>OZ018322.1:94023436-94297568 GCA_963969495.1 Ceratothoa steindachneri
TCGCAGATCGTCAGTCACAAATTTTTCAACAATGGAGAAGGTTGACCAAGGAAGGCAAGAATGCAAAAGAGATCCATGAACTCATGGTTCTAGTGTACACCGACACCGCCCCTTCCTATGCAACTATTGCTCGCTGGACCCCCGTCCAGGACGCCCGTCAGACGTGACCAACGAGTACAATGTGGCGCGTGTGGAGAGGATGATCCTCGAAAATCGACGGGTGAAGGTCGAAGAAATCGAGCGAGAACTTGGAATATCACATGGAAGTGTTATGAAGATCATCCACGACAATTTGGCCATGACCAAGGTCTCTGCCCGTTGGGTCCCTAGAAACCTCGCGAAACCTCACGCCCCATGATCGACTTCAACGTCGTCAAAGTCCACAAGGCCAGAGTTATACAAGGTGCCGTGCGTGAGTGCGGATTCGAGGAGATCAACCATCCCCCCTACAGTCCAGATCTGGCCCCTAGCGACTACTTTTTATTCCGCCAGCTCAAGGCTGCACTGCGTGGACGCCAGTTTGTGGACAATGAAGATGTCCAGCTCGCCGTCCAGGAGTGGATTGAACAGCAGTCGGGAGATTTCTGGTTGTCGGGAATTAGAAGCCTCAGGGACAAGTGATGCAAGTGCATTGAAGTAGAGGGTAGTTATATTGAAAAATAATAAGACACTTTTCCTCATATCTCGTTTCCTTATATCCGAATTTCAAAACATATTGACCGCCCCTCGTATTAGCGTTGACTCGATGCGTTTTCCTTCTGTTTATAGGGATGTTTTGAAACTTGATGTTAGTTTTTATCTTGTGAGTCTTATCGAAATTATTTATATCGGTAAGTTCCTGGCTATGCGTTGTGCAATGGCCCTTGGGTTTTATCGTTCACTGGCGATGATCTGCGAGTCATCATCAGCCAGTTGGATGTACATGAACTTTCTTGCAAAGGTTGGGGTAGGTCTCTAGTATACACGTTGTATAGCGTAGGGTTGAGACATCAGACTTGCAGGACACCTGCTTTAAGGGTGAAGGACTCGCCAGTGTAGTTGTTTATTTTTAATTTTGCTTTCCTCTCTTCAAGATAACTACAAAGGATTCGGGCCAGGTTTTATTCGAAAGCAAGCTGGGCTATTTTTGCTTTTATTCCCGGCACCCATACCTTGTCAAAGGCTTTGGCAACATCGCCGAGTGTGAGGTCCACTCTGTTGCCTCTTGCATGATCGAGTGGAATCTTTTCTGTAATGAGTGCCAGAGTTGTCGCTGTGCCCAACTGTTTCCTGAACCCGTGTTGCTGGTGATTTTGCATTTCGTTTTCTTCTAGGAAGTTTTGTAGCCTCACGTTGATCAGTTTCTTTAGTAGCTTTCCAATAAGTTCTAGTAATAAGAACTGTCTAAAACTTTCTATGTGGCCTTTGGGTTTTCCAGGCTTAGGAAGGAATATCATCCTCGCAGTCTTCAGTACAGATGGAAAGTTCCCAGTGTTTAGGCATGCATTGAATACTTTAAGTAATGATAGTTTGATGTTGTTTTTAGTGATGCCACTAATACCTGGAGTTTTTGCTTAAACGATGTAAGGGCTGAGTTAAGTTCTATCAAGGTGAAGGGCCTTCCCTCGTTCCTTTGTTCACTGGTTTCGTCAACCCGTGTGAAAGGTGAAGGTCAGCTTCCCTTTCAATTAACTCCTCATTAATTTGCTGTTCCTAGGCCACATCGTAGTTTGTTTTCTTCCTGTGTAATAGAGAAGATCTTAGATCAGTGATCTCTGAATCGCTTTTTAATGTCTTTATCATCTTTTATTTCCTGTTCTTCTTCCTTCAGGTGCATTTTTTTTTTGGTGCGGAACCTTTTAGCCTTTAAAATTGATTCCAGAACTTTTTGGGGTCCCTGTCTATGTCCATTTTCCCAATTAGGTTGTCTCATGTTAATGTTATATTTCTTCTAATTCGTTCGTTTGCTTGGTTTATGACTTGTCTTAGATGTACAAACTTCTCCCTGCTATTACCATGTCGGCGGATTTCATCGAAAGTATTATACACTTCTTCCAATTTTTCTTTTATTTCTTTGGTCCAGCGAGGGGCTAGGATTGTTCTATAACTGGTTTTGGGGGTATATAGTGTATCTGCTTCTATAATAAGGTTAGTAATATTCTTTAGGTGTAGAACTATTTCTTCAATGGGACTGTCTTTAAATGTGTCGATGTTGTACTCTTCAAGGTGGGTTTTATATGCGCCCAGTTGGTCTTGGATAGTGCTTTTTGTTTGGTGAATCTCTATTTGTATGGGCGAGGTAGAGATCTTTGTGACAAATCCTATGTGATCGAAGGTATTACGGGGCTGAAAGAGGTATGGATATTGATGGCAAAGTTCGTATTCGTCAATATGATATCCGGAGTGGTTGAAGACCGCTCCGTTAGGAAGGTGGGAAAGTCAGGGTCTTCTTTCTGCACTATTTGCCGCCTCAGGGGGAGTTCAAGTGTTTTTTCATTACCGTTATGTTCGATCGTGTAACCCGTAGAGTTGCACCTTGTGTTCAAGTCCCCTAGAAAAATGGCTGATGCCAGTCGGCGGAAGATTCGAATAAAGTTAGGAGTCGGTAGGTACGAGCGCCGGGGTGGCTGGTACGCTCCAGCTACCACTAGGTCCCCCGTTGTCATTTTTAGTTTGAGGCAACGTATGATTCTTCCAGATCTTTAATATCTGTGAATGACAGTCCCTTCCTGATTCCTATGGCCGTCCCGTCATAGCGTGTTTGGGTAGGATTTGTGGCTATGATTGTATAGTTTAACATTTGAATATATTCATTTTGTAAATTTATGCCATGTTCCCTTATTATGATGATATCTGGGTCGATTTTTCTAATAATATTACAGAATGTGAGCCTTTCGTTTCTCCATGCGTTGACGTTCAGGGTAAAGATCTTCAGGTTTTTTATGTATTGCACGTTATTATACATCTTGTCTTTTTGTGTTCTTTCCTACTTTGGACTTGTCCGAATTCCCAGGTGATCTGATGTGGCCTGGACGTTTTTTTTTACCTGTTCCGCGTCTAGGTTTAAGCAGGAGTTTGCCAATATCTCTATGAGGCCATGCTTAAGGTCATTGTTGATTTGGGTTTCATCCTAGTCCGAATCGTAATCCCATTTATGTATGTTTTTGGTCAGGTCAGCAACAATATCCTTCTCCTTTGGGCTAGTGGTACTGGGGAGGAATGAGTTCCAAAAATTTTTATATTATATTTCTCGGTATTGTTACTTTTTGCCTATTCTTTTTTTTTGTCTACTTTTTGTTTTAAGAGTCTCATTTGTTCAATGACTTCCATATCTTCATCTGTAATTGCTGTGTCGGTTTCAGTTTCGTCTTCTTCGGTAATTGCTGTGTCGGTTCCATTTTGGTCTTTTTCGGTTGGTTCTTGAGTAGGTGCCATGGAGATATGATATAGATCATTTTAAGGGGGGTTCTCGGGGAACCACATAGGTTTCAAGCCGTTTTTTTTTGTAGCATTTTATTCAGTTCTTCAGAGTATGATCCAAGCTTTGCCATATTTATAAAGTGTGCATGTAATATGCACAATATAACGTTCGGCCTCATACTCCCTTCGATATTTACGACTGGAATCATTGTCGCTTAAGAGGTCATCTAAGTCCTTCTCAATATCGCATAGAGCCACGTATCCATTAAATCGTTCTTTCAATCTAAGAACGATGATTCCGATTTCTGCGTAGATTGTATTTAGGGTCTTTTCCCGATCTGGCTTCGAGTGTCCTTCGAGGACCCTCTTTGCCCCTTCTGAGTTATCCATTAAGCCTTAGGGGGGCCTAACCCCCAGGACTTTTTGGTGCATGGTGGTCGAATCAACTCCCACCATACGGGGTGCCGACCCCTCGGGCTTTTGGGTATTCTACGCTGCGTCCAACTTACATACAGACGGTTTCAAGTCCCTCTATGATTTTGTCCGGGCTTCCCCGGAGGTTCTTTTAGAAGACCCCGGGACTTGCAGAGTAGTCCCATTGACTACCTCAAATAGGTGAGAGAAGAAGGGGGGGAGATAGTTAGAATATAGCATGAGAGTTTTTTATTATTATTATTAAGGGGGGGGGAGTGTTAGTGTGTGCGAGAGTTTAGAAAATTAGATTTTCCAGGATACTGGCTGATCTCTTTCCTCTGCTGTTTCTCTTTTTTATGCTCTTCTAATTGCTTTTACGGTTTTTATTAGTGGTTGCTTCTAAGTTTTTTGTTTTTCGTCTTCTTTACTGTCTATGTCAAAATCTTAATTTTGTTGCTTAGGGTACCTTTCGGTAACATACTTCTAATTCGATTACAAATTCGGTATTAATACTGTTCGTGTTTGCTTTCTTTTCATATTTATGTTAGGTTGTTCTAAATTCCTTTAATTAAGGCAGCTATGTCCCTGTTCTTTGTTTTTGGCATTCATGCCTTTGTGATAGTTTTTGCTCCTTGTCGATATATATTTCCGTATTGTATTGCTTTAGTTCTCCATCTGTCGGTATTCAGGTGTAGTATTTTTAGTTTAGTTGTCTCGTTTTCCATTTTGTCTAAATTATCTCGTTTCTAATTATTTCTTTGCTTTGGGAGTTTTCCATTTGCCGTTTGTTATTTTTTCGGAGATATCCTTTATAATTTTCACGTCGTTGGGGAAGATCCTTATTTTGTTTTGTTCCAGTTGATTTTGGATAATCCTTTCTGTCATATAATTCCATTTACAGGCACCTTTTTCGATACCTTTCTATATATCGTTCAATTTAGTACCTCTGGGCAGGGAATAGGCCTCGTTTACGAAGACCTTAAGTTTAAAATCTCTTGCTTCGTAACGACAGCCTTCCAATCTCTCCTTTCACTTTCCGTGTCAGTTTGTGTATCCCATTCGGTTTGGCTCTTTTTAATTGGGTCTTTTCTTGTTTTCTTATGGCTCTTCTTTCCCTTTTTTGTTCATTCTCTGAAGTTTCCGCCGTTTCTTTTTCATCTTCATTAGGTTCGTCCGTTTCGATTGTTTCCTCGTTTTATTCCACTTTGCTCCTATGTTCAGCATATCCTTTACCTGAAGGGTTTTGCCCGCCGTTACTCCGTATACTAGTGCCGAGGGGGGAAGGGGGAAGTTCGGGGGAACCACATCTTTCTAACTCCGTTTTTCTCAAGAAGAAAAATGAGCGTTTCCGAGAAAGTCCCCGGTTGTGCAATATTTTGGAATTGGGCGCACATAATACAGGCTAGAATGTCTAGGCCCGTTCCCTCGTTCACATTGATGTTGATCTTTGGTTCTTGGGTCTCCTTTATTCCTTTCACCGTAGCTTTTGCTACGCTGGCGTAGGTTTGGTTTAGTTTCGATCCTTTTTTTTCATTTGTTCCTGCTCTTTCTTGTTTATGATTTCTTTTCTTTTTAGACAGTTTACTGCCATAGTCCTGTGTAGATCCTGGCAGTTCACGCACCTTTTTGTGGTTTCCGTGCATTCTCTGAAGGTGTGATTAATGCCTCCGCATTCCGAGCATATTTTTTTGTCCTTATTCGGGCAGTTTTTAGTTACATGTTCTTCTTTAGCGTAGCACTGGAATCAAGTTTGTACATTAATTAATTTTTTTATTTCCATGTTTACGGGAGGAATTCTCATTCCAAGGGCTATGATTCCGTTGGTGGTAGCCTTGTTCGCCATTTCTGACGTGGCGCAGATAACTTTGAACACGTGCGTCTGGTGTCCGAATTTAATGACTTCTGTTATTTTCAGCTGATCGTTTTCTCTTTCAAATTCTTCCTTCAGCTCCTCTTTTTTTTGTGTGGGACCCCACATTAAGGTCTCCTTGCGGCAGACGAAGGAGCGGTTTGCCAGAAGTTGCGGTCGTAATTTCGGGGTTAGTCAAATTTTCTTCAGTCCGTCGGGTGCTACCAGGCGTTCTATGTCATTCTGTTTGTGGTATAGGGCCACATATTCGTTGGGAGACCTCTATTAGTTTGGTTAGGGCGATCTTCAATTCGAGATATAAGGTTCTTATAAGTACACCTCTTTCGTGTTTTTGTGACCCGAGCTCGCCTCTCAAAGAGATCCTTCTTTACTCCATATTGTTTTCCATGTTGGTGTGGTGTTTTGTACCCTCCCCCTTCCTTTGGTCCCGCCTTCACTAGTTTGGCTGTTAAGAATGAGTTGATGATGGATGAAATGGTGGACCCGGGTGGGCTCCTCTCGAAGGGTGAAATGTGACGGACTTTTTGTTGATTAGCGTGGAATCAACCAGCGCTAACTGAGGGTGCCGCCGCCTCGATGGAGTTAAAAACCGCGCTTGCATCCGACATACGCTGAAACGGTTGTATGTCCTTCAGTGATTCTGGTGGCCACTCGCAGGTGGAGTTATTAAGCTTCCCTGCGAGGGTTGCAACCCGGCCCATTATCCGAGGGTTCCTCTGATACGGGTATGTGGCAGTGGGCTACATATTCCTCAGACCTTCCTCCTCCCGTACCCCAAATATGCAATCGCAAGTGCACTGCATAGTTAAGACGAGGTTAAAATGACAGCGTCCACTAGTCAAGGCATAGTGCCCAGGTTGCGGGTGGGGCTGGAGAATTAGGCAGCCATGATGAGTATGATGCGCCTAATGAAAATTATTAATTCTCTCTTTATTAGTACCTCCCGAATGGGAGGATTTTGGGTGTGGTAGAGAAAAGGCGTAGGAGCCAATATATGAAATTAAAATAAAAAATGAGAATGAAGATGGGGGTGAGGTTGAGGTGTTCTTCTATCATGAAATCTTCTTTTAACGAGTGTGAATTTTTTTCCACATTTACAGATGGCGTTCTTCGTAACTTCCTTCGTATTTTAACTTCCAACCTCGGCGGCGGGAATTATGTTCGAAGGAAAAGGTGGAGATGCTATCAGTGATTGCTTTACTAAGCGTGAGTGATTCAGCGGTGAATTCGACGACTCGAATTGGACATAACAAGTTAGGAAGTATAGATTAGTAGAGCAAAGGTAAGAGAGTATAGTGGTAAAAAGGTTTTGAAAAGGATAGTAAAGGTAAGTTTGAAGGGGGGTATATTACCATGGCGAAGGGTATCTCCAGCAAAAGTAGATAGTATAGTAAAAATATAGCACGCAAGAGCAGGGATGAATAGATCTCTGGTCAAAGGGTACCTCTGGCAATGTTAGTCTCCTGTTGTGTTCTTTTGCGGGTCAAAATTGGTTGGCATTCAAGATTTTGTAATAACTAGTAAAACTCGCGATATGGTAGGTCAAATTTCAGTGAAAAGTTGTCGTAAATTGGGTTGTCATAATCGGTGTGTTGCATGTTAAGGTTGATGTTTCCGTTCGGGTAAGGTCTTCTTCAATTTTTCGGCTAGCTTTTGATACTACGCTCGCAATGTAGCGTAAATGTTAGAGCAAAGAGTGTTTTATTCTCGGTCCACTTTTGCTCCTGAGGGTGGGGGGAAAGAGGCTTTCCCTTGCCGAATCTCTTCTTACGGAACTCTGCGTCCGTGAGAACAACATAAGTGTCGGTTGAGAATTGGCCAAGGTCGCGGAAAAGAGCCTGCTTTACCACATCTTTAGGTATGTTAACCTCTTAGTCTCATTTATATTGTCCTGCCCTAAAGCCATCGACAATATCTTCTGGGCTTGCGTCGTCAGGAAACTCGTTCCCTTCGGCAGCATATACTCTGAGGTTTAACATCCTCGAGTAGTACATGTACCTGGGAGCCCGATTCTTTGAAGACGAGGACCTACTCGGTCGACGTGACTGCGAGGCCTTTTGGGGGGCGGGGCGAATGCTCCACCTTCTTAGGCTTCACAGCAGCGGCTTCCTTCCACTCGACTTGTGCTTCTGTCGGAGTAGTTGGGTGTGTCTGTAAGTCCGTTTGTGCCTTCTGCCGGGCAGCCATAGCTTGCGCTCGAGGAGCCCGAGAAAGGGCATTACTCGTGTCCGGCACTGTTTGGCTGCTCTTCTCGGTGTGCGGTTGGAGATTCACTCGAAGAACCTCGTTTGACGGAGGGTTTTCCGGGAACCACATTTTTTTTCCATGCCGTTATTCACGAGCGTGGTGTTCAGTGCCTTCGCGAAGGTACCAGGCTTGGTCAGGTTAGCAATGTGTGCATAATATATGCAACACATTATTTTGTTCGAGTTTTCTTTTTCAATTTGCAAGTATGTAGGTGCAGTGGTAACACTACTCTCTGTGACCGTTGCCTTGAAAACCTTCGCGTAGGTGGCGTTAGCTTTTATTTCTTCCTCTTTTCTGCCTTTGTCCTTTGCTTTTTGTATTTGTTCTTTCTTTATTGGACAGGTCATTGCCATGGTTCTGTGTGGGCCACCACAATTGAGGCATTTCTGGAACTGGTCTTGCCCGGCGCACACAGAACAAACTATGAGTGTAGAGTTGGGGCAAGTGGCGGTGGTGTGTTCGTTGTACCTGTAGCACCTGAAGCACATTTGCAGGCCAACGAACATCTCACGCAGAATCTGATCGGGGCAGATGCGGACGTTAAAGAGGAGAAGGCTGTTTTCTTTTGCCTTAATCGCCATTGTGGTTTCGGTAAAGACAACTTTAAAAACGTGGGTGTGGTCTTTAAATTTGATTACTTCGGCTACTTTTGCCCACTTCTGGTTCCGAAGAATCTCGTCCGTGATTTGGTCGATCGAGTGGCCTCCGAACCAAGGGGTAGAGGCGTCGGCAGATTAAACTTCTATGTGTGCGTATTTGTGGCGGTGTTTGAGGTGCGAGATCGATTTTCCAAAGGGAGTCTGAGGCACGCAGGGAGGAGAGGGCTTTGATGTCCTCCTCACTCGCACAGATAGCCGCGTAGCCATTTGGCAAATCAATTAGCCGTACGATGGCAATATTGAGCTTGCCGTAAATTCTCTCAAGGAGCTTGCTCCTGTCCGCTTTTTGCCGTCCTGGCAAGGTCCTCAGGACAATACGCTGCGTCTTCCTCATCTCTCCGCCATTTCACCCAAGGGCGTAATTTGGGAGGTAATCTGGGGGGACCCGAGTCTGTAAGTCAGTGTAACTGGGTGTGTATGTAGTTTTAGAGATCCGTTATGAAAATAAAGAAGAGTGGTATGGAGAAGGTGGAAAAGATGTCCAATGAACAAAAGGCCACTTTACCTTCAGGCAGCGCAGAGGAGTCCTTCTTCCTTTTCCTCAAATAGCCTCCATCAAGGCGAGTTAAGGAGAGAATAGCCACTTCAGAACGTATCACAGCTGGTGGAATATCCGGTCACGCACAACAAAGCGGTATCTAATCAACCTCATTCGAATGAAATCCAGTCCAAATTTTTCAAAAATATGACTTTACCGTACAACGAGTATGTAGGAGAGCAATCTGGGTGACAAGCGCAGTCGACTACTCGAATTTTTTCAGCCATGTTTAAATGCGAAACGGTTTGAGCGTTATTCATTCCCTAAAATCCATTTGATGTTGAGTGGTCAATCTTTGCAGCGCTTATGTGTAAAACATAAAATTTGTTTTAAAGCTGAATGAATAAATTAAACATAAGATTTTCATTTAAAATCTGTTTAATCCTGATTAGTTGAATTTTGTATAATTATGACTAGATGGAATGACTATTTATATAGCTACATTTTGTGGTTTAAGAGAGTAAAAACAACTACTGCTGAAAAACGGATTTAAGAAAAAACTATGGTTTCCGCCTAACTCCCCTTCGCAGGAAGTATTGAAAATACAATTTGTAGACGACCCACAACAGAATAACACGAACAAAGAAGATTAAAAAAAACCAGCCGACAAACATCAACAGCAGAAAACCACAGAAGAAGAAATAACTACAGAAGGAGAAGAAACAAAAAACGAAAGTCCCCAAAAAAGCCCAAAGAAGAAACGGTAAAGGAAAAAAAAAAGGACAACGTCCCGAAAGGAAGAAGAGGCAGAACAAAAAACAACAACAAGAGTATAAACTTCACAGGGAAGAAGACGAAGACTATGACATCTTGGATTATCCCGGAATACCCTTCACGGAGGAAAGGGATATTCTATTAAGAGGATTCTTCTTTAACGCCAAAGACGTGGACCTCAAGGTCTTCGGTACTTCAGTATGCAAACCCCCAACACAGGACCGGGAAAGTCTACTCGATGGAATTCTTCGCGGGGACTACAAGTGGACCTACGAAGGACCGTGGTCGCCAAAAGAGATACGAGAAATGATGACGGACGCGCTATGTACATTCCGGACTCGTGCGTGTACACCGTCAACATGTCCACCCATAAGAAAATTAAAAGTGGACAAAAAACTTCAGAAATCGAATAGTGGAAAACATGTGAAAGTGAATAATAGCAAGTAGTTAATAATAATAAAGAAGTTCAGTGATTGAGCGAATTAATAATAAAAACATTTAATAAACGGTGGTTAATAATGAATATTTAGTGGTTCATAATAATAACGACAAGAGTGAAACAACATAAAGTGATGGGTTCATAATGAATTTAAAAAGCAGTTATAACGGTATAAAAGTGTTTAAAATAGGATAAAATAACGAAAGGTGTTTGAAACGTTCGTAATAATCTCGTAGGAGGAAAAATAGGAAAGTGTTTAAAATATCACTTAATACTAACTAATTAAATATAATCAGATATTTTGAAATTGGCAAATTAAGCTAAAAAACAAAACAAAATAGTTAAAATAACCATGGAACGAAATTAGAGTGAAAAATTATGTCAAAGTGAAAATCACTAAGCAAACACAAGGATTTTGTGAAATTTATATATAAGACGTCAATATCTTAAAATAAATGCAGTTTATAAATATATTCCTCTGTCATGGCAAAATATGATTGCATAATTTCAACAATATGACCTCCAGTATGCCCTGGAGAATTCAATTTATTATAAAAGATAAAATTAATTTTGTATAGAAATCAACAATATGACCTCAGGTTGTACGAGGAGAACCCACTTCTTTTCATAGTTACTTCAAACTATATCTTCTCCGCTCAACTTTTCTTCCCCTCTGTCGTAGAATGCCCCCCTTTTTGTTCTAAGAGTGCTAATATTGTTATTATCTTAATATCTTAAAGAATAGAGCCGTTGGAAACACGTAAGGATATAGAGAAACGCACAATAATTTCCAAAATAAACTTATATTTTAACTTTAACAAATGAATACACAAAATTTAAACATTAACCATAGCAATACTCCGAATATTATCATAAACAAAAATTAATTCAATTAGTTTGACCCTCTAAAATTGGTTAATTTCGCTACACACCTCAATAATATAAGATTTAGGCTTACGGACTCAACTGGAGTTTAAATCCCTCAGGAATGTTATTGTCTCACGACGCGTGCCGCCTGGCCAGATGTAGGTGGGCAGGATCACGATGTCCTTTTGGCGAGGGTAGCAGCTGGGGGGTTCATACGGTATTTCGGGGGGGTTCTTCAAGGACGAGAACAATTACGGTGCTTTATGCGGCACCCAGGTAGTCGTGGTCTCTCTGGCAAGAGTGAGTCGATCTTGGTTCTTAAACCAAGTTAACTTGGAGTGCGGTGTGACCACCGAGTAACGAGCTCGAGGAGGAGCTTTTCTCCTTCGTTACTTAATTCCTCATGGGCGAGGACTGAACTCGGGGAGGGTCTTCTTCCGGGGCGAGGATAACGGAGGGGGGTTTCTCTGGCGAGAATAAGTTGAACTTGAAGGTCGGTTTGGTAACCAGGAACTAGCTCGAGGATGAGCTTCTTCTTAGTTCCAGTCTTCTTCAAGGGCGAGTATAACGGAGGGGGATTTCTCTGACGAGAATAAGTTGAACTTGGTTCCTCACCAAGTTAACTTATGAGTTCGGTGTGGCCACCGAGTAACGGGCTCGAGGGGGAGCCTTTTCCTTCTTCTTCCCTTAATTCCTCAAGGACGAGGAATACCCCTGGTGTTTAAGATGCACAAGGATATGAGGAGTCTCTCTGACGAGAGTAAGTTGAACTCAACGAAGTTAACTTATCGTTTGGTTTGATAACCAGGGACTAGCTAGAGGATGAGCTGCTTCTTAGCCCCTCAAGGTAGGTAGCCCTGCCTCTCTTGCAGGGTAATTCTTGAAGACATATGCGATGGTTTTGAACATATGTCTTCATATTCCTGCTACGAATAAGGTTCCCAAGGAACGACTCCATCACTAATACATTGAGGAAGAGATACAATGAAGACGTTGTCCGTCGATTTCGCTGCTTAGAATCCACCTTCAAAAAACTTGAGTAGGCCAAACTGGATGTCCAATTTCTCTCAACATGTAAGAGCTATAGTTATGTTCCGCAGTTTCTGCGCTTCAAACTTTATCGATCTGCTCTAATGCAAGGTGAGCTCTATAAATCTTGGACATCTAAATTACTTTTGCAAGAGATTCGCCACAAGCAACGTCTCGTGTCTAAATTCTCTTCAGATATTACTCGTCTCTCATCGTCTCTTAAGTCTTCAGTTTCTCTGTTGGATTACACAATCTTATATAGCTTTATACGTAGACAAGTTGATAAATATAATTCTGCTACCATTTGTCGCCAAAAATAATAAACTATCGAATTTGGGTATAAATTTCAATTTAAATTGTTCTAGGGATGATGTCATCTCTAATTTTTCAAACAAAGTTCTGACCCCTCAGGAAAAACATATCTTGTCTCTGGGACTAGATTTTAGACTCCCAGTCTTTAAATTAGATTTCTATCGTTAGTTTTTGTATTTCGAAAAACTGTGCCACCGACTTAATCCCCTCCCTATGTCAAAGCCAGGATCCAATTTCATAGATGATATTAAGTATTTGGCCAATAGATTCTATTATAAATATAACAGCTTTAAAGTTTTCTGCCCTGTATTCAGTTTCAAAGATTTTAATATACTGTCCAACCTCCGTAAAGATCATTCTATCGTGATATCCAAACCGGATAAAGGGAAGGGTGTGGTCATTTTGAATCGGTCTGATTATATTTCTAAAATGCAAAAAATTCTTTCGGACTCCTGTAAATTTCTTAAACTGGATAAAGATCCATTTAAACACATCTTGCAAATTGAAGACAAAATTAACAACTTTTTACGTTCTCTAAAAAAGAAAAATATTCTCTGTGATTTTTACAACCAACTGTTTGCCTCAGGTACATCGCCAGGTATTATGTATGGTTTGCCAAAAACTCACAAGGTAGGATTACCTCTCCGTCCAATATTATCTGCCATTAACACCCCTAGCTTTAACTTAGCCAAGTTTCTAGTCCCCATAATTGAACCTCTCACTCGCAACGAATTCACTTTGAAAGATTCATTCGAATTTGTCAGCTACATTTCTCAATTAGATTTGAACCACTCGTTTATGACTTCAATCGATGTAGAGTCTCTATTTACTAATGTACCTGTCATGGAAACTTGCAAAATCATAACCGATACTCTTTTTCAATCAAATGATAGCATTTTAGGTCTAACCAAGTCTCTTTTTTTCTACCTTATTAAAATTGTCCGTAGAAAATACAGTGTTCTTTTTTAATGAGATTTTGTACATTCACCCCGATGGAATGGCCATGAGCTCTCCATTGGGTCCCAGCTTCGCTAATGCTTTTTTATCCTACCACGAAAAAAACTGGTTAAGGGACTGTCCGGTTGAATATAAACCGTTAGTGTTTAAAAGATTTATCGATGACTGCTTCCTTATTTTTAAACACCAAGACCATGCCCCATTATTTTTAAATTATTTAAATCTTCAACACCCTAATATTAAATTTTCCATGGAGACAGAATTAAACAATAAAATCTCTTTTCTGGATGTCACTGTTTCAAAAGTTAGTTCTAAATTTAACACATCAGTTTACAGGAAACCCACTACCATCAAACTTGGCACCCACTTCTTTAGTTGTACTCCTACTAATTTCAAACATTCTGCCATCATAAACAGTATACACAGAGCTTACAAAATCAGCTCAAATTGGTTTCACTTTCATTCTGAAATTGAATATCCTAGGAGCTTTTTTCCTTTTAATTTTTTCCCAGACCATCTTTTTGACAAACTTACTTCCAATTTCTTATTTAAAATGTTCTCTCGCAAAACCCCTCTAATAACTGTCCCCAAACAAAAACTATTCTTAAAACTGCCTTATCTTCCACTTGACACAAAATTCAACAAAGCTTTACTCTCGACTCTTAATAAATACTTTCCCCAATGCAAGTTTCTCCTAATTAATTCTAATCCTCTTGCTGTCTATACTTTCCTTCGGCACAAAGAATCACTCCCATTATGCCTGCGTTCCTCCATCATTTATCAATTCACTTGTGCGACCTGCCAAAGTCGCTATGTAGGCCAAACAAGTCTACAATTAAGATGTAGGATCGCTAAGCATATCGGAGTATCATACAGAACTAACATTTCCATCTCCAAACCCGAACACTCCTCTATACGAGAACATTCACTACAACTTAACCACCCGCTTGACCCTGATTCCTTTAGTATACTCTCTTCTGCCTCCTCTTCTCTAAGTTTAAAAATTCTTGAATCTCTTTACATCAAACAAATTAACCCGGAACTCAATGATTATTCATCATCCCTTAAATTATTCACTATATAGACAAATGTACAACCAACCACATCCCCCTTAATAGTTTTCTTTTTGCCTAATTTTGTCCGTACTATCAGTTGTTACTCCCAGCTTAACCGTTATAAGGTCAGTACTCGTGCAGAGAAATTTTTATTTCTATTTTAGTTTGTCCCATTAATATCTAACGATCTGGTTTATTATTGACTTTTCCTTAATTTATTGTTTTAGTCGTCCTTTTGACCCCACCATTATTGAGTATTTACTATTTAAACTTTCGTGCCTTAGTCTAGTCATATTATTTGATGTTCAATCACTTAAAATTTAACTTAATTGAACTACTTGCTTCGCTCCATTTATTAATATCCGCTTGGATTACATTCCCCCTGATCTAACTTATTTTCGATTGTTCGCCCTGCCCATATAATTCTCTTGCTGTGTTTTATAGTGAATTTTTTGTATTCCGCTTGATTCATATTTACTATTCACATTTGTTGCTCATGGGATTATTTAATATATTTTTTTTCTTTCTTATTAATCGATTTCTTCATGCCTTGCTTTTGACTTTATTGCTATAGTTTATAATTTTTTGTATTTCGATAGTCATTTAAGTCATGTTTATATGCATATTTAAAAAACTCGTGGGATTATTATTTAATTTAGTTATTTTTTTTTTAAGATATTACATTAATTTCTAATAGATTTTCACTAATTTGATTTCTGTGTTTAGTTATTCTTCTAAAAATAATTTTTGGTATTTAGAATTCGCTGATGATGGTCATCGTCAATGACCGAAACGTCCGGAAAATTAAATGTTCAAAACCATCGCATATGTCTTCATATTCCTGCTACGAATAAGGTTCCCAAGGAACGACTCCATCACTAATATATATATATATATAAATATATATATATATTATATATATATATATATATATATATATATATATATATATATATATATATATATATATATATATACATACATACATACATACATACATGAGTGCAATTGCAATCTTATATGGGTGTATATATTTTCCTTTCACAACTTAATATATCCAAGTCCAAGTGTAAAAGATAGTCAGAAGAGTCAGAAAAATTATTATTATTTAAGAAGCAAAGTTATATTTCCTGTTCGCCATTTCGAAGCTCATTTCAGCCATATACTCAGTAATAAAGAATCCATAGATAATTATATATATTTTTCCTTCATCCCATAAGGAAGCGGTTGATCACTTAACCCAGCCTACAAAACTACAAGAGAGAGAATACTTTACTCAGCCCCTAGGAATCCAGCTGAATATTTTCCTTTATCCTAAGGAAGCTCGTTTGATCACTTAACGATAAGAGCTCTCCTTTTCACACTTTACATAAAAAGGGCATATAACGTCTGAAAATACGCATACTATATACTCTTCCATTTCACTTTTAATCTTCTTTGAAAGAACTTTAGTCACGCAATTAATTGAATCATTTTGGATTCTTTTTTAAAGACCAGACAAAAGGATGGATTCTTCCAAATGCAATGTTAGTAAGGGATTGTGCTTCTTACATAAATTAAGCAACTCAACATAATTACCCTTGTTTTCAAAAACAAACCATGTCTATTGATTTATTTTAAATCTCTATTCTTTTTCACATTTTCATTATGGATTTTCACATTCCTCTTGTGTTGGCTGTTTAATAAGAAAGAAATTCGCATTTTTTCGAACCTAGTTAAGTCTATCGCAGATGTTATGAGGGTAGAAGAAAATTTGTCTTTTGATTGTCTTATGCAGATTATTTAAATCGGTAAAACCAAATGAATTCCATATATCGTTGTTTAAACAACAAATGCGGCTAGCAAAAGAATTTTTCAAAGCAAGGATAAGCAGTTAACCACTTTGTCTTTTCGTATTGCGCTTTGTTAATTTTTTGGTAAATATGGAGATTGGCGGCGCGAACGATGGGACGTAAACTATTTCGTCCGTGTTCCAATATGTTTCACGTTTTTGGAGTAAATTTAAGGGGACTACTCGTGTGGGGGTAAACACTGCAGGTGGTCTCCCCTACGATGATCCTGAGCTTTAATCAATTGGGGAAGGGGGTCTGGGTGGCACATTCCCTCAGTATATAATCATAGGTGTTTATAGAATAATGTTCTAACGTTTACAGAACTAGGACTCAAACACGTATGAATATTCAGGCACGGGTGAACGAAATATAAACACACAAAAATCCACTTTTTCGGGCGTGTCGTGCCGCCAATCTACATATTTACCAAATTTTCTAAAGCAACGTTTTGTTTTCCATGTTAAATCTATGATTGGAGTAGGCCTACCTTTAATTATTCTTTCTTTATCTGCGGGACTTTTCGAATTTGGCGATAATAAATAGATAAAAAAATTGTTAAAGACAGTATCGCGCGATCGAGGCTGTTGATTTGGGAAGAAGAACTTGACAGAAGGAAAACAAGAAAATCTTTATATGGTGTCAGAAGATTCGAGTCTGGGAAAAGACCGTATAGTAAAGTGTGTGTGCATGAGCGTGTAAGTGGATTATGTAGTCATATATATATATATATATATATATATATATATATATATATATATATATATATATATATATATATATATATATATATATATATTCCGAAAACATAGATCATATGCCAGTACGATTTTTTTTAATAACCAGTTAAATGGCGGTCGTAAATGTCACTGAGTATTGAAGTGTTTCTCGGAAGATTTTCATTAACCTACGGACCATATCGAGTGGAATCGCAACAGATTTCTGCGTTGATGCTGTCTTGAGGTCTTGCAAAGTTCCTGGCTAGTGTTGGTGTGCTCGTGATTTCAGTGATCCCACAGAAAAAAAATCACAAGGGGACAAATCTAGCGAACATGGGGGCACCCGATATCACCCCGTAAAGAGACAAGATGACCTGGAAACAATTCTCGGAGAAATTCTAGTGAACGCTGAGACGTATGCGATGTGGCACCATCTTGCTGGAACCATAAATCTTCCGGATCATGATCATTGAGTAACTGGAAGTCTTTTGGAAGGATTAAATTCTCGATCAGTTCACAATAACGATCTGACGTTACCCTCAACGTCCTTTTCAAAATAATAAGGACCTAATACACTGAAATCATCAATGGCACACAAGACAGTAAGTTTCGGACTCTAGAAAGGTCGCCGGTGGAGTTCCCGAGGGTTACTGTTAGACCAGAACCTAAAGTTCTGTTTGTTGACGATCCCCGATAAATAGCAATGAGCTTTATCACTGCAGATCAGAATAGCTGTTGGTGAACGCTTTGGAGAATGTCCTCACACAAAGTTGTATGGATTTCATAATCTCTTTCACTCAACCTCTGCACGAGCATCATTTTGCATGGATGCATTGAGAGTGCCGTGAAAAATTCTGGGGCCATTTCGATCAGAGACTTAGGACAGTCGCGTGTTTTCGTGCAGAGCCCCTGGGAGACTGCTGTTTCAAAGCTCTCACAACTGCCACATTTTCCGGCAATCTTTGTGGTCCTAGATCGTCAAGCACTTTTCCCTTTTAAAGCGGATCCGGTTTTTCTAAAGTTTGAAACCCAACGACGAAATGTTTTTCCATCAGGAACGGGATCATGACACGCAAGCGTATCCAGAAGGAACGCTGCGTCGTTAACATCATTCTTGACATACTCTTCGACAACAAAAGCATGTCCCGTCGGGCTGCCAGGCCATTAGGCGGGAGGAATGGCCTCAAATGGCGGCAGCTGGTTTTGCTGTCCATTGTTCACCCATCGCAGAGCGGGATACTCCATGGGGTGATTGGCGTTTACATCCCGTAATAATTATAGACTCACCATGCCTAATATATCTCCAAAATAATAGACCTCCTCGACCATCGCCGGGGCTGTCTTCGGGCAGCTCTACTGAAAAAATGGAAATCTCCCCTGTGCTTTCGCAGGGAAACATCCAAAACTCTTCGACCGGAGAGGAAGTTTACTCCTCTTTTAGGCCTACGGGTGTAGGGGAATCGCCTTCACCCCCTTCTTTGGAGTGGCCCTTGGTCGACTCCTTCCCAGCGGTAATTCCTACTTTTCTTTCACAGGGGACTGCCAAGAAAGCACGCATGCGGCCAAATTTGACCACTTCCTGTGGGAGTAGCTCGATAGGGCCAACACCCTTAGGCTGGCAAGGGATGGCAGGGCCTGTTGATCCGTGCCCCCTAAAGCCTTGCACTCTTGCGCTAAGATTCTACAGGGGCTCAATGTACGTGTCCTATTCTCTTCCCTGACGGATGATGGCTCGTTGGCGGACAACGAGACAAAAGGTACCTCTAGGGGGATCTAGGATGTCTTGGGAGGGATAGCCAAATGAAGTTCCCCATGAGATGGTAGGATCTTCCATGGGATCGAATCTCGGCTCGGTTCCAAGCACTAAACCCGAGTCCGACCATGTGAAAGGCCCTGCTCAGACGGTTTGGGCCCCCAAGGCCTTACAAGGAGAGGAGGGATCTCCCCCCACCGGCTAGTGCCCATTTTAAGCCAAGACCTTCTCCATTTAAGAGAAAGATATTTCTGTGGCCGGTCCATTTAGCCTAGGGGCTCCTGTCGCGTGAAGGGAGAAGCAGTTCCATTCCCTGCCCTTTTCTCCTAAAAAGAAAAGGAATAAAAAAGACAAAGAAAATTCGGGGCTCCTTTCAATCTGTGGGAGCCACGTGGACGGACGGGGCCGGCCGCTGCTATTGCAGTATGCACCAGGCCAAGATCGGCACGTCCGGCTCCGGTTCTTCCCCGTTGACGAGGGAAAGGGGGGTCCCAGACTAGGACCAAAAGTGCGCAGAGTGGAGCATCGAATATGTCGGTGCTCCTCATTCAAAGGTTACCTGGTACTTTCGAGCCGCCTGGCTTTAAAGGCTTCCTCGTTATTCGTTCCACTGACGGAAGCATGTTGGCTAAAGGTAACATGATCCATCATAGGAGAGCATTAGCTGGCGTAATTAAGAGAGAGCCGAAGGTGACCCGCTTGTCGGACAGAAGCCTTCTGGCAAATGCGTCGAACCCCTCCGAGGTGGCCATAATTAGTACCATTTCGACACTTGATGGCACGCCGGTTAGTGCGACGCCGTACTCTACCATGAACTTTTTGAAAGGAGTAGTTTATGCAAGGGAACTCGTGCACTACTCCATAGATGACATCACCTTAGAGTGGGCCGACCATGGAGCGTTCAAGGTCAGACGTGTGATGAGAAAACAACGAGGGACTTCGAGATCCAACCCTACGCTTTTCGTCACGTTCGACTGTGACAAACTCTCTGAGTAGGTGAGTACCGGTTGGTATCATTACCGCGTGAAGTCATTCGTGTCTCTGCCACAGAGGTGGTACTACTGCCATCGGTTCGATCATACGAATCGCTCCTGTAGACGCGCAAACTCGGGATTTGCTGAGGTCTGTGTAAGTTTCTTCAGGCCGCACACGATAAGTCTAAATCGTTTGTGACCAAGCGTTTCAAATGTCGAGAGGCGCAACCCACTTCTTCGAAGCAATGCGTTCGTATCATCTTGAGAAGGAATTCCTGGCCGTTCAGCCCCAGGATTGTCTCTCATTTTGCGAGGCTAAAGACTTGGTCCTGGTGCACCAGGCGCTGCTTGGGACGTCTTATCCTTTAATATTAAGAAAGACCCTCTGCTCCTGGCCCAGCCAGGCCTGCGAGCACGGTCGTTACCGTTCCCATTCGGAACCTGTCTGCCGGTTCTACCCACCCCGGGCGCTTCCCTGGTAGAGCTGTGGCATAAGGGTTCGAACCAATCCCTGGCTCAATCCGGGGCTACCCCGCTTTTCTCTCATCGTGATGGTTTCCCGTAAGGCGAAACAGCCGCGCACCTCCACCGAGTCGTTAGACTCACAGGAGGCAACACCCCTGAAGTTGGTCGCTAGGCCATCTTCCATGGTTTCTAGGAGTGCCTCCCGAAAGGAGGACAGCACTAAAAGAGTTTCGGCTCTTACGCCTACACCGAGTGCTAGGCTGGGTGACTCGAAGACGGTGGATCTTCCAAAGGAGGGATTCCCGCCTTCGAAACCTCTGTCAGAGGTTTCGAGGCAGAGGGAGACATTGTCGGGCCAACATAGCCCCTAGTTCTGCTTCTGGGAAGCGTACAACCTTTCCCGTGAGGGTCTCCTCTTCGAAAAGGGCCCCCGCATCTCCCTCGACCTATGCTTGGAGGGCATATTGCTGTATTGAAATTACCGCGGACTCCTGGCCAGCTGTGAGGAGATGCGCGGGCTCGTATACTCCTCTTTTCCTGTAGCCATCTTTTTGCAGGAGACCATGCTAGCCGCATGCCCCCTGCCCACCCTCCCGAGGTATAAGGGTTTTGCGACCCCACGATCACGGGATGGGAAGCAGGTGGGAGGATGCGCCATTTACACCCGGTTTGATATCTCTGTTCTTCTCTTAGATTTAGACACTTCCTTTCAGGCAGTAGCTGTGCAGCTGCACCTGGATCGGAGGTATACTATTATTTCTGAGTACATTCCACGTCAGTGATCTTTGACGCGGGAAACTTCCACCGCGTCGTGGGTCGGTTGTTGAGCCCCTTTCTCTTACAGGAGATCTGAACGGTAGACACCCATTTTGGGGATATTAATCGATCAATCCCAGAAGTTAGGTTCTTGTCGACCTGATCGAGTAGCTGGAGATAGGCGTCTAAAATGTGGATGAGTTTACGCATCACTGCCCGAAAGACATCTTTGTGCTCTCCGGAAATACTGCCTGATTTTTGGCGTGCGGGTAGTTAATCACCTCCATGGTGGTGATTACTTTCTCATTCAAATATTTTGGGGCCCTTCCGCCTGAGATCCCGCCCTGGTGGTGCTTGGCGCAGGTGGGTTGGTCCGCATTTCAGGAAATGACTGATTTCTCTGTCTCAGTCGAGCAGTTTAGGTCGGTAGATGAGACCTTTAAGTTCTTCTTCGGCAACCTCATGATGGGGGCCTAACTACTATTCCTAGCACGTCTGGCTATTATGCATGCCGACCGCTCCCGTAGCGGTCAGCCAAGGGTGAGGCGGCCCTCAAACAGAAGCATTATGCTTACATCTATTATAAGCACCGCCCGAGCGATTTCACTGTCGGTGAATTTCGTCGAGCTAGGGCTAGGTTCTGCTATCTTTCAAATCTCGCCCACAGCAGTTCTTGGCAGGCATACGTGTCTTTACTTAATGGGAAGACCCCGCTAGCAGAGGAGTGGATGCGATTCAAAAGGATTTGGATCAAGTTCTCCTAGGACCTCCCTCCTGTTCCCCAGGATAATGGGACCAAAATCCCAGACGCCGCATCCGTGATGGAATCGTTCGCGACCGCTTTTTCCGCATTATCTAGCTGAGATGCAGTTTCGCCATCATTCAAAGCACCTCGTGATGTAGCGCAAGGCCGCCGACAGTAATTTATCTCCAGAGGCGGAGAGACTTTCAACGACGGGTTTTCTTTGAGTGAGTTGCGTTCCGCTCTCACTTCGCGCACGGAAGCCGCCCCTTATAAGGACGATGCCCCGTACGCCATGTTCGACACCTGGGTGAGCCAGGCATGTCCTTTCTGTAAGACTTGTTTATCGGGATCTGGGTAGAGGGTATCCTCCCAGACTCCTTGCGAATTGCTACTGTGCTTGCTTTTCGAAAACTGGGGAGAGATCTCTCTACCCCGGCAGGATTCCGCCCAATCTCTCTAAAATTCTGCGTGTGAAAGTTGATGGAGAAATTGGTAAATGTTCGATTAACTTTTATTTCTGGACAGCAAAGGCTATCTATCTTCTCCACAGTGCGGCTTCAGCAAGTTCCGTTTCACGTCGGATACTCTGCTCCGAATAAGAAATACCATCTGCGAGGCCGTCCTTCGTAGACAGCATTATGCCACGGTGTTTTTCGATCTGAAGAAAGCCTATGATACCGCATGGCTATACAGTATCATGGAGACTCTCTACACCGGAGGGGCAAGGGGACGCCTCCCAATCTTTATATGTGAGTTTTTGCGAGATCGTCGATTCCGCTTACGGGTGGAGGCAGCCCTCTTCGGCTTAATTGAGCAGGAAGAGGGTTTCCCGCAGAGAAGTGTCCTCATTCTCACACTCTTTGCTCTGAGCATCAACGGCATCATCTCGGTGGTGCCGGAAGATGTTCTCGTTACGCTCTACGTTGACAACCTTTCGATCTCTTTTGGCGCGGCCCAGTTGTCAACTCTGGAGCGTCGACTCCAGCAGGCATTGAACCGCCTCTCGCGCTATGCCGAAGCGCGCAGGCTTCGGTTTCCTTGGTCAAGACTAAGGTAGTACATTTCTGTCGCCATCCAGGGCTCCATTCTGACCAAGACTTGTTTAGATGTTTCTAAATTGGGTTCGCCTGGAAGTGGTTGACTCGCACCGTTTCCCTGGTCTTGTCTTTAACAAATGCCTCACCTGGGAGGCTCATATTCACAGGCTTAGGGACTCTTGTACCCGCGCCATGAATATTCTTCACTCCGTGACGTTCAGCGCTTGGGACGCTGATCGGGCTACTGCCTTACTTTTTTATCGATCCTTTGTTCGTTCGAAACTCAACTACGGATGCGAGTTTTATGCATCCGCAGCCGAGCGTTTATTGCGGAAGGTGGACACGATCCACCACACCAGCCTTTGCCTGGCGACCGGTGCCTTTCGCACTTCCCCCATTGAGAGCCTACTAGTCGATGCTGGGGAGATGACCCTCGCTCTACGCCGTGTGCAGTGAATTATTCCAATGTACTCGCAAGCCCTGGGCCACCCTAAGTCGGCAACAGCTCTCACAGAACCCTCAGCTGATCTCGACGGTTCTTATACCGCTGAGATACTCTAGTCAGACCCTAAGACATTCTGGTTTAGGTCTAGAAAACCTTTTTGAGAGCTCAGTATAGCTGTCGGGCCGGTGGCGCCCCTAGTTGTGCCCAGAACGTTACCCTGGAAGGTACAACCTTTGAATATTTGTGGCCACGCCTCTGCTCCCAAAGCCTCTACAGCGCCGGGAGTATTGTGTTCGGCCTTTATGGAGAACACGCCGTGTCGCGCTGGAACCGTGCCAGTGTATACAGGTGGCTTCAAGTCCCAAGAGGGGGTCGGTTTCCATGCCGTGTCCCCTCTTTTTGAAGTCAGCGGGGCTCTGCTAGGCGCTGCGTCTGTCCTCACAGCCGAGCTGGTTGCAATACACTACTCGGCACGGGAGACCGGATTGTAATTTATTGCGAATCACAAAGCGCCCTGAGTGCTCTCGGGGCATTGGAATATCCGCATCCCCTGGTTCGCGATATCCGTGACGCCACGGTTTTGGCGAGCCGGGCAGATGTCGAGATTATCTTCTACTGGGTTCCTGGAGATGTAGGAATTGCGGGGACTGAGGGAGCAAAAGAGCCCCCGAGGACTGGGCGACCAGACACACGTTTTTCTCTTCCTCACACCTACTACATGGCACGAATACGGGCTTCCCTCCGGGTTGCTTGGCAAAGAAGATGGGAGGCGGTCGAGGGGAACTTAAAGTTACGTGCTATTGCGCCGCGACATTTCCCATGGACCTACCCTACATGCCGCGACGGCTTCAGGTTGCTTTCTGCGTCTCCTAATTGAACACACTCGCGGGACGCACCGCCATTTGATGGAGCTCTCGTCTGCGCCTTATTGCGACGACTGCGTTGTCTCCCAGACCGTTCGGCACATTCTTGTTGAGTGTCCCAGTTTGGATGATCTTTTCGCACGTTACGTTACATGTCCCGGTACCGGGACGAGCAGGGTCGCTACCGCTTGTTCCTTGTACTCGGGACGAGTTCGTGCATTAGACTTGTGGACTATACGACTTTTTGTACAAGGCTGGCCTCCTCCACTTTATTTGACTATATTTAAGTCCGCATGTTCCTGCGCCGGGGGTGGGGGGAGGCAGGCCTACCCCAGACGCCGCAGCGCGCTTCCTTCTTGCCTTTTTTATTTGCTTTTTGTTATTTTTTATCCTTTATCCTTTCTTATCGTTGTTATTTACATATTGTTATTTGTTTTCTATTATTTGTTTTTTAATATAGCCTCGTCGTAGGCTGTGTCGAGTACGGCGACTTATGCCCACGTAGGCAGTCGCCAGATGGGCTCCTATATTAAAAAAAAATTAAAAATTGTCACGAATTAAAATATGGCCAGCGAGCTTGTCGAAGACTGGCTGGGCCAATCATAGACGACTCTGGAAACGTTTGGGGTGAGATTAGGAACGGAAAGAAGGACCTGTGGAACTGCACGCAACAAAGATTGAGGGCGTGGGGATGGAGTGACTGGTTTTAATTTGGATTTTCTTATGTGGAGGAAGGTGTACGAGAGAAGATGCTAGATAGATATTTTGTGTATTAGATTGGTATACAGGTGTTGTGGATTAGAACGAGTAAGGTATTGATAAGGATGAGTGATATATGAGAATGACGGATGAGGAAAGAAAATAACGTGTGTATCTGTGTTCTGGCTAACTGTTTCATTTTGTCTTTTATTTTGTTATTTATGTATTATTTGTTTTGTTTTACGTTTATTTTTAGTTTTCGAACCTTTTTTTTCAGAAATGCTCATATTAGCTCTTTGTTAATTGTATTTTGTCGGTTTAATTTTATCTTGTAATTTATTTGTTTTCATTTTTGCTTAGGTATTCTCGTATTTTTTTCAGTTATTAGCAGAATATCGGTTCGATAATCTTGCTGTCTTAATCTTGCTCCCTTTAAAACTCTGTTTCTGTCACTTTGATCGTATCTCTTTCATCTGTTTATGGATTTTTTTTCCATTTCATTTTCCGTGATTTTTTCTCAAATTTGTATCATTCGTTCGTGCATTACTTCGTCGACTGCTCTCAGGTTTTGTGTTATGGTGCATTTCAGTTGATGCTATCTATGCTGTCGTTCCTTGTCATGTTGGTCGTGAATCTAGTTGCCTAATTTTGGCCCATTTGAATTTTACTTGATAAGTGTACCGATGTCGTGGGGTGCATTATTGGGTGGGCGAGAGAGAGGTACAACTTGTGTTTGTTGCCTAATGACAGTCCTTTGAACCTATAAAGATGCAAGTTTTATACCAATTTTTCCCCAGTTTGAGACCAGGACTCTGCCTTCTGTTTCCTATGAGTACTCCTCTCCCTCTCTCTCTCTCTCTCTCTGAAGAACGTAGAGGGAGAGGTGACGCCTCCTTGTCGCGGGAAGAGAGCTTGTGTGTACCTTTGACTTTTGGAGCTATGTCGGCGGGGGTACCTCTTCTGGGTTCTCCTGGTAGGGTTTTCCTTGTCAATTTGGTCGGAAACGAGGTTCCAGACTAAGTGCATCGTTCTTTTTTCTACTCTATCCTTCTCCCTGTTCAATTTTTTCCTATCTCTTCGACTTATTAAACAAAAAGTAAAAAAACTACTAAAAACAAAAAAAGAAACCCTACTACTATTATGTCACTCCTACCCTTTTTTCCATCTTTCTACATATAAGGACCTGGCAGCTACCTCATGAGTCAGAAGAGAGACTTTGGAACCTTTATAAACAACGCCAATCGACGCTCTCTGGTTGCGAGAGACTAGGACTAGAGGTGTCCTAGGCGTTAGGGAAAGATGAATGGGATGAGGGTAGTGCCCCGTTAACCCCTTCCCTGGTGCGTAATAGTTGACCATTGCCAGAGACCGTTGACAGGTGCCTCTGGTAGCATCGGTCCGAAGTGACGGCCCTTTGTTCCCAGGTTGGTTGCCAGGCCAATAAAAAGCCTTGGGTGGAGTCTCTTGGTGGGGCGGGATATCCATTGAACGCTGCTCCGAGATCTTGGCCGTCGTGAAGGGAACTATTAGGAGTTTAGTACGGGGCGTGCTCCGTTGTTAACCTGGTGAGAAATCGATGGCCACTTCGGGGACCCTCAGTGCTGCTTGGTTGGGAGCCACAGCACGCCGAGGTTTGACGACTCGGTCGGAGGAACAGCAGCACATGGAGCGTGCCTTCTGAAAGATCTGAAACCTCTCTGATCGATAGGCGGGAGCGACTCACGCGGGGAGAATTCACCAACCCTCCTTTTTATCATTGATTGATCACAAGTTTTCAGAGAGAAAGAAGAAAGCGCTCAAAATGACAAGCAAAAAAGGACCCGTTCGTCTAAAACATAACTGTGCAACATGCCAGTTCGAAATGTGGTACGGTGACTTTCCGGAGGGCTGCTACTCAAAATGCAGCCCTGAAAGTATCTGCACTACTTGCATATTGACGCGAGAGGTGGAGAAACTAAAAGACCTCTATAGAGCCTCAGATGAGAGAGCTCAAATTCTTAAGAGAAAGGTTAAGAAATTCGAAGCCTTTCACGCAGCTCATATTCGATGCCTAGAAGAGGCATCGCCCACTGACGTGTCAGAATCTTCTGGTGTAGTTCTTACCCAAGCGAGGTTAAGCCAGCTAAGGCAAGAGAAAAAAGAAGAAAGGAAAAGAAAAATAAGAAAGAGAATAAAGTTGAAACAAAAGAAGAATAACCAAAAATAGAAGAAAAATGCATAAACAAGAAAGAAAAGAGGAATAAGAAAAATAAGGATAAGAATGGGGAGAGTAAAGAGGAAAAGGAGAGGCCTCTTCCACAAGGGAAAACCCCGTCTTCAAAGACCGAGTGTCCGAAGGTCACCCTTATTGGTGACTCGCAAACACGGGATCTGCAGCCACTGATAGCGGTCTGTCTTAGCACTAGCGTGAAGGTAAGCTACCTGCCAGGACGGGGTAACCACAACATCAGAGTAGATGTAGAGAAAGCTCAGATTTCTGAGCATTTAGTTGTCGCTCTGATGGTGAGTGGCAACGACATCTACCTCAGAGGGGGTAAGGTTGGCCTCAGTGGCAACGACATCTACCTCAGAGGGGGTAAGGTTGGCCTCAGTGGCAAGACCATTCAAACAGTGATGGGAGCCGTGGATGACATTGGGCTTAAAACCCGAAAACGTGTCGTGGTTGGGATGCTTCCGAGAAGAGGTCCATCCCGAACCGCTCACGAGAGAAACGTCGCAGTAAACTGACGGTTGGCGGATCTCTGCACGACAGAAGGAGTCTTCTTTGTTGACCCCTACCGCACCTTTTACGGGAGAAACGACCTGTATAAAAGTGACGGAGTGCATCTTTCCTTTAAAGAGAAAGCTGTACTCGCCCACATGATCCAGGATGTTGTAGAGCGGACCCAAAGAAGTGTAAGGCCCCGAGTAAAGGGGGACGTTCGCCAGTACACCCGTGTTACTCCAGGAACGACCTTTTCTGAGGTCACAAAGAGGGGAGTGACCCCGCCACAGAGAAAGAAAGTGGGAAACGGAAGAGCGTAGGGAGTCCTACAGTCGGGGACTCCCTCAAGGTTCTTCTGTTTAATGCGAGCTCTATCAGAAACAGGTTTCTTGAACTTCGTGGCCTCGTAGCAACAGAGAAATTTGAGATGGTGGCCATATCGGAGTCGTGGATAAAAATTTCAAGCCGAAATTTTGAAGGTGAATTCACGATTACCGGTTACCAGCTCTTCCTGAAAGATAGGCCAGACAGAGAGGGTGGCGGTGTGATGTTGTATGTCAAGGATACTCTCAACTCGACGGATTGCAACATCGTATCCGGCCATGAACCACTAGGTGTTGACCTAGAGATAGGTCCTGCCAGATACAGGACCCTGGTGCTATACAGACCCCCTGCCCAACTCTTAGAACAAGACAGGAGTCTGTACCAGCTGTTAGGCGAACTTGTAAAAGACAGAGTGTGTATCGTCATGGGGGATTTCAACACACAAGTTGACTGGGAAACCAGAGAACCCTGTGGCAAGAACGCACTACTCCTGGAGTTTGCGAACAACGAGTTCCCGACTCAATGGGTCAGAGAGCCAACGAGATGAGACAATATCCTTGACTTGGTTTTCACCTCTGAGGATGACATCGTTGAGGACCTCTCTGTTGGCGAAGAGCTCGGTGGCAGTGACCACCGACTAATTAGATTTGTAGTCAAAGTCCCGAAGGCAGGGCCTGCAACTAGTAAATCTGGGAAACTTGATTTGAAAAGAGCAGACTTTGCAGGTCTTCGTGCTGGACTGACTGACGCGAAACTAGAAGTGTGCGATGCTGTTGAAGACTTGTGGAACAGTTTCAAAACCACATTCATGAGTCTTCAATCGCATTTCATTCCTTTGAAATGTCCCCGTTGGTCTTCTGTTCAACCAAAGTGGTTTAATCGAGAAATCGGCCAACTGCTTAGGGAAAAGAGAATTTTGTACCGGCAATCGAAGATCTCGGGTGACTATGACGAATACCGGAGCCTATCCAGGAGAATGAAGTCCAACATAAGGCCGGCTAAGTGGTCTGAAGAACTTCGAGTGGCGAAACTTTGTAAAGAGAATCCCAAGGAGTTCTTTGGATATGTAAACAGCCGTAAACCAATCCGTCGAACGATTGGCTCCTTGAGGAACGAGGAGGGGACATTAAAGCACTCAGATGCAGAAAATGCTAACCTCTTCAACGACTACTTCTCTTCAGTATTTACTGAAGAGTGTGATCCCATCTTCCAGCTAAAGAGTTCCTACTCGGGGGAAAAGCTGGAGGCAATGGACTTCACCGAAGGAGAAATAGAAAAGAAGATCACTGACCTAATGACGAATAAGTCACCTGGCCCGGATGGGTTTCTACCTAAAGTGTTGAAAGAAGTGCGCGATCAAGTGTCACGACACCTGAGCACAATCTTCAACATGTCAATCCGGACCGAATGCGTTCCTAGAGACTGGCGTGAAGCAGAGGTGACTCCTATCTTCAAGAAAGGAGACCGTAGCCAACCGTCGAACTACCGACCTATCAGTCTGACTTCGATAGTCGGTAAACTCATGGAAAGCATGATGGTGGACAAAATGACTTCGCATTTAGAGTCAAAGCTGCTAATGAGGAGTTCCCAGCACGGCTTCCGAAGGTAACGGTCATGCCTGACGAACCTTGTGGAATTCTTCCACTTCTTCTTCAGTGAACACGATCGGGACAAGGCGGTGGATGGGGTCTACTTAGACTTTCAGAAAGCCTTTGATAAGGTACCACACCACCGCCTTCTCCGGAAAGTGCGAGCGCTGGGCATAGACGGAAAAGTAGCCGGCTGAATCGAGAACTGGCTAAGTGGCAGACGGCAACGGGTGGTGGTGAATGGACAGGCTTCTGAGTGGGTGCCCGTTACTAGCAGGGTGCCTCAAAGTTCTGTCCTGGGACCACTACTATTCATCATCTACGTCAACGACATGGACGGTGACATGGTTGCCAAGATTTCTAAATTTGATGACGATACCAAGCTTGGTATGAACGATGCAAAGAATGGAAATACTGCTCGCCTGCAGGAGGATCTCGGGAAGATTGGGGAGTGGTCGGACACGTGGCAAATGCCTTTTAACGTGAACAAATGCGAAGTGATGCATATCGGCCACCGAAACCTCCAATCTCAGTATATCCTTAAGGGCACTGCTCTTGAATCCACCTACACTGAGAAGGACTTGGGTGTAACAATCACTAGTGACCTCAAGTTCTTGAAACAGTGCAAAGAGGCGGAGAAAAGGGCCCAAAGGATGCTAGGCTACATAAAACGCCAGTTTGGATATCGGAACAAGGAGATTGTACTGTGTTTGTACAACTCACTTGTCCGACCGAACCTGGAGTATGCCGTACCATTTGGGAGTCCTTCATTTCGAAAGGACATCGCGAGATTAGAACGCGTGTAAGCCAGGGCAACCAAACTGATTCCCTCTATCAGACAAGAGTTATGAAGATAGATTAAGGGAATTACATCTGTTCTCGTTGGAAACCCGTAGACTGCGTGGTCAGCTTATCGAGGTTTTCAAAATACTTCGAGGGTTCGACAATGTTGACTACAGGGATATTTTCACACTTGTTGAGAGCAGAACGCGCAATCACGGCTTCAAACTTGAACTGAAGCGTTACAACTGCGATCTGTGTAGAAAATTTTTCACGTACAGTATCTGCGGTAGTTGGAACGCACTTCCATTGGGAATTGTCAACAGTGAATCTGTTGATAAGTTCAAGTCAAGACAAGACAGGGTCTTGAAAAATGGTCGTGAAAGGACGTAAAGCATTTGAGCAGAGAGATGCCCGCTCGACTGCTAGTCCAAAGGTACCGTCATTGAATGGGTACCTTCTTTCCTTGTTACTCCTTGTTACTCTCCATCTAGTTTTCTTCTATCGATGAGGATTATCATGAAATTATTCATGTTTGTTTTAATTTTGTTTCGTTTCCTCGTAATCGTTAATATTTTTAATTTCTCTAGCCAAATTTGGGCTATGCTTGTCGGTGTACAGGAATATTAAGTTTTTAAAATTTTATAAACCAACTATGAATGTTCATTTCAATATCATTTAAGAAAAAGTCACCCGAAATAAAAAAAATCGATCACTGCATACATAACTTTATTCCATATTCAATTTTATATAATCAAATATAAAATCACTCACATTAATCAATATAATATTTGTACATATACTCGTATTACTGCTTAGAATAAACCAAAGTCAGTTTGTTTTTGTTTCTGCACAAAACATAGTTTCTGCATAACTTTGATCTTACGTTCTGCACACTGATTACTTCTTAGGATCTTAAGTGGGATTGATTCTGCTTCCAGTGATTTCTTTCCAATGAGTTTAAATCTTTTTTGTGGAGTTTTAATATTTCTGTAACACGAAGGACGAGCTGAGGGCCAGGGTTACCAGAACTTTCAGGGGCCTAAAACGTGAGATATCGATGAAGGCCTTTGAGCGGTTCCGAGGTCGCCTGTATGCTGTCATCAAGACCATAAGAGGTTTTATCGAGTAGGATTGACAGAACATGTCATGAAGACAAATTGACCTAAATTTGACGATTATACGAGTATATCAAAAAATAGAACACTGATATTTTTTCTTGAGACAGTCATCATGCGAAAGAATACTGGCCTCCCCTTTTATATATATATATATATATATATATATATATATATATATATATATATATATATATATATATATATATATATATGGAGAGGAAGAATAAGAGAAACCAAGAGTGGTACGAGGTTCTTTACTACTGACGTTTACGTCGTCTACGTACCTAAGCTCAGGTAAGTAGACGACACGATCGTGATAGTCCTACGACTCCTCAACCATGAAATATTGCTACGTGGAATCAAGAACTTCACGATACCATTAAATTTACCGCGGAGGAAGAGGTAGACGACGCCACGCTTCCTTTGGCCAGACGTATGAAATGACTCTGCATACCTTCTCCAAAGTCTTCCTTGGTGAAGGTACAAGAATGAATGCAAGGATAGCTAGAATTGCTCTCAAATGCCACCTCACATTGCTGTTTGAAGTTTTCTGAAAGTTAATCAAAGGAAAAATACCTCTTTTCTTCAAGGAATCCAAAGACTCGTGTTAGATGGTACAAATCAAAATCTTGAGGACCTCTTTTGTTCCATTAACGAACTGTACCTTTAGTTCATCATAAACCTTCAGCAGTTAAGATACAAATGTTTGGAAAACTGGTGTTAACTCCAAGATCTTCGTCCATTGCCAAACGGAGAATCCTGTGCTAAAGATGGTGCTGACAACTGATAAATTTTGGTTTACAGATACCCTTTCCTGAGATCATTCATTACAATTCGACAACTCCCCTCTATTTCCTAGTGTTAACGCTTGTGGTATCAAACACGATCATCTTTATTGTACTCCATAAGTTGTATTCATCAATAACCTTTGCAATCCCATCAGCAATAGTTTCAGCATTCCCATCTTTCCAATGCAATGCATTCAATTTTAATTCTGTTCTTTCATTTTTAAGTACGACTAATAATGATACTCATTTTCCTCAATGCGTCTTAATCGAAATGTAAAACCCACTCTTACATCAGTAATTTTCCAATCATTTCCTCCTTTAATTTATCACTCTCTTTGCTGCTTGACTTGGTGTTGGAATGTCAATACCATCAAGTAACAACCATTTGCATATTTTAGCTACTTTACTTGTTGATACTCATATAGATCTCACCAAATTGGTTGGAACATTACTTTTGTTGTTTTCTGTTGATGGAGCAGTACTATTTTCATATTCATGGTCGCTCTTTTCTGACTCATTACCAGTGCCATGCTGATTCAGCATGGAGTTTTCGTCATGTTGAAGGATTTATCGTATTTTTACTTGCAACTTGACCTGTAGAGTAACTCACTTTTCGTTTGCTTTTCGTTTGCTCCTAATACTTTTCTGACAGATGTGGAAAATTCAATTTATTCTTCCATAATTTTGTAATTTATTTGGAAATTTCAAATATTCTTTTTTTGATTTCTGTTCCAAGAAACAGATATCATCCAATGATTTGAAATTGGAGTGGCATTCTGCATTTTTCTTCTACTGAAGATTATTCTGAAGACACATCATATCTTCTTCTATGTGACTGCTGGAATCTTACCAAATTAGGGCTCAGATATCCTTGCTCTTCTAGACGGTAGTAGGCATTATATTGCTTTTAAAACAGAAATAAAAAGGTACAAACTTGATCTGTTTGCTCAGTTACATACACACACACGCACACACACACACACATATATATATATATATATATATATATATATATATATATATATATATATATATACAACAAAGCCCACAGGAAAAATGAATACGAGGATTCCAAGTACTTTCGAACTTTATTTCGAGTTCTTCATCAAAGAATAACAAAAGTATTGAAAATTGTAATATTTATAAGGATGATACAGAGGAGAGGAAACGCCCACAAAAAAAGCAAATAAACCAATTAACAAAATAAATTAATATAAAATGGAAACCTTACGAGGAGCGGAGATAAATACAAACTAAGAACATTAAATCAGGTAAATTCAAAAGACTAAAGGTTGACAAAAAGATTAAAATACCACCTAAGCAATTAGAGAGGGTGAAAATCTGAGCGAGAGATTAACCTCAGAGGTCAGGATTGTAAAACCAAGGTAGAATAAGTACAAATGTTCTAAAGACTTGACTCAAATGAAAATAAATACACAGACATAAACATAATGCTACATAGATGCACAAAAAATCAAATTAAATAGTATATTAAGATTAATATAAATATTTAGTCTCAAATTAAAAGTTTCGACAGTGCATTGTAAATATAATTTTTAAAATAACCATCGAGTTTATATAAGCCAGGAGTTAAATTCAAATTGGGCTGTATTTTAATCCTCTTGCCAACCTTTAGTCTTTTGAATTTACCTGATTTAATGATCTTAGTTTGTATTTATCTCCGCTCCTCCTAAGGTTTTCATTTCATATTGATTCATTTTGTTGATTATTTTTTTATTTATGTGGGCGTTCCCTCTCCCATGTATCATCCTTATAAATATTACAATTTTCAATACTTTTGTTCTTCCTTGATGAAGAACTCGAAATAAAGTTCGAAACTATTTGGAATCCTAGTATTAATGTTCACTGTGGGCTTTGTTGCATTTATTGCTTACTCACGCGATACCTTCTAAGTTTTCCACACACACACATATATATATATATATATATATATATATATATATATATATATATATATATATATATATATATATATATATATATATATATATATATATATATAGACTGGTAATTGATTTGTTCCTTGTGAATCTGATATGTAGCAGGAATATGAAAACCCAGGTGATTACACTAATCATTTATTGGCCGGACGTTTCGGACCTTTACTAGGACCATCTTCAGCGACTATATCGTCTAATGAGAAGGGAAAGGAATATTAATTGATAACACTTAAAAGAATGCATTAAAAAAAAGAAGCGGAAGATGGCAAGTAAAAATAATAAAATTGACAATAATTAAAATTAAAGTAAAAACATTAATAATATATAAAATAAAATAATATTACCCAGTGGTATTTAAAAAAAAAATAGAAAGTGAAATTATAACAAACTGACTTGATTATCACGTATTAAAAGTTACTGAAGTAAACAAAAAATAACATTATATTAAATTGTAAAAACACACCAAAAAAAAGACAAAAAAGCCGAAAATAAATCAGTTGAGAAATCAACTAACTAAACATAAAATTACCTTCGAAATTTATTCGGTTGGTCGGTTGGCTAGTTAATCTATTGAAGTGTTGGTTGGTTATATTGTGAATAATTTAATTGAGGAGGCGTAATTATTTAGGTTTGGATTTATTTTAATGATATATAGTGACTCTAAGATTTTCAAATCGAGAGAAGTTAAGGCTGAAGATAATATAGTAAATGAATTAGAATTAAGAGGATGATGGTGATACTCTGAATGTTGCCTGATGGAAGAGGCTTCAGGTTTAGAAATGGGACTTGCCAGTCCTATGAGACAAACCCAAGTGCTTCGTGATCCTGTATTTGAGTTGTAAGCCAGTTTGGCCTACATAACGACTGTGGCAGGTCGTACATGTATAATTGTGCATTATACAGGATCGCAAGCCCAAAGGGATTGGCTCCTTATGGGGGAAAAAGGAATTCAACGATACAGGGTTGGAGTTAATACAAATGAATTGGCATTGAGGGAAATGGTTGTTGAGGGTAGAGAGAAGGAGTTTGTTAAACTCGGATGTCAAATGCTCGAGATAGTGTAGCTTAATGAAAACCTTCTGTTTAGAAACAGTAGTAAGTAAGGGTCGAGGATAGTATATTTTGGAGAGAAATTTGGATACTAACTGGTCGAAGATGAAATCGGGGTAATAATTAAATTTGAAGAAATCCTTTAAATAAGGCAGTTCTTCATGAAACGATATCCAGTTAGAGCATATATAGTAGGCTCTAAAAATTCGGCTTTTAATACTGGATAATTTAAACTGACTGGGACAGCTACTAAAGAAATGTGTACCTAATCTAGAGGTGGTAGGTTTTCTGTAAATGGATGTATTGTAAGAGGAACCTGTTCGGACAACGTTGACATCCAAAAACGAGAATTTGTTGTCCTTTTCTGTTGCCATAGAAAACCTTATGTTGGGATGTTGTTGGTTAATATAATTTAGAAATAGGGGTGCATGATCACCCCTATTTCTAAATTATATTAACCAACAACATCCCAATGCAGATGCAATTTCCAACGACAATCGTGGTCTTCGGTGTCGTCAGCAGTGAAGCCGACGTCATGCCACTCCACTTATTACCTGAAGGCTACATCTATGTTCTGAGGGAAGTGGTTAAGTCTTCGATCGACCGGGTACCTGAAGGGCGGCCTTACCTCTGGCCGCAAAACTCTGCGTCCTACCACACCAGCCCAAAGACCCAGACCTTGCTGTCGGAGAATTTATTCGATCAAACGGTACGTGACATTTGACTGGCCTCCTTAACTCGCCTGACTGCAATCCCCTCACCTTCTTTGTGTACGGCTCGGTGGATCGAGAGACCAACAAATCAAGCTGAAACACGAAGGACGAGCTGAGGGCCATGGTTAACAGGGCTTTCAGAGGCCTAAAACGTGATATAGCGATGAAGGCCTTTGAGGGGTTACGAGGTCGCCTGTAGGCTGTCATCAAGGACATAGGAGGTTTTATCGAGTAGGATTGACAGAACATGTCAACACTGATATTTTTTTCTTGAGACAATCATCATGCGAAAGAATACTGGCCGCCCGTCATATATACAGTGGGTGCAATAAATATACGATACATGGTCAAAAGTTTATTTTCCATAGTTACACATCAGCAAAGTAATCGAAAATTGAACATCTTATGTATTTTGTACGTTGAAAACAAATTCGGTATTAAAATACACAAATAATAAAGCATTGATATTATATCGACAAAAGTGTTACATTATACCCTCAAAAAGTATCCAACACACTCACAAAATTAGTTTTAAAGCGATAATAAATAGTTCTCGAACATTCCAGAGTGGTTTACGTGACAGGAATGCTGTAGAACTTTCTAGAAAAATAATCTACTTCGCCCATGTGAAACAGCGGACCGCAGTCAGTGTCTGAGAGCTGCATGAGAAGGAAGTCATCGTTCAACACTCTAATTCTAATATGGCGAAGACTAAAAAATTGCCAAAAAGGAGCAGAGAACTAATAATTGTTCAGTTACATAAAAGTGGTTTGAGCTATAGAAAAATTTCATCTATGCTAAAAATACCAATCTCAACCATTGGTGACACGATTCGCCGGTTCACGTCATATCAGTCCACTGCAAGTCTACCACGTTCAGGGCCTCCATCTAAAATTTCAAACCATGCGACTAAACATATAGTCCGTAAAATAAAGAACAACCTTCAAGTGACTTGATCTGAACTTCAGAAAGATTTGAAAGCAGCTGGGACAAATGTATGCAAAAATACAATTAGAGCAGTTCTTAGGAACGAGGGATTCTATTATCGCACACCAATTCATTTCAGAAATCGTCTGGATTTTGCCAAGGAACATTTAAAGAAGCCTACAAGTTTGGGGGACGCTGTACTATGGTCTGACGAGACGGAGATTGAGTTATTTGGGCAGAATAGTGTTAGTCACGTTTGGAGGCAGAAAACGTCAGCGCATGATCCTAAAAATACAATCCCAACAGTGAAGTTTGGAGGAGGTAGCATAATGGTATGGGGCTGCTTCTCCTCTACAGGTCCTGGAAGACTCCATATTATTAAAGGGAAAATGAATGTTCAGATATATCTCATGATTCTGGATGTAATCTCTTCCAGTCTGCAGACGACTTCAAGTTGCCAAGAGGATGGACATTCGAGCAGGACAACGATCCAAAACATACAGCCAAGGGCACTGCAGCCTGGTTTCAGCAGAAGAAAATAAAGGTTATGGGATGGCCAAGTCAGTCGCCAGACCTAAATCCTATCGAGAACCTGTGGCGAGAATTAAAACTGCAGATTCAGAAAAGGGACCCAAGAAATATAACAGATTTAAAAAGAATATGCCAAGAAAAATGGGCCAAGATGCCTACAAATATTTGTAAGAACCTCATAAGTAAATATCCCAAATGGTTGGAAGCTGTACTAGCGACGAAAGGTCATATCACCAAATACTAACTGGTTTTCATAAATGTATCGGATACTTTTTGAAACGTCCATTTGATATTTTTGCCGTAATCATAGTATTTTTTTACAATTTTACTGTTTTACAAAATACATAAGATGTTCAATTTTCGATTACTTTGCTGTTGTGTAACTATGATAAATAAACTTTTGACCATGTATCAAATATTTATTGCACATATATATATATATATATATATATATATATATATATATATATATATATATATATATATATATATATATATATATATATATATGGAGAGAGAGAGAGAGAGGAAGAATAAGAGAAACTAAGAGTGGTATGAGGTTCTTTACTACTGACGTTTACGTCTTCTATGTAACTGAGCTCAGGTACGTAGACGACACGATCGTGATAGTCTCACGACGCCTCAACCATGAGAAGTTGTTGCTCCGTGGAATCAACGAACTCGCGATATCATTAAATTTGCCGCGAAAGAAGAGTGCGACAACACCACGCTTCCTTTCTCAGACATCAAACTACACAAGACTGATGAAGGCTTGAAATTGTCCGTCTGCGGGAAGCCAACCAACAAAGATGACTTTATCCACTATCTGTCGGCCGACGACTCTCGGACAAAAATGTGTATCGTCATTCGGTTCTTTCTGTTCGCACGGAGGATCTGGAGCCAAGAATTCATTTCCTTGGAGAAGAAATACATCCAAGACTCCTTCCAGAATCTGCGATACCTGGTGGCCTTCATCAGGAAGGCAAAGAGCAAGGCCATCCGCATCGGTCAACGTGCAGCAGCAGTATCAAAGAAAGAGAGGCCTAGTAAAAATTACATATCAGCCCATACTAGACCACTCTCCATCGCAGTAGGAAGAAAGCTGGCTCCAGCCACCAGAGTGGCCCTTCGAGCCGGTGTCAAAGTGGGAGACATCTGCCGCTCCAAACCATCGACAGATAATAACAGGAACTCCGTAGTATACAGGGTACCCTACAGTGACTGCCCCCTGACCTACTTTGGTGAGACACACAGGGGCGTGGACACTAGGGTAAGGGAGCACAAGCAGGATATTCGGGTAGGACGGTTCAGCCGCTCTCACCGAACACCTGCGAGATGCTGACCACCGCATCAGTGGAAGGAAGCGAGAGCAGTCGCGTATACATCCAACAAGAGGAGGAGGAAGGCATTGGAAGCGGCATTCATATATATATATATATATATATATATATATATATATATATATATATATAACCCTACATCCTATTTGAGACACATCTATAAATATATTTTGAGAGACAGCTTCTCAACTCACTGCGACATTGCACTCACACAGTTCTACTTATGATACTACTTATGAGTAGTAAAGTAAATATACAAATAAACAGTGTAAAAAGGCGAACCGAATGCTTGGATTTATTCATATGTTAACATCAATGAAATGGAAAGAATTCAACGACGGGCAACTAAACTAATTCCCTTGATTAGAAATAAGTCGTTTATCGAAAAATTAAAAATACTAAAACTAACGACTCTCGAAACTAGGCGATTGCGAGGTGAGCTTATCGAAGTATTCAAAATTTTAAATAAACTTGAAAACTTAAATTATGAAAAAACTTTTAAGTACGACCATGGATGGTATCGCACTGAAAGGACGACGCAGGTTTCAAACGAACCGAGCTAAAAAAAATTGCACCTTTAAAATCATCGATAAATGGAACGCCCTCTCCGCGGAGGTAGTAAATGGTAGTAGTGTGAATAGTTTTAAAAACAAGATTGATACTTATTTTACAAATAATGATATTGTTTAAATACGGGGCCCTGTTGTGGATTAAATATCGCATGTGTAAACATCGTAACCAGTGCTGAATTATGACCTTGCGGAGCTCTGGGTCATCCACTTTAGCGGGGCTCTTGTTACCATACCTCCCCTGATAACAATTTGGTAGAGGAAAGATGATGAAACATTACGATTTACTTTGTACTTTTTATTTGTTTTCTTGAAATTGTTTTTGCATGTATTTAGAATAAAACATCTTTGTATAACTTTATCGACAATTATCAATATTTCTCCATAGAATCATAATTTTATACAGAAAGTCATATTTCTATAGAATCAATCATTTAGTTCTAAAATGGGATTAAACCACCTTCTTTCTTGATTTGGACTTTGCAAAAGTGTCAATTATATCCTGAAAGTCAATTTCTTTGGTCAAATCTGATTAAATTGTCATCAAGGCGAGATTACAAAGTTTATCCAATGACAGTGTTGAGCGAATTTGGCTCTTCACTCTTTGTAAACTGAAAATGACCGTTCTCCTTCTGTATTTGCAACTGGCAGTGTTAAATACAAGCGAAATGCCATGTCAACATTTGGGAAGGTTTCTACAATTCCCACTTGGCGTATATGTCTGAGAGCAGAGAGTGGTGTGCAGTTTTTTAGGCAGGGCCTGCTTCATATATGCAGAAAACTCAGCCATCTCATCTGCAAATTTTACCTGAAGGTCTGCAGAAAAATGCTTCTGCAAATGTGTAGCAGCTTCTCTAAGTTCAAGCTCTGACAAAGTAGTGATACTAAATAGGAACTCAAACTTCTCCTGGAGCTTTGAGAATACTTCTTTCCTCTTTGTTAATTCTAATGCTAATGCATCAAAAATGGCAAAGTATGTAGATTGTAGATATCTTAAAATTATTCCTGAGTGATAGCCCTGCTTCAGTGTCTGCCTCTTCAAAAAATCGTTTCCTTTTTCTCGATCCTTGGTGTTCAGTACGGTAACTGTGGTCCTTTACTAGTAGCTTAGCCTTTTATTCAAAGTCTTCAAATGTTTCATCATTTCGTAGACAACTGACAAACTGCAACATGCATTCATAAAGACGTGTACATGTTGCTAGGTCTGTTTCACGTTTCTGTAGACTCTTGCTTATAGCATTCATTCGACCCAAAATACACTCCCAGATTACACAAAGAGGTGCAGTTTCAAAAATTCTCCATTTTTGAGACCAGACTTGATGCTTTCCCTCTGGTAGTTTTTGTTTGGTCCTTATCATACCTTGCCGATCATCTTGTTGTTGATAGTAACTTTGTGACACCATTATAAATGGTTGATTTTAAAATACACCATCGGTGAGTTGAAGCAGAGAAGAAGTTGAATAATGTTTATAATAATCCAAAGAATAAAATTGCATTGACACAGCACTCTGCAGCACATGATCCAACAAGATTTAATGAATGTGCTGAGCAGGGCATAAAATCAACCAGAGGGTTGACCTGTTTTATTCAGGCTTGTAATCCATGATATTTTTCAGACATGTTACTTACATTGTCATAGCACTGACCACGACAGTCCTTAATAGGGAGATCATGTTCATGCAGAGTGTCAGTAACCACATTCGCCAGTGCCTCGCCATCATGACCCGTGAAAAGACAAAATCAATCTTGCTACAGATGTTGGTTGATAAAGCACGGTTAGGTTTTCAAATTCAGATACTATGTTGATGCACACACACCCTTTGACCAAACAAGCTCCGCCCAGCAGTCTTAGTAAAGAACACACCGACATACCCTTTGATCCGATAAGCTCCGCCTCGCATTTAGATTAGAGAAGCGAAGCCAGGCCCTCTAAATTGGCGTTATTATAAATATGTGTGCAGAAACATACAACAGCATTATTATTATCAGTATAGTGATTACTATCATTGGAACATTAGATTATTAGTATTAGCATTGGCATAAGCCTAGAACTAGACAGTATCTCGTCCCTAATCCGTCCGTCCATAGTCCCAACAATCTGACGCAGAAAGAGACTTACAAGAAATACTGAGTATTAACATTGATAGTTGTCAGCCATAGACGTGAGCACACAAACGAACCACGGAAAACTCGACAATTTCCCTTGTCTGAAACAATTTAGCCCTAATCCAAGATTTAAAGCTTAATAAACTACAAAACCGCCCTTCAATCCTTTCGAGTCCTTCCTCGTGCTAAGCAACACCAGGTTACCATTCGAACCCAGCCTATGAGCGGATTACCCAAAAGAACACTTTGGAGTCAGACCAAACTCGACTGTAAGGCCACCTTACCTTCTCTACCAAATAAATCGGATCATCAACCGTAACCTAGCAGAAACTGGTGAGAAACCTATAAATCAACTATATTCATAATACATCTAGAAAAGAGACAAAACAAAATATTAGTAACATGAATACATATGAACAAATGTAAATGAATAAGTGCAACATATAACAGACTTCCACCAAAAATAATTCATTCATTTTCAAAATTACAAAATATACAAGTAATACACTAGATAAATAAAGTTAAAATAAGGCATTAAAATGAATTAGAAATCGAAAAGATTACAAATCTAAACGACGTACAAGTTTATAAACGCGTAAAGATCTTCTAGGACCAGGCAACTCTATTGTCAGATTGTCGTTCCTAGTCACACTGTTATCAGCATCATGAACATGATCTTCTTATCTCCGGACAACATTTTTTAGTTCATTTCCCACTATCTTCTCGTTGGATTGAGGAAAGTTAGTAGTTGAAGATGGAACACCGGAATGGGAGGCTGAATCGGAAAAGACACATGGATTTCGCGATCCGGAATCATTAGGTGGAATATTCCTAGGACATGGAGCTAAATTACGCAGAGCACCAGTGCTCTCTCTCCCATCAGAGAATTTCACAAAAGCATGTGTAGGGTTAGCATCAATGAGATCCCCGACGTCCACAGCTCCATGTCCTAGTGATCACTTAACGGTAAGACTCCTCTAGCAGAGGTGTGGGGGAAGCCCTCTCCGGCCCAATGGAGCAGGAAGAGGGTGTCCCGCAGGGAGGTGTCCTCAATGTTACACTCTTTGCTCTGAGCAACAATGACATCATCTCGGTGCTGCGGGAAGATGTTCTCGGCACGCTCTACGTGGAGGACTTTCGATCTCTTTTGGCGCGACCCAGATGCCACCTTTGGAGCGTCGACTTCAACAGGCATTGAACCGCGTCTCGCGCTATGTCGAAGTGCACAGGCTTCGGTTTTTCATGGCCAAGACTAAGATGGTGCCCTTCTGCTGCCATCCAAGGCTCTACCCTGACCCAGACTTGTTTCTAAATGGGGTTCGCTCGGAAGTGGTTGACTAGCACCGTTTCCTTGGTCTTGTATTCGACCGACGCCTCACCTGAGAGCCACATATTTTCAGCCTTTGGGTCTCTTGTATCCGCCCTATGGATATTCTTCGCTCACTGACGTTGGGCGCCTGGAGCGCTGATAAGGCTACTGCTTTACTTTATTATTAATCCTTTGTTCGGTTGAAGCGCGACTACAGATGCGACTTTATGCACCCGCAGCACAGCGTGTATTACGGAAGGCAGCCTCCATCCACCACACTGGCATTCGTCTGGCGACCGATGCCTTCCGCATGTCACCCATGTCGATGCTGGGGAGATGCTACTTGCTCTGCGCCGTGCATAGTGCATTGTTCGCCTGTACGCGGGAGCCCGGCAACTGCCTCAGTCGCCAACAGCTCTCACTGCATCCGCAGCTGAATTCTACGGTATCTATGCCGCCGAGATACGCCAGTCATACTCTAAGCCCTTTGGGTTCAGGGTTAGGAAACTCCTTTGAGAGCTCGGTATAGCTCTCGGGCCGGTTGCGCCCCTGGTTCTGCCCAGGACGCCATCCTATAGTGTACCACCTTTGACTATTTGTCGCCACTTCTCTGCTACCAAAGCTTGTACAGCGCCAGGAGTATTGCGTTCGGGCTTTTGGGGACACACTCTGTGTTACACTAGCATCGTGCCAGGGTATAGGAATGGCTCTAAGTGCCCAGAGGCGTCGGTTTCGACGCCGTATCCCCTCCTTTTGAAGTCAGCGGAGCTCTGCCAGGTGTTGCGTCTGTCCGCACGGCCGAGGTTACAATACACCGCTTGGTATAGGAGATAACGCGACCTGCCCTGTACGGAGACCCGATTGTGATTTATACCGACTCGCAAAGCGCCTTGTGGTCTTGGGACTTTGGAATATCCGCATCAGCTGGTTTGTGATATCCGTGACGCCACGGTTTTGGCGAGCCAGTCGGATGTCGAGATTATCTTCTGCTGGTTTCCTGGATATGTAGGAATTGCGGGAAATGAGCGCGCCGATGAGGGCCTCAAAGAGTCCGCAAAGACTTTGCGACCAGACCAGCATTTCACTCTTCATCATACCGACCGATTGAATGGCAAGAATATGAGTAGCTTCCAGGCTGCTTGGCAAAGAAAATGGGAGACGGTCGAGGGAAACTTAAAGTTGAGTACCATTGCACCGCCACTGTTCCCACGGACCAACCCCCCAATACCACGGCGGTTTCAGGTTGCTTTCTCTCGTCTCCGAATTGGACACACTCGCGGGACGCACCGTCATTTGATGGAACGCTCCCTTGCGCCTTATTGTGACAACTGCCTTGTCCTCAGACCGTTAGGCACATTTTCGATGAATGTCCCACATTGGGTGATCTTCGCGCACGTTACCTGACGGGGTCGCTACCGCTTGTCCCTTGTACTCGGAACTGGTTTGTGCCTACAGACTTGCGGACTATACGACTTTTTGGAGGAGGCTGTCCTCCTTCACTTAATTTGACTGTTTTTGTAGGTCACATGTTCGTGCGCCGCGGGAAGGCGTGCCTTCTCTCGATGCCAGACCGCGCTTTCTTCTTCTTACCTTTTTGCTTTCTTTTCTTTTTCATTTGTTGTTGTTTTTTAGCCTGTGCTTAATCTTTGTCTTTTTTATCTTTTTATTTGTCATTTACATATTGTTATTTTTTGAATCTAGCTTAATAGTAGGCTTTGTTGTGAGTGCGGCGACTTTTGCCTACTTAGGCAGTCATCAGTGGGCTCTCTCTCTCTCTATCCTAAAAAATATCCTGAAGAGCATACAGGGATGTGCAAAAAGGCACTGGATAAATATCTAGTGTTGTGCAGGGCACCCTCAAGCACGGGTAGGGCCCTTTAGAGGAAAGAAATGTGCTGGTGCGAGACCTTCCTCCCCCCATTTATAAATTATAAATCATAAATGATTAAGAGCTTCATCAGCTTTTCAATACTATAGCTAGAAAATGATATACTTTATTTATTATAGTTTTACATTATAACCATTTACCAATGTTATCAGTTAATTTCAAAATGTCTCAGGCTGATCTCAAAGAATACACATAACACAGTTGCTTTGTGAATTTCACAACTATATATCAAATTTAACATTAATAGTATAGCAATTCTCACTAGCAAAACAAATTTAATAATTCTATAATCCTAATACCAGTAATAGGACAATAATTTAGCAAAAACTCCCTGTATTTTTACTTTTGGGCTTAATAATGAACATAAAAATGTACAAGCATTTCATACATAATTATGGAAAAAAATTAGAATCAAATTTGCCATTTGGAATTTTTAGTAAGCCTACTTATATACTAACCAATAGTAACAAATAACAATAAATGTACACCTTAATCACAATTCACACTTAATGCATATCCATATCATTAATTATTTACAAATATACCTAAATCATTCATCACGTGAATGCTCACTGTTTCATGAAGGCTACAGTCTACAGAAAATATATAAATGATAGTAAACTTAGTAAATAGACTAATTTTATTAAAACAGGGTTGCCTTGCGTGCCTTTTTCTTGGCAAAACTACGAATTACAGTGTCAAAGTCTATATGTTTTGCAATGTCAGACTCAATACTGAGCCTAGCCAGGTTGTTCAGGTGACCATGACCCATGGTGGACCTGAGATAATTTTTGATGAGCTTAAGCTTGCTGAAGCTCCTTTCTGCTGATGCTACTGTGGCTGGTGCTGTAAGGAACATCATCAAGCTGACACTGAGGTTGGAAAATATACTTTCTAATCTGTACTCTGCAGAAGCATTTAACAGTTCCAATGCACCCAACTGTTTTCTACCAAAATTGGCATTGGGAACCATTGTTATGTGATTCACTTCCTGCACAAGGTCTTCACTGCTGAAGTCTTTAGAATACTTCTCCGTTAGTTTAGCTACTTTGCGCTTCAATTCCTCTTCTGACATCTTTTGGTAGTTCCAAAGAAAGCTGAAGGTCTCAGATATCTGTTTGGCTGCACTGAAACGAACTGTAAGCCCTCCAATAACATTATCCAATACTACATAAAATATGTGCTTTCGGAAGTGGTCTTCCTCAAAGGATTCATCTGCTTCGTTTATTTCATTTACATTTTCATCAGGTGTATCCTCATCATGGAATCTTGTTCTTTTTCTGGCAGTGGTCCCACGGTCCCTAAACAATTTTACTTCTATCTGCAGGCTGGATGCAACAAGCTTAGCTTCATTCCACATTGCTTTCCAACTGTCCCAGAGAGCCACTAGTTGTACAAGCAAGCTTTCTATATTTGCAACTTCCATTTCTAAAGTCGCATCACTAGCTTGAATGACTTTGTTGCAAAAGTCAATAGGGACCAGTAGTCTGTGCCACACGACTGACATTATGATGCAGGTGAAGGAACTGACATAACATATAGCTCCATGGATTTCGTTCCTGGATTTTGGAGTGAGATTCAGCTCTAGCAGGTCTCCCAAAGCCAACTTAACCTCTGGAAGGTGAGTTACAAATGGTTTTACACTCTCAACTCGATCTGACCATCTGGTGCCAGATATGCCATGAAGCGAACAACCAATATGCTTTGCCAATATTTCCCCCTTTTGGGGCTGCAACTGAATAAGGTGTATATAGTTTGTATAGTTCCGAAGTAGGTGATTGCTTATGGAATACATTCAGTAACAATTACCACATAAATTAAGTGTGTGGCAACCACAAGGAGAGAATATAGCAGTAGGGCACTGTTCTTTTATTATTGCCTGTGCACCATTGTATTTGCCTGACATGTTTGCCGCATTGTCATAACCTTGTGCCCTACAATCAGCAAGTGGAATAGAATGGTTTTCCAATGTTTCAGTAATAATTTGAGCAATTTTAGATACTGTTTTGTCACTACAATCTACAAATTTTAGAAAACGTTCCCCAATTTTAAATCGTCATTCATGGTGAACTAGGTAACGCAAAAGTAATGTTGTTTGCTCAACATGAGATGAATCTGGTGTGGAATCTACTATTATTGCATAACACTTTGCAGACTGCCTTTCTCCCAAAATGTGTTGCTTGACAAGATCAGAACATTCTGCAATGAATTCATTTTGGGACTCATTAAAAAGGTAATGTACTTGCAATCTTTCACCCTTTTTCTGAGATTCTTCTACCTTTAGCACATGTTCCTTTAGAATGGGGTCCCAGTTGGAAAGCAACTCTATCAGACTTAAAAGGTTTCCATTGTTTGAGTCACCAATGCGTTGCGAAGAACCCTGGAAAGCAAGGCCATGTTCTCCTAAGAATAGGGTAACATCAATAATTCGCTTCAAAAGGTTGTACCATTTTTCCGATTCCACTTTAATTGATGCTTCTAAAAGATTCTCAATAACTTCTTGCAATGACAGACGTCTTTCTAATTCACGCCAAGCTAGATAGCATTTCCTATGCCCATTACTCTTTTCATGCTCGGGAACCCTGTTACATAATTTCCGCCACTTAACACTGGCTGGCCAGCCTTCAGCTGGAGCAAATGCAGATTTGAATGCAGTACTCAGCCTGCAGCAAACACTGTTCAAAAATAGCCGGCACGGAAAACAATATAGTGACTCTTTATGCTGACTCCAGACAAGCCATTCTCAGGTGTGCTGTTCTGCATTAATGTTTCTGAACTTCAGTATACCTTCTGGAAATGTTTGATTGTTACAATAGTTAAGGCAATGTTAAAGGAAAGTCAATATGACCTCTGGTAACATAATTATCTGTCTGATTGAGAAGGAAATTCTCCTGTGAGGAATCCAATGTCAAGCCCGACAAGCCCAGTGCTAATTTTTTCAAATTTATCTTGAACTACTTTCATTGATTCACTACTTGTTTTAGGAATTTCTGTTGCACTGTCTGCCTGATTTTTGGAATCTATATTCTTATCTGCTCCACCAGGTCCAGGTTCTGAATTAATATCTATGCCCATCGTATTTGTACATGCCCCTCAATTTGTTTCTTTATTAGCTTTTATCTCATTTCCATATAGGCTCTCTTGTTCATGAATGCCACCTACACTTTCCCCTTCTTCTAAATTTGCATCCATATATTTTTCCATATTATCTTGTTTTCTTTCCATACCTACTTGAAAGAGTGTCTGTAATCTTCTTCTTTCATTATCATCACGCTTCTTTTTTCTTTCCTCTTTTGTGCTCCTGATTTATGTAGACATATTTCAGATGGACAGATTCTGAAAAAAATATAATAAGAATTGTCAGCTTTAGCTTTTCAACATTAAAACTCAAGTTACTTAAAAAATGAAAATATTATATTACAAGTGAAAGGCCTGTGTGAAGAGTCGGGAATAGTGTTTATAGATGTATGGAAGGACTTTTGGGGGAATAAGGGATTGTATACGATGGATGGGCTCCATCTAAGCCGGGATGTGGTTGAGGTTTTGGGGCAGGAGTTGGATAGTGTTATTGGGTCCTTGTGGGCAGGAAACTAGGTTCTGATAGTGGTCAGGGAAATTTCGTGGCTCAGGGTGGGGCAGTGAAGGAAAGCCAGCACAGAGGAGTAGAAGGTATACAGGCTAAAGGGGGGGCTTTAGAGATAGGTGCATTGAGATGTTTTACCTACTCTCAGAATCCGAGTAGGCAAGGATATCAAAACACACATAATGGGTTCAAATGTTTCTATGGGGAGGGGAGGGTGTAAATATCAAAGTGTCAATTTTGGCTGATGATACTAAACTGGCAACTGTAGTCAAAGAAGTTGAGGGTAGCTTTAAAGTGCAGGATGACTTAAATAAGTTACTGATTGGCTTGGGCTCAGAAGTGGCAGATGACTTTTAACCTTAATAAATGCAAAGTTATTAACATGGGAAGAGATAATAGGGAATTCAGATACGAGATGGATGGGCATTGGTTTAATTCAGTTGAAGATGAGAAGGACTTAGGAGTAGTAGTAGATAGTTCACTGAAGTTTTCAAAGCAGTGTATTGAGTCAAAATATAGAGAAAATAGGGTACTAGGATACATTAAAAGGAATGTTAGCTACAAGAGTAAGGAGGTTATCCTTAAACTCTTATGTCAGGCCACATTTAGAGTACTGTATACAAACATGGTCACCGCATTTTAGGTATGATATCAACCTGTGAGAGTCAGTACAAAGGAGGGCAACAAAAATAATACCTTCCCTCAAGCACCTTGAAAATGAAGATAGACTGAGGGTACTAAATATGTTCTCATTTGAAAAAAGATGTGTGAGGGGAGATATGATGAAGCTTTTCAAAATCTTTTCTGGGGTGGATAAATTGGATTTCAGCAAGTTTTTTTAGTTAGAAGGTAGTAATAGGACTAGGGATCACCACTTAAAGGTTAAAAAACAGAGGTGCAGACTGGATGTTAGAAAATATTTTTTCACCAATAGAGTGGTAGATTATGGGAATAGTTTGTCACCTGAGACAGTAGACAGTCCAAACTTGAATATTTTCAAGCGCAGATTAGATGATTATATGGGGAGGGAGGGTTAACTTCTTACTTTTTGGTGTGCGGGGGGGTCTCTCGGCTCATTCCTGTGGATGTAGTTTCTTTTATTGTATATTTTTGGGGATTTTGATTTTGTTTGCCCTAATGATGATGCTTTTTGTTTTTTACCATCTCCTATGGACGGTTTAGATTGTATATTGTAGATGCATGATCTGACACAATCCTATGGATTGTTTAACTTGTATATTGTAGATGCATGTTCTGATTTAATCCTATGGATGCATTCTGTGGGTAGGTTTTGACGGATGCGGATGACCTTTGATTGGCCCTTGTGGCTTTTGTCATCTGTGAAATTATGTTATGTTCAATTTTGAACTTTGATATTCATGGGCCCCCTAGACTCTTATGGGCCCTGGTGTGGCGCACCGGCTGCACTCCCCTCTCATGGGGCCTGAGCACGAGTAACTTCAGCAACTCGAAGTGGTATTGAGTCCACAAATGGAAGACTTCTGGAGAGATGTTGGCTCATTTCGTCTCTATAACTGTCGACATTTCCTTGACATTTGTAGGTGCTGGCTGGCCACGCCATTCGTCGTAACACTCCCTCCAGAATGCTCCTCAAACCAATTCGGGGCAACATGTACCCGATGATAAGGGGAAAATATCCTACTTGAATACCCTACCGTTTCTTGGGTACGTGAAGTCCATGGATGGATGCAAATGACTCTCAAACAGGTCAACTTTGCGGTCACGTGTTTAGGTGTTGTACCCAGCTCATGCCGCGTGAACATACTGCACACCAGTATTCAGTGTCGAGGAATAGGTCACCTCCCCAGACAATACTTCTATATATACATATATGTATCTATTGGTTGGGAGGAAATAGATAAAAGCATGAGAATAGGTATATATATACAGTTATATACACATATATCCTCTAATGTACGTACGCGTCCTTCACTACGTACAAGTACGTTCACTTCGTAAAAGTAATCCTTTGATTACAAGGTATAAGAGTGCCATTTTAATACAGGGGCCGATAGCGTTTAATGAGTTTACCAAGTTGCAGTTCAAAGATGTATTTAAAGAGTGAAAACCAAAAATATAATTTTAATAAGGCACTAGTTAACATATATATATATATATATATATATATATATATATATATATATATATATATATATATATATATATATATATTTATATCTAGAAGTCTAAATACCTCCATAAATACACCGACACAGCTGCGTGTCTCCCCCCGCCCCTCCTTATTCCAAATTCGCTTTTTCGCATCGAATCCCTTCACCCCTTTTCGCGCCTTTGGGATAACCAAATTCGCGGCCGGCCACACAGGAAAATGTCTGCCTTAAAAGGCGCCTGCCAGCCGACGAAGGCCCGAGTTTCTTCGCACCGTCATAAACCTGCGACTTGAGACGAGGAGAGCTCGGATGGCACCGAGGTGTGAATGTTTGGCATGTCCTGGCGGCAGACGAAAGGTATTTTCGCGCGACGATAAGAATTTTATGAGAATCCGGTGCTCTCTCTCGAGTTTAGCTCTTGAGGGAAATAAAAGGGAAAATCCTCCCTAGAGTCGGGCAGAAGATATTGGACCTACGTTGTGTGTGGAGCTAGTCCCACAAAGGAAACAGTTCACCCGTTGCAAGGAAGAAACTTCGGGGAATTTGTTGTTGCCGTCACGGTACTTGTAGGTGCTAAACTTCTCGCAGACCCCCCCTTCCCCTTTCAGAGTCATAGGTTACACAGGACCTGCCTCTGCAGATTACACTAGATGCAGCTAGGTAATCATTTTTGGCTACCCACTCCAGGTGTCAATAATCGGAACGGACACTTCGAGGAGAAGAATTCCGATTTGAATCACAGTTTGACTCGCCTTCGCGATCCGGCCTAGGACCATTATATCAGGACACTGGTGTAGGATTACCCTCCCATTTGGTAATCTTGGACGACCGGGCTAAGTGCGAACATCATCATCAGAAGAAGACATTCACCGTCATTCTCCAAATACTTACGAACTCAAAGGTATCGTTGAAGTGAATTATTCCCTCCCCTAACTTCACCAGTTTAATCGTTAACTAGAATTTCCATCCCGAGCTCATAACCTCAAGTATTACAAGTGATTAATTCAGTGCTCAATTCCATGATATTATTCAATTCATTCTGTCGAGTGCAATTAAAACGCAAGCATCCTAGTAAGTAGATTTCAAGTGTAATCCCCACGACATTATATAGACTTACCAATTCAGTGCGAAGATTAATCCTATTTATACATATATACTCATATGCTATTTCATATTTCCAATTTATGTATATTAAAGTTTATTTTTGTATCTGTGTGTTTTAACTTTTTTTGACGATCCTTTGGCAATTGATAAACAATCCACTCGGCTGAATTCTCAATATTACATAAGTCCACCCATGACTGGCTTTTACTTAGTGAAAACACACTCAGGGGATCATTATCTTAATTTTGATCAAAAGGGGAGCACCGGGGTTATTCTTATTCACCGAAAGTTCCTACGGTAGGTGTATTGGCTACACTTCACCCCACTTTACCTTGGTGCGGAATTAAAATAGATGCCAAAGAAGTGGGACTGGGATTACCCACTCACTAACCCTCGACATATATAAGTGGTATCAGGTGTGTGAGGTTATCACTAAAAGCAACATCTATAAAGCTGTGTGCATCTCAAAACTTTAATAAAACAAATGCCAACGTCCAAATTAGTCCAAATACTCAAACATTAACAGCAATTCTTGTATTGGGCTCCCCAAAAATATATAGTTAGGTTAGGATGATTATCTAATTGTGAGGGTATGGAACGTATACACTCACATGCCACCAGGCGATCATGGGAACGAAAGAGATTTGTCGTCTAAGTTGACCTTCGTCTCCCACACCTCCCCCGACATTCTACTGCTCTCCTCCCCTTTCCCCCTGACCTAAGTCGTTATCCGCGCGAACCCCCCTCTTCCCTCCAACAGGCGACAGGAAGTCTGACGGAAGAAGACCTATCTCACAGAGAAGCCTAAATTCTATTTGCCTTCTTTATGATACCAAGGAGATTGTCCAGAAGGCGCCGCGATAAGCGAATTGTCGTATAGGGAATCTCTCTCTTGGTTTCACACAGTCCGCGGTATAAATGGCAACGCGGTTCATTCCTCAGCAGAGGTGTTCCAGACCTACTCGCGTAATCCTCACCTTGAGCGAGTGTCGTTGCCGTAACGTATCGACTGCCAACGCGTGCCCGCTAAGTCAACCTGGTCGCTGTCTCAAAGAGTTCTTGAGGCAAATCTCGCCCCGCAGAGTCTGTGACTAGAATAATACGCTCTTTGCTCAAAGAAACTTGAGAAAGAAAAAGAAACATCCAAATAGTTATTTGAAGTAACAATTTGTTAGTGTCACATCCAGTTAGGAGTGAGCTAACCGGAACTGCAGTCAGCAGCCCCGAACCCGTCGTCTTATCACCCCTCTCCCTGAGAACTCGTGTTAACACTACCCGAACCACCCCGACTGGACCTGAGTAGTCGTCTCTCCAATCCATCACAATTAATGGTAATCTGTAAACCCAGTGTCCCTCTATTCTTAAATTATCTATTTAATTAACAGTGATTGATACTCCCATTGAGTCATTATAAATCTAGGCACTTAACGTCAGTGTTATCCTCCTTTTTTTAAGGAGATTCAAGTGAGTCATTCCCTGATATTATTATTTATAATTGCTGTCAACCCAGACTAATCCGTGTTTAATATTTAATCCTTATTTACCTAAATGCCCGTTTAACTATTGATGCTAATTATTATTTTGTTGTAAAGTAAAGTTTATTTTTGTACGTGTGTTTATTTGGTGGCTCTTCCTTTTTGACGTACCCTTGGCAAGACTTTAATTAAGAATCCCTTCGGCTAATTTATTCAACCTGTATTATGCACTCTTAGAATTTAACAATCGCAAACCTCGCCCCAGTAACAAGTGGGACTTTTATAGTGAGAATCCTGGCCGTGGCACAACCCTCCTCTAACTAGCCTTCGCACGTTCAGTAGGAATTAAAGACTATATATATATATATATATATATATATATATATATATATATATATATATATATATATATAATGATCGTAGATTGAGTCATAGGGTCTCAATACCAACGACTTAAACAAAAGCGGTATCCAGATCAAGGACTAGAATAATTATTGGACCGGACTATGAGTAATTCTACGACATTATAAAAGTGGTGTCAGCTTTAAGGGGTTTATTTTTTGAGGAAGCGAACTCATATAGCCTAAAACTTACCAACGTCCAAGGAAGCCTAAATAAACTAACGTAATTTTTAATAATTATAGTCTATTCCCCGAAGGAATATAAATAATAACCATTAATAATCCTTTCCAGATAGCAAAAACAAAGCTAGAAAAATGTTCGTTATTTTGGGGGTTAGTTATTAGATTGTATCGGTTAGGAACAATCCCAGCTTCTAATTATCTTACCAGGTGCGTAAGTTCTTTCGTAAGTCACCAGTTGCGTCAGCAAGAGCAGCAATGGCTTCACAATCGTTCGAAGTTTTCGTCAAGCAAGGACAAGCTCTCGGTCTCACATAACAGGAACTAAAGGAATTCGTCCAAAGCGAACAGCGAGAGCAAAGAGCACGTGAAATGGAAGTAAGAAAAGAAGGGTTAGAATTGGGAGAAAGGAAAAGAAAAAAGTTAGAATTTGAAGAAAGAGAAATGATTCGACAACATGAACGAGAATTAAGCAGATACCAAGTTGAAGTCAGTTCTGTTGGATCCCGTGATCATCAACCCCAGGCCCCCGCTATGCAACTTTCCCAATATAAAGACGAAGAAGATTTGTGCTCATACTTAACACATTTTGAAAAGATCTTCGAGGTAAACGGATGGGCAATAAAATCCGAAGGAGTCAGTAGATGGTTCCCTTTGCTTAGTCCGCGCTTAAGGGAAATTTTCATCTCGTTACCACATGAAGCCATAATAGACTACAGCACCTTGAAGGCCGAATTGCTATCCGCCTTCAGCTTGAACCCTCAGTTCTACCGCGCTAAGTTTAGATTGGGTAAAATCCAGCCCGGTTAAACTTACCGACATTTTGGATATATCCTGAAACGAAACCTCCAGTTCTGGCTAGAATCCTCCAAAGTCGAATCGGAGTATGAGACCCTTATTGACTTTATCTTAAAAGACCAGCTATTGTCCACCCTCCCCCATGAGATCCGAGCATTCGTGCAAGACCGCCGAGCGTCTACCTTTCAAGAATGCCTCGAGGAAGCTGATCTGCATGTGACAAATCATCGCCTATACCCACAGGATACCCGGAAGAATAGTCCCCCGTCCCCGAAGAATAAATTTAGTCAATGGAAGTCCCAACAAAGGAAACCCCCTCCATTGATAAGGACCACAGCCTCGTTCAGACCAAAGAATAAGCCTTTTGTAGCCCACGAAGACAGAAAACCCCCAGTCTTCAATACCCCCTACAATAACCAGCACCAGAATAAGCAGGTTATATGCTACTCTTGCGGTTCCTCCGGCCATTATACGTCCCACTGTGTACAGAATTCCAGCCTACGTCCCACCCAGAGGCAGCAAGTCCACCACGTAACCGCTACCCTTTCCCCGGAACAGCCGGCCGCGCTTACGTCATCCCCCCCGGTCTCCATCCCCACAGGAATTTCAAGTGAACTTCCTGTTCAACAAGAGTTCGCCCGGAGGACTAAATTTCGAAACCGACTCGATCAATGGCTGTAAAGTGTCCACCCTCGTGAGAATCACAGGGTGCACATGCATTGTTGTGTCAGACAAATTGCTCCCCCCTGTCGACCCTTAACATAAGAAGTACGCAATTGTACACGACTTCTTAGGTCGAGAAAATAGATTGCCGGTAATCCGCTGCCATGTACAGTGTAAATATTTCACTGGTTGGGCCAACGTAGTGGCAGCCCCCATCAAGTTTTGCTCGGTACTTATTGGCCAGAGCGCACTACTCTCCCCGAGTGAAGTGACTTAAGCTGTCGTCTTTCGAGCGCAAGCTAGCCGCGAGGCCTTTTCCCCAACGCGCCTCCTCACCCCAGAAGCCCCTGTAGAGGTTCCAACGAGTAATGCACAATTCCTCAAAGCTCAGCAGAGCTGCCCTTTACTTCAATCCCTTTGGGAAAAGGCCCGAAAGAACGAAGTGGTGATCGTTCGAGGGAACCGTCCCATAAGGTACGTCATTAACGACTCCCTTCTGTTTCGCACCTCGCGAGATGAGTCTGACCCAGCTTCCTTGGTCATGTGTATTCCGCGCACACATGTAGGCCAAATCCTGCGAGTAGCACATGAAAGTCCCATGGCCGGTCATTTTGGTCATAACAAGACTTCTCAGCAAGTATTTAAATACTTTTTTTTGGCCCAGTGCAGCTAAAGATATTGCAGAATTCTGCAAAACGTGCGATTTGTGCCAGAAAACCACTGCAAAAGGTCGAATAGCCCCAGCTCCCCTGCAAAGAACCCCAGTCATTTCAGAGCCCTTCTCAAGAGTCGCCATCGACCTCATCGGACCAATTCACCCCCCTTCCGCCGAAGGTTATACGCATGTACTAACATTGATAGACTGCGCTACCTGATTCCCAGACGCTGTCGCTCTAAAAAGGATCGATAGTATTTCTTGCTCTGAAGCCCTTATTTCCATTTTTTCTAGAGTATGATTGCCCAAAGAAATCTTGTCAGATAGAGGCTGCAGGTTTATCTCTGAGCTCATGGTACACGTGAACACCCTGCTCCAAATCAAACTTATTTTTACCACGCCTTTCCATCCGAGCGCGAACGGCATGTGAGAAAAGTTCAATGCGACCTTGAAAAGCGTCCTCAAGAAGCTTTGCATGGAACAACCTTAAGAATGGCACCGATATTTGCCAGTTGCGTTATTCGCATGCCGCGAAATTTCCCATAGGACCATCGGATTTTTCCCGTTTGATCTCCTGTACGGAAGAAACGTGCGGGGGCCCCACCCTCAATATTTTGAAGGAGTTATGGTCAAATTCCCGCATGTGTCCAGAATTAAGGAACACTTATTCCTTCGTCCTCGAACTAAGGGAAAGATTAAAAAGGTGTTCTGACATAGCAGTCAGAAATTCTTAAATTAATATGGAAAAGTATCGGACATACTTTGATCTAAAGGTCAAGCACAGAAAACTGAAGCCCGGAGATGAAGTTCTGCTCTTACTCCCAACGGACTCCCATAAACTTCTCTCCCAATGGAAAGGCCCCTACCCCGTTCAGAAAACCCACGGATCGGTCGATTACGTAATACAGACACCCTCAGGTGATAAGTTATATCACATAAACATGCTAAAAAAGTATCATAGACGGGCCTGTAGAAACAATATAGTCGCGTTCGACGAAGAAAGGGTAATTGACGCCGTCCACCCAAACAAACCCCTAAATATTGTTAATTCGATTTGCGTGGAGTCAAACGAAGATTGTCCCATTTCCGTCCTCCCGTACAAGCTGCCCCCCCCCTCCCCCTCCGAAAGAACCTTTTCCCGAGTTGGATGTAAACTCCGACCTCACCCCTGCCCAAAGGAACCAAATGATGGCACTTTTGGAAGAATTTTGTGACGTCATTTCCGAGTCACCAGGATGCTCGACTCAGTTCGAACATAATATCGCCCTTACTACGCTCGAACCTGTGCGATGTAAGCCCCATTCCGTACCGGTGCACCTAAGAGACGCTTTCAATGAGGAATTCAACAATCTTTTGCAATTAGGGATTATCGAGCCATATACGTCCGACTACTGCTCCCCAATAGTCATGGTCCGCAAGCCAGACCAGTCCTTTAGGATGTGCGTCGATTTTCGGAAGTTGAACACCGTCACCGTGTTTGACGCCGAGCCTCTCCCCCTATTTGACCAAAATTTACATCTCTTCGAAGGAGCCGCCTACATCACTGAGATAGACCTATGTAAGGCCTATTATCAGATCCTCCTAAAGGCATCAGCGAGGAAACTAACAGCCTTTCCTACAGACAAAGGTTTAATGGAATTCACTCGTCGTCCTTTTGGCCTAGCCACTGCCTGCAGTAGCTACAACCGCATAATGCACCGTGTAATAGACAGTTTAAAAAAACGTGTTTTTTTTATTTTGATGATGTTTATGTGGCTACACGTTTATGGAACGACCATATCTTGTCATTCCGCCCGCTTTTAGAACGCTTAAAGCATCATGGCTTAACGATTAAACCCTCAAAATGCCATTTTTCTTATAAATCCATAGAATACATTGGATTTAAAATAGGCGAAAGTCACCTGGCCCCACAGAAAGAGAAGGGAAAGGCTATTGTAAAAATACCCCTACCGCGCACCAAGAAGCAATTACGGTCTTTCTTCGGTGCTGCTTCGTTTTACCACCGCTTCGTACCCCAATTCGCTTCTGTAGCAGCTTCCCTAAACGATCTGCTAAAAAAGAAACTCCCGGACCCCCTCAAGTGGAACCCCGACGCCGAAGCGCGCTTTGAAGAGCTCAAAGAGAAGCTCGTCTCCGCCCTGATCTTAAAACTGCCGAACCCTCAGAAAAAAAATTGGCATACGAACAGATGCCTCCCAACTGGGTATTGGCTGCGTATTACTCCAATACGATGAGGACCAAGAACCCGCTCCTATAAGCTATGCGAGTCGCTGACTGACGGCTCGTGAAATGGCATACGCTACGGTAGAACTGGAAGCTCTAGCGATTGTTTGGGGGCTAAAAAAATTTAGAATGTATCTGGTAGGTCGTCCATTCCTCATAGAGACTGATCATAGACCGTTAGCCTACTTAAAAAACTTGTAAAAACCGAATCGGCAGGCTAATGCGTTGGTCATTATTTCTAGCTGAGTACCGTTACGAAATCAGGTATCTAAAAGGGTCTGACAATGTACTCGCAGATAGCCTTTCGAGAAACTCAATTTCAGATAGCGATTAATAGTATATTAATTTTTTTGTGTGTATCTCTTTGTATGAATAAATATTTCTTGCCTGTACTCTGTATGTGTTTTTTTTGTTTTTTTATTGTTTGTTTTAAAATATGTAAATTAGAGAAACTGACGTAGCAGTAGTATTTTGTAGCCATTAGATACTAAGATAAAGTCCTAACGGTTCTGATAAAATTACCAAGTCAATTGTTCGAGTCGAAGAAGATAATTACAAATTCCCTCAGTAAAGTTAACCTTCACATTCTTCCTTATTTCATAGCGGAATAATGTTCCTCGAAATAGGTAGGCGTGAGAGGGTATGGAACGTACACACTCACATGCCTCCAGGCGATCGTGGGAACGAAAGAGATTTGTCGTCTGAGTTGACCTTCTTTTCCTCCCCCCTCCTCCCCCGACATTCTACCGCTCTCCTCCCCTTCCCCCCTGACCTAAGTCGTTATCCGCGCGAACCCCCCTCTTCCCCCCAACAGGCGACAGGAAGTCTGACGGAAGAAGACCTATCTCACAGAGAAGCCTAAATTCTATTTGCCTTCTTTATGATACCAAGGAGATTGTCCAGAAGGCGCCACGATAAGCGAATTGTCGTATAGGGAATCTCTCTCTCGGTTTCACACAGTCCGCGGTATAAATGGCAACGCCGTTCATCCCTCAGCAGAGGTGTTCCAGACCTACTTGCGTAATCCTCACGTTGAGCGAGTGTCGTTGCCGTAACGTATTGACTGCCAACGCGCGCCCGCTGAGTCAACCTGGTCGCTGTCTCAAAGAGTTCCTGAGGCAAATCTCGCCCCGCAGAGTCTGTGACTAGAATAATACGTTCTGTTGAACAACGTAACTTGAGAAAGAAAAAGGAACATCCAAATAGTTATTGAAAGTAACTATTTGTTAGTGTCACATCCAGTTAGGAGTGAGCTAACCGGAACTGCAGTCAGCAGCCCCGAACCCGTCGTCTTACTCCCCCTCTCCCCGAGAACTCGTGTTAACGCTACCCGAACCACCCCGTCTGGACCTGAGTAGTCGTCTCTCCAATCCATCACAATTAATGGTAATCTGTAAACCCAGTGTCCCTCTATTCTTAAATTACCTATTTAATTAACAGTGATTGATACTCCCATTGAGTCATTATATATCTAGGCGCTTAACGTCAGTGTTATCCTCCTTTTTTTAAGGAGATTCAAGTGAGTCATTCGCTGATATTATTATTTATAGTTGCTGTCAACCCAGACTAATCCGTGTTTAATATTTAATCCTTATTTACCTAAATGCCCGTTTAACTATTGATACTAATTATTATTTTGTTGTAAAGTAAAGTTAATTTTTGTACGTGTGTTTATTTGGTGGCTCCTCCTTTTTGACGTACCCTTGGCAAGACTTTAATTAAGAATCCCTTCGGCTAATTTATTCAACCTGTATTATGCACTCTTAGAATTTAACAATCACAAACCTCGCCCCAGTAACAAGTGGGACTTTTATAGTGAGAATCCTGGCCGTGGCACAACCCTCCTCTAACCAGCCTTCGCACGTTCAGTAGGAATTAAAGCCTATATAAAAAAAAAATATATATATATATATATATATATATATATATATATATATATATATATATATATATATATATATATATATATATATATATTGATCGTAGATTGAGTCATAGGGTCTCAATACCATCGACTTAAACAAAAGCGGTGAATCCAGATCAAGGACTAGAATAATTATTGTACCAGACTATGAGCAATTCTACCACACTAATCTTGTTTTTTTTTTACTTAATTGTTTTCTCATGTCTACCACGATTTGGTAGGGAACTATAATAACCCTTTTCTTTAAACACGTTTCGCTATAGCAACTCTCCCAGCGCATACTTTTATCTTTAGATCGATAAGATGGCTTCCACATCGTTCGAAATATTCCACAAGCAAGGACAAGCACTCGGACTGGAAGGTCGGAAACTCATTGCGTACGTTTAAAATGAACAAAGGAATGAAAAAGAAGAAAAGAGAGAAGAGCAAAAACTGAATGAAGATTTGGAAAGGAAAAAACTACAACTCGAAGAACTGGAAAGAATTCGCTAACACAACCGCGAATTGAGCAGAGACCAAGTGGAAGTAAGTCAATTGGTTCCCGTGGTCAACAACCTCAACCCTCTGGTCTCAAACTACCCCCTATCATGAAAATGAGGACTTCATTACGTACCTAACACATTTCGAAAAAATATTCGAAGTAAATGGATGGGATATTGAAGCCGATGAGGTAAGTCGCCTTCTCCCCTTGCTCTCCCCTCGCCTGTGAGAGATTCTTATCGCATTGCTGCATGAAGCGACAGTCGATTATTCCACCTTAAAAAAAAGAATTTCTATCTGATATTAACCTTATCTCCGTTTTATAGAATGAAGTTCAAATCAGCTAAACTCCCAGCAGGATATATATATATATATATATATATATATATATATATATATATATATATATATATATATATATATATATATATATATATATATATATATATATATATATATATACAGACAATTCAGATTCATCATGAGGAGGAATCTGCAATTCTGGCTGGACTCAGCTAAAGTCGAAAGTGACTACGAAGCATTGATCGACTTTATTTTAAAGGATCAATTACTAAGTACACTCCCCTCAAGAGATTAGAGCCTTCGTTCAAGACCGAAGGGCCTCCACATTCCAGTATTGCCTCGATGAAGCAGACCTTCATGCTTCAAATCATCATTTATACCCGAAGGAAATCAGTAAAGGTAACCCTCCCTTTCTCCAAGAACAAGTTTGGGTACGGAAGACACTCACATGAGAAACCCTCTCAGTTTGTAAAAGCTGCTCCCACTTTTAAGCCCAAGAACAAATCCTAGAAGACCCCAGAAGACCGAAAAACTCCTATTTTTAACACCCACTCAAACAACACCTTCAGGAGTATTCCGATCACGTGTTACTCTTGCGGAGCCCCGGGGCACATAAAATCCCAGTGTCCGCAAAATTCAAGGCTCTATCCCTCCCCAAGTCAGCAGATACATCAAGTGACTGCCACCCTTTCTCCAGAGCAAACCACCGTAGCTACCCCGCAACCTGCAGCCCCGTCAGATCAGGACTACCAGGTCAACTTCTTATTCAATAAAAGTTCTCCTGGTGGACTCAAGTTTGAAACTGGCTCGATTAATGGGTGCAAAGTGTCCACTTTAGTTAGGGACACTGGTTGTACTTGTATCGTAGTGTCAGACAAGCTACTCCCCCCCCCGTAAAACCCCAGCATCAGAAATTTGCGGTAGTGCACGACTTTTTGTGACGCGCCAACAGGTTCCCTCTCGTCCGGTGCCATGTAGCGTACCGCTATTTCACTGGTTGGGCTGACGTGGTCGCGGCCCCAATAAAATTATGTGCAGTGCTGGTCGGACAGAGCGCGCAACTCTCCACGAGCGAGATTACCCCAGCCGTCACCACCCGAGCGCAGGTGGGCCGAGAAAACCGCCCCCTCGCGCGGCTCAAATTCCCGTGCGGCCCTAAGTTCAAGAAGCTGAATAACGCTGAGTTCGCCAGGGCCCAAAAGGACTACCTTTCCCTCCAACCCTTGTGGGAAAAAGTCAGAAGAGGTGACCTTGAGATAGTATGAGGAAACTGACAGGTGAGGTACCTCATAGAAGACTCCCTGTTATTTCGCGCCTCCCCGGACGCAATAGGCTCCTTTGTCAAGACTATTTGTGTTCCACGCTCCTATGTTCCTAAGATATTGCAGCTAGACATGAAAACGCATTGGCCGGTCACTTTGGCCATGACAAAACGTCTCAGCGCGTTTTCAAATATTTCTTTGAACCCGGAGCAGGAAAAGAAATAGCTGAATACTGTAGAACTTGCGACCTGTGTCAGAAGATTACAGCTAAGGGACGGATAACACCAGCCCCTTTACAGAAGACCCCCATTAAAGCAGAGCCATTCTCAAGGGTTGCTATTGACCTCATAGGGTCAATATATCCCCCTTCCGCCGAGGGACATTTATACGTCCTCACGCTCGTCGATTGCGCTACCCGGTTTCCTGACGCAATCGCGCTAAAAAAAAATAAAAATCGACAGTATCACACATGCGGAAGCTCTTATCACAATCTTTTCGAGAGTTGGGATTCCCAAGGAAGTGCTGTCAGACAGAGGCCGACAGTTCACTTCAAAACTGATGGAACACGTGAGCGCGTTACTCCAAATTACACCCATCTTCACGACGCCCTTCCACCCTGCGGCAAACGGCATGTGCGAGAAATTAAACGCAACCGTGAAGAGTGTCCTCAAGAAGCTGTGCCATGAGCAGCCCCAAGAATGGCCCCGGCTTTTACCGATCGCCTTATTCGTGTGCCGCGAAATTTCCCATAGGACATTTGGTTTCTCCCCATTCGAGCTCCTTTACGGACGAAATGTCCTAAATCTGCGAGAAAGACTGAGGCAGTGCTCAGAAATTGCTGTCCAAAATACGGAGAACAATTTAGATAATTACCGCGCCTATTTTGATACAAAGGCTAAAACTCGTCAACTAAAACCCGGAGGCGAAGTTGTGCTCCTTCTCCCCCAAAACTCAAACAAGTTGCTTTTCCAGTGGAAAGGACCGTACCCTGTAATAAAAGTCCATGGAACCATCGACTATGTCATCCAGACCTCATCGGGTAATAAGCTTTACCATATAGACATGCTAAAGAAATATCACAGGCGAGCATGCATTAATAATATTGTTGCGTTCGACGAGGAAGAAGTCATTGACGCCGTTTTCCCAAGGATTCCCTTGAACGTCGTTAATACCGGGCGTGTGGAGATGGACAGGGACTACCAGCTTCTCACTCTCCCTTCTACTCCGCTCCCCCAGGAAGAACCCCCATTCCGCCCGAGTTAGACGTGAACCGCATTATGCGAAAAGTTGTATAAGGGCTAGAAAACGTCACATTCTATTTTGACAACGTGTACGTAGCCACGCGTACATGGGAAAAACACCTCGCGTGTCTTCGCCCACTCTTAGACCAACTGAGGTCTCACGGCTTAACAATTGAGCCCTCCAAGTGCCATTTTTCTTATAGCACTATTGCGTATTTAGGGTTCAAGATTGGCGAGAACCGCATATCCTCACAGAAGGATAAAATATAAGCAATAACCGATATGCTGCTCCCAATCTTGAAGAAGCAACTCCGATCATTTTAGGAGCAGCTTCCTTCTATTGTCGTTTTGCCCCCCATTTCGCGTCCGTCGTCTTCCCCTTAAATGACCTGCTTAAAAAGAAATCTCCAGACCCTATTAAGTGGAACCCCATGGCTATTACCAGTTTCGTCGAACTCAAAGAGAAAATAGTGACTGCCCCTATCCTGCACTTACCTAATCCCGAGAAGAAATTCGGCATCCGGACCGACGCATCTCATCATGGAATTGGATGCGCCTTGTTGCAATACGAGGCAAAGTGCCGTTCCCGGTGGACTTTGCAAGTCGGAAGCTTTCCGATCAAGAAAAGAAGTATGCCACTGTGGAGCTAGAAGCCTTAGCTATCGTGTTTGGGATACAAAAGTTTCGCATATACTTGATAGGTAGACCGTTCTCCATAGAAACGGATCACAAACCCGTAGCGTACTTAAAAGTTGTAAGAACCAGAATGGACGACTCATGCGATGAGCCCTGTTATTATCTGAATATCAATATGATATCCGATACCTAAAGGGATCTCTTAATGTACTCGTGGAGAGTTTGTCTAGGAACCCGGTAAACGAGCCCAGTGAGTCTTTGTAAATTATCTCTGTATTATAGCTATGTAGTTTTGGATAAAGGTTTAGTGTCCACCCACTAATTATTCATATGTTATATTTGTAAAATTGATAATCTGACACGCTCTATAACTGTCGTGATTAATTTTAGATTGTTTTTTCATGTGATTCTTATATCATTCTACCCGGATTAATGTATCGAATATAATCATTTATTTCTTTTGTACTTAGACATCAGCTCTTATTTATTCAGGAGTTTCCTGTATATGACCGGTAATCCGTGTGTTCTTTTACCGTCATGATTATTTTATGTTGTTCTTGTATTCGTTGAATTCCCGTTTTTCTTTTCTTTTATTGTGTTGTTCGTGTAGCCGATGTTAAAGGTATACATTATTCCTAGTTACACGTCAGAATAATGTCTTCCAAAACGGGTAGGGATGTAGAAGTCTAAATACCTCCATGCATTAGTACATACATAAATACACCGACACAGCTGCGTGTCCCCCCATCCTTATTCCAAATTCGCCTTTTCGCATCGAATTCCCTTCACCCCTTTTCGCACCTTTGGGATAACCAAATTCGCGGCCGGCCACACAGGAAAATGTCTGCCTCAAAAGACACCTGCCAGCCGACGAAGTACCGAGTTTCTTTGTGCCGTCATAAACCTGCGACTTGAGACGAGGAGAGCTCGGATGGCACCGAGGTGTGAATGTTTGGCATGTCCTAGCGGCAGACAAAAGGTATTTTCGCGCGACAAGAATTTTATGAGAATCCGGTGCTCTCTCTCGAGTTTAGCTCTTGAGGGAAATATAAGGAAAAATTCTCCCTGGAGTCGGGCAGAAGATCTTGGACCTACGTTGTGTGTGGAGCTAGTCCCACAAAGGAAACAGTTCGCCCGTTGCAAGGAAATGTAAATAAGCATAATACTGACAGAATCTAGATAATTGGCAATCGGGTAACGTTAATTATTTGTTAATTAGCTTTTAAAGGCGATACTATAAATCAGTTATACAGAATGAATATTTAAAAGTCGGAAAGCGGGTCGATTAACGGGAGATACAATCAAGGGTCGTTTTACCTTAAAATGGGGTCACGTCCAGGAAGGGGAATCCTTTAGCGAATCGGTGCGGGGAAATGGAACCGGAAAATGGTCGGGATTCTTTGCCGAATATCCTGATGGTGACGAGGATTAAGGAGGAGACCAGAAGACGAGTTCGCGATCCTCCTTGAAGACGGACGATGGCACCTCTGCTCCAAAGAAGTGCGACCTCCGAAATTCGAGACTCTGATGCGGCTCGGCGCGAAATCTCACACGAGAAATTGTAGATCCGAGAGGGGGTTCCAGGGGAGACAAGAGGAATCCCGGCCAGACCTTCGGGGATGAAACGATTTGAGGCTTGCTCTGAACAGAGTAAGCCTTCACAAAAGAGATGGATCTGCCTGGTGAGATCCAACCTCGATGGTATATGCGAATACCAGGGACTTTGGGAAACAGACACACGATCTGAACCAAAGGTGACGAGATCTTAAACTCAATCTGCCGATCTTCGAAAACCAAAGGTATTTATATGACGGCCATTTTTTTGGTGCTCAATCGCTGGAAGGCACAGATGTCTGTGAAAAGGCTTCCGGCGCCTAGAAGGATTAACTTTTGTCGCCCCACACAGGTCTTAATCGTCTCCAACGATGTGGATGGGAAACTTTCGGCTAACATTTTCCCTGTCGTAGAATGGACTCTCGACGATATACCATATATGACTATTCGTTGAGGGAATTATTCATTTATATTTAGAGTGCGTGGTGTCTGGGTTGACCGATATTATTTATCTTCAATATGCTTAAGAAGTGGAAATGAGCTCAAGGATAATAATATGGCTATAATTAATAAAATAGAGTTTTATTAATAAAAACTATTAACAACACACAAAACGGAAAATATTGACATAAACAGAGAATGGAAAGGGTCGTGGGAAATCTAGCTAATCCGAAGATTAAGATTTGGAATAGATTTAAAAAGGTAAAACAAATAAAAATTAAAGGGATGGGATGGTTCGCTAAACCATTTAAAGCACAGGATAGGGTTGACAAAAGGGTTAAATACTCAAAGGTAACGTTCAGCTTACGTAATTAGACGTGTTGTGCAGAGGAAGGCGACGTGAAGAAATCTTCGGTCCGCTGGCGAGTTCCAGCCGAAGGGGGGGGGGATTAAATGATCCTGACGTGGCGTCTTGGGAATGAGAACCGATTCTTGGCGAACGGGCTTGAAGAACAATGGCTGTTCTACGTTGTTCTCTTCTGAACAACAAGGGAGGGGTGAGAACCGTCTCTTGTCTACGGGCTCAAAGAACAATGGTTGTTCTAATGTTGTTCTCTTTCTGAACAACAGGGGGGAAGGGTGAGAACCGTTTCTTGTCAACGGGCTCAAAGAACAATGGCTGTTCTAATGTTGTTCTCTTTCTGAACAACAGGGGGGAAGGGTGAGAACCGTTTCTTGTCAACGGGCTCAAAGAACAATGGATGTTCTAACGTTGTTCTCTTTCTGAACAACAAGGGAAGCCTTATGGACTTGGCGACTTGAAGGCTCGAACCTTGGCACTCAAGGGATTTTGTCCTCTTCTGGACAATGATGGTGGATCTCGAGGTAGAGGCCCTTTGGTGCACAAGGTGAGACTGGATCGTAGTGATGTTTCGCGAAGAAAATCTGGATCTCGAATCTCCTCTTAGTGGTAAAGTTTCCATATAAATAGTCGAGACATCCCCTTGGCGTAGGGGAATATGGAGTGGGGGCTTCGAGGGAATGGACAGCCGCGCCTGAGAACAATACCTTATCTGCCCATAAGCCTAACTCAATCTGGCGTGATCGGGGCATGGGGCGAACGGGACGGGGGGATGATAAACCTCCTTGGTTCAATATTGACTCAGGTGGCGGCGATAATGTGCCCGGCTTCAAGGCGAAGATGCATGTGGGTAGCATCGTGTTTCTAAACAACATGTGATAACGGTTGAAATTAAGCGGCCTCAAACCGTTCTATCACATTCTACTCTAGGGAAATTAGCATTTCATCGGCGAGGTGAAAGCTTTTAGCGCTGATGTAAATCCAAATTATTTCTTCTTTTATTTTTCTCTTTGTATACAGAGCTTAATCCACGTGGAGTTATACTTAGGAGACATAGGGAGGGAAGGAATTCAAGAAACAAATGAAGGGGGTATTCTTCTTGTCGTCTCTTTCCCTTACATTCAGCAACCACCAACTTACATGGTGCTTTGTTGACAACTGGATTCCATGGCCTCATGGAGTCTGCGCTACACACAAACCCTAGCATTAGCCCCCAAACTGGACCCCAGTCTCATTGTACCACACCCCATGTTCACAATCCTCCAGGGTCCAATTAGCGATATCACGATCCCAGGTGCAGAACTCTGTCCGGGGTCGTAGTGTTAACAAGGACACTTTGGTGGGTCTCCTGCTTACATATTCCATGGGAGTTACTGTTAGTGCGAGAGCTCCGATTCAATGTATTAGGTAGGCCCTTGACGTTGGAAAATGGAAAAGGAATAAGCCATCGGAAATTAATTAATTACAGCTTAAAAAAGAATGTTGTCCATTTTCAAAGAGGCCCCCCGTCCCTCCCAAAGGGGTAAGTTACCGGATTCGTTTGCTAGTGGAAAGGAATTTAAAATAGGAATATAGGTAAAACATAAATATAAATTTCTCTAATTGTATTTGTTATTCTCTTAATGAGACCATAGGCTAATAGTGAGAAGTTTATGAATTTTATTTTGATGCAAAGGGTCGTGGAGGGACGGACCAATTCGTAGAGGGGGAATGGTTGTAAAAAGATTAAGAACCAAAGGTTTAGATAATAGTTTGGATACGGCTGCACGCTTGCAGTCTGAGGAAAGTTTGAGGTGTGACAATTGGGAGTCGCTGTAACAAATAGCAAACACGCACCTTTTCCCTAGAAACGTGTTTAAGTGACTTACCATTACTATACAAACAATAGTAAAAATACCCAATAGGTTAGAAAGTCAACGTTGAACAGTGTAAAGAGATAGGTCATAAAACGAGGGAGGGGGCGTTTTTTTTTTTAAGAACCCATCTGGCGACTGCCTACTTGGGCATTAGTCGCCGTATTAAGAGGGAGGGGGCGAATAGCCGGTATGAAATCTGGGAAAGTTCTGAATTTCAAAAGTGAAACGACTCCAAGTTGATGAAAAGACTGCCCCACATTCACCACAAAGGGCGGGGGGGGGTTAAACGCACCCCACCATTGCCACAACTCTCGTTTCCTTTTAGGGCTTATAAACGACCAGGTTTGAAAAACAAGGCCATAAACCAAGTCAGCGGTAGTTAATAGCTCTGAGTACTGAGGGAATGCAGAAGAAAGAACGCTACTGTCCTGTGCCTCTGGTACATCATGCATTGAATGCGGATATGATGAATGGAATGTCCCATCTGTTTGGCACTCATTATCAAGTCCCGTTTCAACACTCCGATAATTCACGTCACCTTGCCATGATCAGCCACGCCGGTATTCATACTGAGCCAAGAGATGTCAGATCACGACGTCAGAGTACGGTGGCGCTGCCCACCATTACTTTTGCATGTCATCCCATCACTTTTACCACTTTATTGTATATGGATTACGGTTGTCATAGTAATCTTAATTTATTAGTGCCTCAAGTAGTACATAAGAAAGTAAAAAAAAATAGTAGTACCGGGAACGCAAGGGACGGGGGGAGAGGGGGGTCAGAATTTTAAGAAATAATTCAAAAGTTGACATAATTAAGTGTGGTTGAATATGAAATGTGTCCAGTTTATTTTCGACCTTAATTCGGCTACAAATTGAATTATTTTGGAAATTATTTCCCTTTTCTTTAATGGTGGCTTACGCCTTTTGAAACAAAGTCAACAGACCTAAGTCGCTCGCTCTCAATTATTCTGACTTATGACCTTTCGACCTTCAAAACTTTCGAAAATTTCTAGACTAACCTTGGGAGGACCATTCGAGAAAGTATGTAAAACAACATAAGGGTTTCAAATTTCGTTAAATTCGGTCGAATAGCTACAGTGTTATTGCCAAAGAACTAATTGAAAAGTAAAATGATTACCATCGGACCGACCTACCTCGAAACCGAAATATAAGAATCGCGTGCACGCGACTAAAAATAAAGTGGGAGTTACAACGAACAAGTATGAGGCGACGTGACGTAGTTTGGGAAACGTCACAATTGTAGAGAAAGAGTCCTCGAGGCGTGTGCGGTGAAGGCTGCTAACCATTGCTATGGCAACCACATATCCCGGAGCCTACTGTTCTACTCACAACACAATATCTTACACACACCGCCCTTCTGCTGATGTTGGTTATCCACATTGTAACGTCTCTACAGTTTCTTCTTATCGGCTGTTCATTTGAACCACCAGCGAAAGCCCTAAGAACCATTTGGATCTTGTAAAGATGTAGAATATCAAGTTGTTGTTTTTTTCGACCCTAATATAACCTAACCTATTCTAGATTAGGTTAAGTTATGTTAGGGTCGAAAAAATCTTGGTATGCCTCGCCTTTACAAGATCCAACCATTTTGTTAAATAGATACCCATTTGCGCAAACCATAAATCCCTTATAATCGAATTTCCTTTTCAATTAAAACCCACAAGGAAAGATCTAAAAACTGGGCCTGAAGCGGATAAATAAAAAAAAAATCCGCAATCGATAAGAATAAACGTGAAAACAATAAAAAAAATGATATAATGAGAAGAGTAATGAAACAAGGTCTGCTGACAATTATATCATTCGCAAAAGAATTTAAAACAACATAAGGGTTTCAAATTCCGTTAGAATCGTCGAATAGTTACAATATTATTTCTCTCCCCCCCCCCTCCTAAAAAAAGCAAAACTAGGTCTGACCGACCGACCTAGTGAGATATACAGTCGCACGCGACTAAAGAGGATGACGGGTCAACAAGAAGCAGAAACAGTATTCCCGGAAGTTCGCTGCAGTCAGGTAGTTGCTGGGGATACGAGAGGCCAACTCCCAACTCATTAGACGAAAGTTTCCATCTCCATCTCATTCCAGTATACTTGGAATGACGCTGGCAATAAAATATACCATGTAAATAACGTTTCCCAACATTCTTCTATTTTAAATTTCCTTTGGTGCTTCAATTTACAGCTAACAAAAAACATGAAAACTAACACTAAAGCATCCATTTTTCTGCGACTGTTCAACGGTCGCATTTTTTTAAAAGTTAGATTAATCGATAATCCATAATAACCCTTTTAATTAATACGACCCCGCCACCATCCATAGGCCAAAGTCATCGGGATCATATGCCAGTTTTTTTGAATGACTAGAAAAATTGGTGAGATTAGGGCAAGTGCTTACGTGGGGAAGACGCATTAGCCGAATGAAGTACTTTGGACGGTGAGAAACCATGCAATTATCCTATTCTGTAACCAGGCAATGGCTTCGCTACTAAGATTAAAATTTAAAATCTGAAAAAAAGCAGTCTTGGTTAAATTTTTAGATATTTTCTGAACTTCACCATTTGTAATTCTTTGTTGGGTTTTAAAAAATTAACAAAATTTCGATACTTATATTTATTTCTGAACTTCACCATTTTGTTTTTTGATATTATAAAATAATTATTAGAAATAACTTTGATAAAAAAAAACATGAGCCATAACCAAACTAAATTATAGAGTTAGTGAATGATAATGATGATGATGACGTCAGTTATTTTCTTGCGCGCCAGAATAAGAAAGAATCGGAAAGAGAGAGAGAGAGAGAGAGAGAGAGAGAGAGAGAGAGAGAGAGAGAGAGAGAGAGAGAGAGAGAGAGAGAGAGAGAGAGAGAGAGAGAGTGTGTGTGTGTGTGTGTGTGTGTGTACTGAAATTATTTGAAGGAAACGTAAACATAATTTCTAACATACATTTTGTGATCACGTGAACACAAGACAAATTTGTGAGGATTCCACGATTTGTTCACGTGTTTCGCTCTAACCGGAATTTCATTGGTCAACGTCATTTTCACACCCCCTGTTTTCATTGGCTTAAAGAGATCCCCGCCTTGTATCCAAAACTACCTGCGAATTATCACTTGAATTTGTAATTAAATATAACATTTGCATTAATAAGCTTCAAATATGCAAATAAATACGTAAAAATACAAAAAATAAATCTATGTCATCAATTTATTTCACCTAAGGCTTACAAGGGTTTATAATATTTTTGTAGAAAATTACTATCCGGCAACTCAGCGTTCGGAAAATCGAAGGCTGCAAATCAAGCCGTTTGAGAATGCAATTGGTGATTCACGTTTAAGGCAAAGAATGGTGTTTACGTACCATCAAATGTGTGCTCATGGTTCATTAAAGCGTTGTTGTTTGAAGACTTTCAGTGTATTAGTTTGCGATGAAGAAACAGTTAATGAATAAGCTCTCCTCTCCGTATTTCAACGGATTGCAAAGTGCCATGGTAAATTTCCTTTTCGATTTGTGATCAATGTTTGTTTTCCTCGCTAATCGTTATGAACACATCCATTTGTAATCAATTTCTTGAAAATGTATATTTATTTTTTATTTCTCTTCATTCTATGACCAGTCATTACTACCAATTCACAAGTTCTGCAAGTTTATATGAACTCGAAATTTTTTTTCAAATATTTTCGATGACGGGTATTTTTATTATTAAATATTAAAATAAGAAAAGTGCAAAATATAACTATAAAAGGCGTTAACAACTTTAATATTTGCGGCAAATCAGTTATTTTGATAAATTTTCCCGTCAATTTTATTGAAGGGCATTGAACATAACGGGTTTAATAAGCTTTTTTTTTATGGTCGCTTTCACCTATCCTAATTTTTTTTTTCCTAAGCAATTATTTCAACTATTCAAAAAAAGTGGATTAATAAAATACCACGTAAAAACCATCGTAAATAGTTGCATATAAAATAAAAACGTGAAAAAACTATGATCCATTTTGGTTAGTATTATTTTAACTTAAATCAGTCTTTTCTTTCTTTCTCTCGGGAGGAGAAGGTAAGAAAGAAAAAGTTGAATAAACATAAACGATTTAAAAGAAAAGCAGAAAGGATTGGTATATCGGACCTTTTACGTTAAATGGTATTCTCGAGGGGAAATTGTTTACAGAAAAGAAAGAAAAAAGTTTAATGAAAGATTGAGATCAAGCGACATCAAATAAAGAAAATAAAAAAAAGAAGAGGAAGATCTTGGTTGGAAGGAATCGCCAATTTGGGAGATCTGTATATGAGATGGGGCATTTTTTGTGGTAATTTTTGTAGTAATTTTCAATTAGAGCGCTGCACGATATTTTAGCTGTTTTATTTTGTGCTAGATTTGAGCCCTTTTTAAGTTTGTTTTTTTTTACTTTAGTAATTATATTAAACGTATATAAACTAAAAATAAAGCGGCTAAAATCTAGCCAAAAATACTACTAAAATATCGTCCGTCGCTTTCCTTGAAAATTACCATTAATGAAACATGAATATATTCATTCTTATAAATGTGCAGGAAACTATTTAAATGATTTAGTGATTTTAGGCAAATAGACTTGCACCTTGTGACTACCTAGGCTTTACTTTGATATATATTTGTTTGCTACGTTACCAGCGCGTAATTTTGCAGGCTAGTCGCCAACCAGCTTGCGTCCAACCATTCTTGGTCATGATCGGGGAAGGGGTGGGGCTGGTTCACCCCTTGGTAATTGTTAAGATAGTGGCGCACGATTTTTGCGTCGCATTGTATTGTATTATGTATCATTTTGAAGGGAATCTCGAAATTAGGGGCTCCCCCCTACCCCCACTATTTTTAATAATCTAGTAGTAATCGCTAACAAAATCGTGCGCCACTAATCTTAACAATTACCCACCCCTCGCCCTCGGCTCCTTTTTGGAGTGGTGGGTGGGGTAGACCTGCATTCTACCCACCTTTCTCATTCTACTGCCATCTCTACTTTCATTATCTATCCTTTTACGCATTCATAAGGGGATGTCATGCGTAGAGCAAGGACATCCTTGCTGAAGCTGACATTTGGGGGCGTTGTGTGCCCCTCCCCCTGCCCCGATGACTGAATGAGGAGAAACTGGGGTTATATACCCCATTTCATGTCTATCTCTACACCTTTAAGCTTTCGTCTTCGTTGTTATTGCGTTTTTAAGTCGAGGGGGGAAAGCACTGTGTAAATTGCTTGGCAATAGCATCTGGCTCCGTCCGTACTGCATACCCTAAGCACGACTTGATCACGTGATCAACGCGCGTCGCAAATTGTGTGCTATTTTTAGACCTCTGCCTTCTATGGTTCTATTGCGATTTTTTACCACATAATTCGACGTAAAATTAAAGAAAACTTGTCTATTTCATCGTTGCTAAAATGAGTGTTATAAAAAATGTATTTTTAACGGGTTAATATAGTTGGCGCCGCGCTGTCTGGCATTGAGTTTTGACCGACAACAAACACTATGATTAGAATATAGGCATTTTTTTCATCTATTTTTATCCTCTGGGTCACCTAGGTGCATTATTTTGTTTAATTCCCCCCCCCCGAAAAAGTGCATATAAGAGGCTGCGGTTATTCTAGGTTTCATTTATTAGCTGCATTTAGTCCTTACGTGATTATATCGACATTTTAAAATTTTACGTCTTTGTTCCAAGGAATTTGATATACTCCCATCGAGGATAATGTAATTTGACAAACCATTTACCTATTGCAATTTGACTTTTCTCCCCACCTTTCGCCGCGTGAACGTATTCCCTGTTTTATTCCCTTTTTTGTTTTCACTAATTAAAAAAAAATGCATGTTTTTTGTCCTTGAAATATATTAAAAACAATTAATCTACGCAGCTTTTTTTTTCTTCGGCACTGCGCAGTTCTCGTCCGGAAATATTTATAACTATTTTGCCGCCCAATGCACAAAAGCAAGATTTTTAGAATAGTAGCCTTATCGTGCTTGTTCGTCAGTTTAGGTTGATACGATATAAGATAACCGGTTTTTTAAACGCTATCCAGAATTTAATACCCACATGCTTGCAATTCGAAACTTAGGTGGTTCAGATGCCAAATAAAGGTATGTTCGAGAAGGATGACTCTAGCAGGTGCTAGTTTTAATATAATATCGCTTGTATTTGGTATGCGTCGATAACCTCCCTCGCAGAATACTTGGGATATAGGCTATAGTAAATTACTTTACTTCTTCCTCGCCTGCCACTTTCAAGCGGGCTCTGAAAACCTACCCCTTTTGGTCAGGCCTTTGCCTAGTCGATGGTTGATGTCCTGCGGGGGCTTGAACGTCTTGAAGGGCACCCTCTTATTATTGACAAGTGTTAACGGCTTCTTTCTGCACACGATAGGTCCTCACGTAATTTCATTTAATTTCAGGAGAATGAGAGAGATGAAGGTGACATAGAAGCCGTACGTACTCTTCTCTCCATGAAGTTGAGTACGCCTTACGCCAACATGGAGGAGTACCCTCCTTCACCCCCGATTTCTCACGGGAGCAACTCCCCGAACAGGGTGATAGAGGCAGAAACGGATGAGAACGGTGATCAGTGTGGAAGGAGTCGGAAAACATCCCTGGATTTCGAACAAGTGAGTTGGATTCTTTACACGCTGGTTCCAATTCTGTGTTTCACCTGCCAGTGTGACCACGTATAGGATTTTTCGGACAACTTTTTATCTGTATTCAAAGACCTTGGACAATCTCAATCATCGCTATCTTGTAATCGCTTCCTCACCAGGTGGAGTCGAAGCGTATCAACTCTACTAAAACTACCCTATCGGTTTTCAAAGGGCTCTCTATCCACACATATCAAACACATCACCCTTTTATCTCCGAAACATACACTATCCATCTTTTACGCGGTCTTTCAGCCCTTATCTTTATACCGAGTGACGTAGATTTTTGTTAAACAGCTACACTGTTGTCCAAGAAGTAAAAGATTGTAGTGCTCAGTCATATCCATCTGAATTTGATACGACCACCCCACCCTGGATGCAATCCTGGCGGGGTTTAAGTTGCAATTGAACCCCACTTCGTTGCATGGACTAGCACACGAAGGTACTATAAAATTCCCACCGTATGTAACAGCTTCTCCCCACTCGACACTATTCGGATACTAGTTTGGGAAGTGCGTAGACCTCCGAAGCAAGTGACAAGAACAAATCTTCCAATATACTAGGGTGTTAATCCTATTAATAATTCTCAAACTACAATAAAGCTTATTAATCTTAAATGCTGAGTGGGATGGCGTAGTTTAGATGAACAGAAACGCGTTCTTAAAATGAGAACGTGTTCAGGAGGTACAATGTTCCTTTTGTCCGGTAACCGAGATGCGCGGTGCGTGCAATAGAATTTCAATTTATGGCTCTCATTTCAAGTCTTTTCTTCGCAGATTATGTGTCAGTTTACGCCGCCACAATCTCCATTGCCAGTGAATCCACCCGGTAGTCCCAGGGCCATGTCCCCCGGGGAATATGTACAAAGTAGCGTCCCCGTTTCAGTGATAGTGAAAGCAGAAAGGCCGAGACAAGTACTAAGAACAATGGCGGAAAGGAAATTTTATCCCGAAGAACAAAATGTATATTTTGGGGAGCGGCTGAACCAGGTTGGAAGGCACAATTTGGATGCCACGGAGAGGAAAAGTACCTCGGTGGCGAGCGATGTCGAGTTGAAACAGGAGCAAATTTATGTCCAAACGAAAGACACGGATCGTGGGGTCCAGCAACTTGATAGTACAACTGAAAACCCGCGTTCTTCTACCGGTGCGCTTAACTCCACTAGTAGGGGTACCACAACTCGAAGAACCTCTCTACCTCTCGCGACTGGGCCTAAACCAATCGCGCCAAAGCTACCATCTGTGATACCACTCGCTTCTCACACAGGGTCGATCATTTTAACTCAAATCAACGGCACTTCGTCCATTATCCCTGTGGGTGGGAAGGGAATAACTCAACTCATCATTACATCTCAGGGTGCCACTGCCTCCGATGCTACTCCCTCAACCTCGCCCTTTCTCACTCCCATTATTCTCCCTCCTATTCCTTCTCCCGTTCCTCCTAAGGAGGAGAGGAAGAGAGCTTTTAAATGCGATCTTTGTGAGAAGAATTACTTTAAAAGTTCTCATTTAAAGTCTCATATGCGTTCCCATACAGGGGAGAAACCGTACCCTTGTAATTTCGAGAATTGTGGCAAGCGATTCACAAGGTCGGACGAACTCTCTCGACACCTGCGGACGCACACTGGGGAAAAGAAGTTCGTGTGCAACATTTGTGGTTTAAAATTTCAAAGATCGGACCATTTAAACAAACACACAAACAGGCGACACACGAGAAAGCGGATTGGCAATAGTGCCACTCCTAAGCTCTCTGCCATCGCGCCAGCCTTCAATTACCAATATATTATTCCTAATGGTTCTTCGCAGCAAGTTACTTTTGGATCTCGATAGTTTGGTATACAGATAATAGCATGCTTTTTAGCATCCCTTCATTCCAGTTTGATTTGACACTTTTTTTACGTAATATCTACGTTAAATGGCCATTATATACTATTTTATAAAAAAGTGCTTTAAGCATAATAAAGCTGATCAGAATTTTTATATTTTGAAATGAAATTTCGCCCACAACCAAAATTGTGATATTTATTTAAATGACTCCAAAGATATTAATGTACTTTTATATTTTATTACACAATAAATTTTCATTCAAAAATGTCTTCAAGCGGTTATTTGTAGCCTTCAATTACCAATTTTTTGTTTGCTCGTTGCCTTCTTTTATTCTTCTCTGTCTTGTCCAATTTAATTTCTGTAGAATAAAAAGGAAAGGGTAATTACTGAGAAGCCTTTTGGGTATAAAGGACAATTATATAAATGAGGGGGATGGGTTTCCTGACCGGCCTAATAAGATCTAGGATACCAAGGTCCGATCCGGGAAAACTTGCCAGTTTAGAATCTTGGATCAACAGTAACGCTGATCTGGCAATTGTTACCAAAGACCTAAGTCCTCGATAAAACAAAACTAGCTTGATCTTGGTTAATTATATATGTAAAAACAACGTTTGTAGCGTGATAAGCGGCGTTCTCCTAGCGCCGGCTCCCTAAAAATAAAAAAAATTTCTAGCGCCTCGGTATGCAACAAAAGGTGGGTTCACCAGTACCGTAAGGAAGAGGAGCAGAGAGATTACAATGCCTACAGTACTCAGGACGGTTTGTGACTCTCGTATGGATAAAGATACCTTCTCCTAAACGGATACAACGCGTTATCATCGCGTACCGAGCAGAGTATTGAAACCAGCTCGGCCGGCCGGGAGATGCCCGTTGACTCGACTACAAATAGGGGATAAAGGCGTGGAAGCCTACCCTATCTTGGGACTTGGAGCCATGGGTAGAGTGGCAGAGTTCCAGCGTGACACGAAGCGTGCTCCAAAACAGCTAACGCAATACTCTGGGTGATGTAGACGATTTGGGAGCAGAGGCTTGGCGACATTTTTTTTTTTTAAGAGCTCATCTGGCGACTGCCTACTTGGGCATTAGTCGCCGTATTAAAACTGGCCTAGTTCTAGGCTACTTTAAAATAAAATTAGAGAGAAAAAAAAACCCCCAAAAGGGGGAAAGGAAGCAAGCTGGTGCGTCGGGAAGAGGTCCCCCCGGCGCAGGAGCGTGCAACCAAAGGAAAAAAAACAAACAAAAACAAACCTTGCTTAAATAATAGGGAGAAGGCCGGCCTCCCCCAAGAAGTCAACAAGTCTACAAGTCAATTACACGAATCTGAACCGAGCACAAGGGACAGGCGGTAGCGACCCCGCCCATCCCGGTACTGGGACAGGTATCGTGCGCGAAGATCACCCAGACTGGGGCATTCGACAAGAATGTGCCGAACAGTCTGGGGGACGACGCAGTCGTTGCAATAGGGCGCAGGCGAGCGCTCCATCAAATAGCGATGCGTCACACGAGTGTGTCCGATTCGGAGACGACAGAAAGCAACCTGAAGCCGCCGCGGCATTGGGGGATAGGTCCATGGGAACAGTCGCGGCGCAATGGCACGCAACTTTAAGTTCCCTTCGACCGTCTCCCATCTTCTTTGCCAAGCAGTCCGAAGAGCTGCCCGTATTCCTGCCATGTAGTCGGTGTGAGGAAGAGCGAAACGCTGGTCCGGTCGCAGAGTCCTCACGGACTCTTTGGCGCGCTCATTCCCCGCAATTCCTACATGTCCAGGAACCCAGCAGAAGATAATCTCGACATCTGCCCGGCTCGCCAAAACCGTGGCGTCACGGATATCGCGAACCAGGGGATGCGGAGATTCCAATGCCCCGAGAGCACTCAGGGCACTTTGTGAGTCGCTATAGATCACAATCCGGTCTCCGAACCGGGCACGTCGCGTAATCTCCCGTACTGAGTGGTGTATTGCCACCAGCTCGGCCGTGAAGACAGACGCAGCGCCTGGTAGAGCCCCGCTGACTTCAAACAGAGGGGATACGGCGTGGAAGCCGACCCCCTCTTGGGACTTGGAGCCATCCGTATACACTGGCACGGTTCTAGCGTGACACGATGTGTGCTCCAAAAAGGTCGAACGCAATACTCCCGGCGCAGTACAAGCTTTGGGAGCAGAGGCGTGGCGACAAATAGCCAAATGTGGTACCCTCCAGGGTGGCGTCCTGGGCAGAACCAGGGGCGCCACCGGCCCGAGAGCTATATCTACCTCTCGAAGGAGTTTCCTGGCCATAAACCCAAAGGGCTTAGGGTATGACTGGCGTCTCTCGGCGGCATAGGCACCATCGAGATCAGCTGCGGATGCAGTGAGAGCTGTTGGCGACTGAGGGAGGCGCCGGGCTCGCGCGTACAGGCGAGTGATGCACTGCACGCGGCGCAGAGCGAGTGGCATCTCCACAGCATCGACCAACAGGCTCTCAATGGGGGAAGTGCGGAAGGCACCGGTCGCAAGGCGAAGGCCGGTGTGGTGGATCGAATCCACCTTCTGCAATAAACGCTCGGCTGCGGATGCATAAAACTCGCATCCGTAGTCGAGCTTCGAACGAACAAAGGATCGATAAAAAAGTAGGGCAGTAGCCCTATCAGCGCCCCAAGCGATGAACGTCACGGAACGGAGAATGTCCATGGCGCAGGTACAAGAGACCCTAAGGCTGCGAATATGAGCCTCCCAGGTGAGGCGTCGGTCGAATACAAGACCAAGGAAACGGTGCGACTCCACCATATCCAGGCGCACCCCATTAAGAAACAAATCTGGGTCGGGGTGAAGCCGTGGATGGCGGCAGAAGTGCACCACCTTAGTCTTGGCCAAAGAAAACCGAAACCTGTGCGCTTCGGCATAGCGAGAGACGCGGTTTAATGCCTGTTGGAGTCGACGCTCCAGAGTTGGCATCTGGGCTGCGCCAAAAGAGATCGAAAGGTCGTCCACGTAGAGCGTAGCGAGAACATCTTCCGGCAGCACCGAGGTGACACCATGATGCTCAGGGCAAAGAGTGTGACACTGAGGACACTTCCCTGCGGGACACCCTCTTCCTGCTCCTTTGGGCCGGAGAGAGCTCCCCCCACCCGTACGCGGAATCGACGATCTCGCAATAATTCAGATATAAACATTGGGAGGCGTCCCCTCGCCCCCATCGTGTGGAGAGTCTCCATGATACCGTATCGCCATGCGGTATCATAGGCCTTCTCCAGATCGAAAAAGACCGTGGCGTAGTGCTGTATACGAAGGAAAGCCTCGCAGACGGCCTTTTCCAGTCGGAGCAGAGCATCCGACATGGAGTGGAACTTGCGGAAGCCGCACTGTGCGGAAGACAGATGGCCTCCGCTGTCCAGGAAAAAGGCTAATCTAACATTTACCAATTTCTCCATCAATTTGCACACGCAAGAGGTTAGAGAGATTGGGCGGAAACCGGTCGGAGTAGAGTGATCTCTCCCCGGTTTGCGAAAGGCGAGCACAGTAGCGATTCGCCAGGAGTCTGGGAGAAGACCTTCCACCCAGATCCTGTTGAACAAATCTAACAGAAAGGCCATGCCTCGCTCACCCAGGTGTCGAAGCATGGCGTACGGGACATCGTCCGGACCATGGGCGGTGTCCGCGCACGAAGCGAGGGCGGAGCGCAACTCACTCACAGGAAACTTGTCGTTGAAGGGTTCTCCGCCTCTGGAGGTAAAGTCCAGCCGGCGGCCTTCCGCGACATCACGACGTGCATTGAATGCTGGCGGAGCAGCATCACGGCTAGAGAATGCGGAAAAAGCGGTCGCTAAGGATTCCGCCACGGACGTGGGGTCCGAGATTCTCCTGGAGAACGGGAGGGGGGTCCTGCGAGAACTTGCCCCGAATCCTTTTGACTCGCTTCCACACCTCAGCTAAAGGGGTCTTCCCGTTAAGTGATTCGAAATATACCGGAACCTAGCCCTAGCCCGACGAAATTCAGCGACAGTGAAATCGTTCGGGCGGCGCTTATAGCGCATGTAGGCATAACGCTTCTGTTTGAGGGCCGTCTCACACTCGGCCGACCACCATGGGAGTGGTCGGCGTGCAAAACGGCCAGACGTCCTAGGAATAGTAGTCAGGCCCACGGCGATGAGGTTGCCGGAGAACTCAACGGCCTCATCTACCGACCTAAACTCCTCGACTGAGATAGAGAATTCAGTCATTTCCTGAAATGCAGGCCACCGCGTCCGCGCCAAGCACCACCGAGGTGGTCTCTCAGGCGGCAGTTGCCCTGAAAATGATATTTGAATGGGAAAGTGATCTCTACCATGGAGGTCATCCACCACCCCCCCAATCAAAATCAGGCTGTGCATCCGAAGAGCACAAAGATAGGTCAAGGCAAGAAAATGAAGCGGTTCTCGGACAGTGATGCGTAAACTCATCCACGTTTAGGACACCCATCTCAAGCTCTTCGATCAGATAGGCAAGGACTTGTCCCCTGGGATTTATGGAGTAATCTCCCCAGAGAGGATGCCTGCCGTTCAGATCTCCAAGCAAGAGATAGGCCCTCGGGAACCGTGCCACGACGCGGCGGAAGTCCCCCGCGTCGAAGTCAGCTGACGGTGGAATGTACGCAGAAATGATAGTATACCTCCTATCCAGGTGCAGCTGCACAGCTACTGCCTGAAAGGAGGTATCTAAAGAGAGAGGAAGAACGGAGACATCATGCCGGGTGTAAACCGCGCATCCCCCAGCCCGGCCATCCCGCGGTGGTGGGGTCGCAAGACCCTTATACCCCGGGAGGGCAGGCAGGGGGCACGCGCCTAGCATGGTCTCCTGCAAAAAGATAGCTAACGGGGAACGGGACGAGACGAGCCTCCGCAGCTCCTCCCAGTTGGCCCGGAGTCCACGGCAATTCCATTGAAGGAATATGCCCTCCAGGCCTAGCTCGGAGGAGACGCGGGGGCCCCCCTCGAACTGAAGACCCTCACGGTAATGGCAGTACGCTTCCCGGGGGCAGAACCCCGGGCGCTGTTGGCCGGACAAAGCGCTGAAGGCGCTGTCGCCTTCGAGGACTTATTGGGGGAGGTTGGGCTCGCCATGCGAGTCTTTTCTTCCCTCCGCCTCGAAACCTTAGGCGGGCGTTGCGGCTTCGGAGGCGGGGGGCCCTCTTTTCGAGGAACCACCGTCTCCGACCACTCGCTCCACCTCGGGGCGTGGGCGAAGGAGCCGAAGCTCCTTTGTTGCTGTCCTCCTTTCAGGGGACAGCGTTAGGAACCCTGGAAGATGGCCTAGCGACCATCTTCAAGGGTGTTGCCTCCTGTGAGTCTAACGACTCTGTGGAGGCGCGTGGCCGTTTCGCCTTACGGGAAACGGTCACGCTGGGGGAAGAGGGGGGGAGCCCTGGTTTTAGCCGGGGCTTGGTGTGAACCCTTTTTGCCGCCAGCTTTACCAGGGGAGCGCCCGGGTGTAGTAGAGCCCGCAGAAGGGCTCCGAATGGGCGCGGAAACAACCATGCTCGTTGGCCTGGATGGGCCAGGAGCAGAGGGTGCTTTTCTAACTATTGAGGCATATGACGTCCCAGGCAGAGCCGGGCGCGCCAGGACCAAGTCCTTAGCCTCGCGGAATGAGAGTCTTTCCTGGGCCTGAACGGCCAGGATTTCTTTCTCAAGGAGATATGCACCACATTACTTCGAAGAAGCAGGGTGCGGCTCTCCGCAATTGACACACTTGGCCACACACGATTTGGACTTATCGTGTGCGACCTTGGAGCAATTTACACAGACTTCGGGTGACCCCGATTTTGCACGTCTACATGATCGATTCGTATGGCCGAAGCGGTGACAGTAATAGCACCGCCGCGGCAGTGGCACGAATGCCTTCACGCGGTAGCGGTACCAACCGGCACGCACCAACTCAGGGAGCTTGTCACAGTCGAACGTGACGAAGAGTGTAGGGGTGGGTCTCGAGGCCCCTCCCTGTTTTCTCATCACACGTTCGACCTTGACCGACCCATGGTCGGCCAGCTCTAGGGTGATGTCCTCAATGGAGTAGTCAACGAGTTCCCTCGCATAAACTACTCCTTTCACAAAGTTCATGGTAGAGTGCGGCGTCACACTCACCGGGGTGCCATGAAGTGTCCGAAGAGCACTTATCTTGGCCGCCTCGGCGGGATTCGCCGCATTCGCCAGAAGGCTCCCGTCCGAGAAACGGGTTACCTTCGGCTCTCTACCAATTGCACTAGCTAATCCTCTCCTCTGATGGATCATGTTGCCCTTGGACAACATGGTGCCATCAGTGGAGCGAATAACGAGGAAGCGTTTGAAGCCAGCGGGCTCGAAAACGCCAGGTAACCTCTGAATCAGGGGCCCCGATGTCATCGAGGCTCCGCCCTGTGCATTCTCTGTGTTAGTCTTAGTCAGGGGCTCCGCACACGAGTGGGTAGAGGGGCCGGATGTGCCGATCTTGGCTTGGTCGCCTACCAAAGTGGTAGCAGACCCATCCGTCCCCGCAGCCCCCGCGGATGGAGAGGAGCCCCGAGTCTTCTTCGTCTTTTTAGTCTTTTTCTTTTTAGGAGAGGAGTGCGGGGAATGAACCCGCTTCTCACCTCCGCCGGCAGAAGCCCCCATGCCAGATGGGCCGTCCTCAGCCAGGTCCCTCTCCGAAATGGAGAAGGTCCTGGTAGTCGTAGGGGCACCTGTCGGAGGAGATCCCTCCCCTCCTTTTACTGCCTCGGAGCCCTCGGCCGTTTGAGGGGGACCTTGCATAGGGGCGGATTCGGGTTCGGTGCTTGGCGCCGAGCCCGGATTCCCCCCCATGGAAGGCCCTACCGTCTGAGGCTGGGTCTCCTCAAGGACCATGTCTATCACAGGAGGGGCCTCCAGTTGGCCATCCCCTCCCAGGACATCGCAGGTCCCCTTGGCAGTGTCGCCAGTCTTGTGTGGGGAGGCACAGGCCTTGACCCCAGCAAGGTTTAAAATTCTTGCCAGCAGGTCTTTTGAGGGAAGCGACCGAAGGGGCCTGGCTTCCTTCTCCCCCCTAAGGGGGTTTGCCCTACCGAGCCGCTTGCACGAGGGGCGGTCGGCAATGGGCTGCCTGCTGGCTTTCTTGGCAGTCCCCTTAGAAAGCAAAGGAGGGACTGCCGCTGGAGATAGGGAGGTGCCCGAAAGCACCTCCAGAGAAGGGGGTGAGGGGGAGTCCCCTACACCCGTAGGCGTAAGAGAGGAGTAAGCCTCCACAAGGGGGGGGACCTCCATTTTCTCGGTGGAGCTTCCCGAGGGCGGCTCCGTTGATTTTCTTGGGGAAGTTGGGGGTTGGGTTTTTTTGTTTTTTTTGTCATACATGGGCATGGTGACCCTCTTATTAATACGGGACGCAATAGCTCATCACCTCTCGCAGTTGCCCGCACTGCGAGAGGTGCTTACAAACCCGGCAGAGCCAGGCGCCGCCATTCTGGACCACCCCTCCCGCCTGGTGGCCTGGCAGTCCATCGGCATGGCGGCTCCACCTTGGACACGGCGTAAAATTGATAGAATGTGAAGAGGAGAGGAAAGGGGATGTGAGGAAGGTATGGGTGGGGATGAAGCAGGTTGTTAAAAAAAACCCATCCCGAACCGGAGCTCAGGGGTTAGGGAACAATGTCCCCTCTCCCCCCAGCCCCGATCCGGGGTGGTTGGCTTGAGAAGAAGGTCAGCATCTACCCTGTAAAATTAGAGGCTGACCAGAGAAAGTTGTGGGAGAGGTTGTATGAAAAGCGACGAGGTAGGGAAGAAATCGGGCTATCTGAAGGAAGGAAGAGAGGCTAAGCTGGGGCCGGACGGAGCGCTGGATCCCGTCAGCACGGCGGCCAGGATGGCAAATCGCCGCGCCCCTTACGGGAAGGCTTGGCGACAAATAGTCCTGGGTAGAACCAGGGGCGCCAACGGAACGAGAACTATACCTAACTCTCGAAGGAGTTTCCTAGCACTAAGCACAAGAGGCTTAGGATATGACGCGTCTCGGCGGCATAGGCGCCGTCTAGATCGGCTGCGAATGAGGTGAGAGGCGTTGGCGCCTGAAAGAGCAGCTGGGCTAGCGCGTACAGGCGAATAATGCACTGTGCACGCAGCAGATCAGGTGACATCGAAAAGTTACATCTCAATAGAAGACGTACGGAGGCACCGTTCGCCAGGCGAAGGCCGGTGTGAGGGATCGAATCCACGTTCCGCAATACACGCTTAGCTGTTGATGCATAAAACTCGCATCGGTAGTCAAGCTTCGAACGAACAAAGGATCGATAGAAAAGTAAGGCAGTAGCCATATCAGCACTCTTTAAGTGCTGAAAGTCACGGAAGGAAGAATGACAATGACGCGGGTACAAAAGAACCTAAGGCTGCGAATATGAGCCTCCTAGGTGGGGCGTCCGTCAAAAACAAAACCAAGGAAACTGTGCGAATCCACCAGTTCTTAGGAGCATCCGGTTCGGGGTGCAACCGTGGATGGGGGCAGAAGTGTACCACCTTAGTCTTGGTCATGGAAAATCGAAACCTGTACGCTTCGGCATAGCGAGAGGCGCGGTCCAATGCCTGTTGGAGTCGACGTGCCAGATTTGGCATCTGCCCGCGCCAAAAGAGATCGAAAGGTCGTCCACGTTGAGCGGAGCGAGAAGATCATTCGACAGCACCGAGCGAATACCGTTGATGCTCAGAGCAAAAAGTCTGGCATTGAGGACACACTCTTCATGCTCGATTGGGCTCCCCCACCCGTACGCGGAATCGACGATCTTGGAAAAATAGAGAAATAAATATTCGGAGGTGTCCCCTCAACTCCATCTTGTGGAGAGTCTCCTTGACACCGTATCGCCATGCGGTATCATAGAACTTCTCAAGATCGAAAAACACCGTGGCGTAGTGCTGTCTATGAAGGAAGGCCTCGCAGACGGCATTTGTTAGTCGGAGCAGAGCATCCGAAATGGAGTGGAACTTGAGGAAGCCGCACTGTGCAGAAGACAGGTGGCCTCATCTGTCCAGAAAAAAGTGCTAATTTAACACTTACCAATTTCTCCATCATCTTGCACACGCAGTAGGTTACAGGGATTGGGCGGGGTCACCTCCAGGTTCTATCTGCACCTCAGGAGGGCCTCCAACTGCCCCCCCCCCAAAGGTGTCAGGTATCCCGACCGGGGAATCATAGGGCCTATGGCCCGCCACTGAAGCCGGCATGCCGACCCGCATTGGGAAGATAGGGGTGGGGGGGGGAGACATGCGTCTCCCGTCAACATGACAAACCTCGTGCCTACGAGGTGCATCGACATAGCCCAGGGGACGCTGCCGCCTCTTACCTCTCTAAGGGGGTTGTGCTGGGTCACCTACCCGTAACTGGAGGGGCGTGGACAGAGGCGCGCGGCATTTATCTTACCGTGTTCTTGGTGGGCCCCTGAGAAGGCAAAGGGGGAGCCACTGCAAGTGGAGAGTGGCCTGCAGCCAACTCTACAAAAGAGGGTATGAGAGGAAACCCCTGGACCCGTAAAAAAAAAATGGACAGAGAGAAGCGCCCTATTGGAGGGGCCCCTTAGAAAGCATTGGGGGGATAGGGATCTTCGTGAAAGAGGTGGAGCAGCCCGGTGGCGCCTCCTAAATTAGAAGGTAGGAGTGCGGGGAGCCCCTCCACCTGTCAGAGTGGTGCTGTATTTTAGCTCCTCGTCTGCCCCACACCAAGGTTGGGCGAGGATTGAGAGAGGATCTAGTCTGAAGTGTTGGAAAACTTTGCCAACACACGGTCATTTCTGACACTTGTGGCCACGTGAAAAAAAGAAGGGGGTTGGTTGGCTCTATCCCACTTCCAGTCGTTCCCGCCTCGGGTTTTCGGACTTTTCAGGGGTCCACCCTGGGTGCAACCGAGGACAGCGACACACACCGACCAAAGTTTACCAGTGGCCTGTACTTAGTTAAAGGTCGCAACTCCCAATTGGGCATGGTAGAGAAGTAGGGGGACAGGGTGGATATCCTTAGTAGGACGTAAGAATGCTCGAGAGGACCTGTTTGGGTGAGAACAGTTCCTCCTGGTACTAAGTTCAAATATACCAGAGGTTGATGTGATAGTCGTAGAATAAAAACAAATAGAGTAGCGCTAAGAGGAAAGCGCATCGACAACTCGCCAAAGCCCCATCAGAGTTTAAATCAATCCATTGAAAGGGCTTCTTCCCTAATTTGCACTTAGCCTGAAGGATGTCCAGCTCCTCCGGGTACCAAGTGCAACAGACTACACAGGGTGCCACCCTGCAGGGGTCAACAGTCGTACAAAACACATGAATCATATATCAACAAATCTAACTATCTGAACAATGACTTAATTCAAAATCCAAATAAAAATGTTCTTAAGAAAGAACAACAGCAACTCGTAAAGAGATTTCCATCAAAACAAGGGCATTACACCAAACACCCAGAACAAGGGCATTACACCGCACCCAAAACAGTACACACGTATATCAAGTCCCAAATAGGCTGGGCGACATTAAACTAATGTTCAGACTTACTGTTCTGCATCGGAAATGTCCCTGGTACTTTTTTATGGAATTTGTGGAAGGGTGTAATGACGTGTGTGTCGATGGCGAGCCAGGGAGGCGTCTTGTAGGAGCGGGACGCCAGAGTCCCATCCGAGTACATTTTGTGTAAATCCAGCCGAGATTGATACAATGAACTGTGGACGAGGAGGCGGAGTCATTAATCATCTTTAACGTCTTCCCACACGAAGTGGGGTTAGCGCAGATCAACGCTATTCAGTGGCAGTGGCACTTGGAGGAATAAAACTTTCGGGTGTGCTGCTTCCCAGGTCGGCGGCCACTATCCGGGCTTAGCCGCTTTTTTCGACATGCTACAGCATGAATAGTCTTCCTGGCCCACATAAAGACCACCCACAAGATATAATACAAACATAAAATCTTACATAACCACCCCCACACCTCCCCAGTAAAAAAAAAATCATTAGTAAGTTTGCTCCCAGTCCTTTTTCAGTCGTGGACGATATCCCCAGACCGGATGAAAGTCCGCATAAAGATCAAAATGACAATCACTCGGATGCCATAGGGCACCAGGGGCCAGTGCTCATTGGGGAAAGGAAGGTGCAGGGTAGAACTTTCGACACCAACCGGCGAACATAGAACCTTTCATAACCGGGGGAGGGGGATGGGGTACGGCAGGGGTGTGTGGATATAAGTACCTCTTGGACAGGGCAGAGCAAGAGTACAAATGTTGTGTATGTGAATATGTTGGTGATCACGTAAGGAGCTTCCTGCTTACACGGAGGTGGGTTCCAGCGCGTCCGCCAATAGACAGCCAGTTCATTCAAGTACGCTGGAGCTTTGTGTCCGCTCTCGCCGGGAATTCAACACGCTACCTAGGCGTCAGAGGTCCGACGCATTTCCACAAGACTAACGAGCTATAACATTGGCCAACAAAAACAGGTTTTCTGGCAGGGGAAGTTGAGATGTTATAGACGAATTTGGGGGTGCTGAATTGAAATCTGATCTCAGATTTGCTATATCGCATCACATTTTGGCGCTATCGGTATACCCCATTTTCATGGATTTTACCATTAATATTAACTTCTTTTCGTTACTAATAATTTCATGTTGTTACTATATTGCTGAATTTTTATGTTTTTTTATTACTATTTATATTTATTAAGTATTATATATTACTATTTTCTGAGATAGCTGAGATATTTTTTCTGGTGACATCAGACATCTCCATCATTTATTTACAGCATGAAAATACAATTTCAGGCAGTTAAAGATTGGCGCGCATTGTGGAAGGGTAGTGAGTGCTATTTTTGCGGATAGGTATTGATTGCAATTGTTTTATTGTTAGAGTGACGGCAGCTATGGTTACATCATCCCAAAGAAGGACATGCTGTAATGAACCAAACATACTCGTATTTTGCTACATCTGTGGCGACTTCACTTTGAAGGCTCAAAAGCACAACATAAGCAATGTTGTCAGGAAAGCATATCTTGCACTCTTCAAAGTACCACTTGGAGATCAGGACAAAAGCTGGACTCTTCACAAAGTATGCAAAATCTGCGTTGAAACCTTGCGATCATGGTCTCGAAGAAAGAATGCCAAGCTCAAGTTTGGTGTGTGAATGGTTTGGAGAGAACCAACGAATCATTTTGATAACTGCTACTACTGCCTTGCCAATGTAAAAGGTTTCAATAAGAAAAACAAACATCACTTGCAATACCCAAATATCCTTTCTGCCATTCGACCAATTGCACACTGTGATGAAATACCTGTACCAATATTTACTGATTTACCAGAGATTGCAGACGAAGCCATCAGTACATCAACTGGTACTACTGATGATGAAGATAACCAGATTGGTATTTTTGAGCCAACTGATACAGATTGTGATAAACTTTCTCTGTTTAGTCAGGCTGAATTAAATGATCTAGTCAGAGATTTGTATTTGGCAAAGATCGTCTGCTGAATTGTCGGTTTCCAGGTTTCAAGAAAAAAAACTCTGCTGAAACGTGGCACTAGTGTCTCCTTTTATCGTAAAAAAGAAGCAGATCTGGGTAAGTACTTCCATTCTGATGGTCAACTTGTTTATTGTAGTGATGTTGAAGGACTTCTGCTCACTAGACGACTGCCTGCATACGATTCAAGTGATTGGAGACTTTTCATTGACAGTTCTAAAAGGAGTTTGAAATGTGTTTACTTCACAACGGAAACATGTATGGTTAAGTCCCAATAATGGGTAATGTATGTTTATTTGAAAATGGTGAACTTTCTGCTGGACCAGCAAGCAGGTTACACAAAATACCCGTTTCTTATGCTATTGGGACAGTAGGGCTACTACAGCAGACCACTGGTTGAAAAGAGAATGGCCACCAAGAACCAGTTTGACGCCTGGTGACAAGAACATCATTAATGATCCTCTGGTTGATAGGAGAAAAATCGTCTTTTCCCCACTGCACATAAAATCTTGGTATGATGAAGCAATTCGTCAAAGCCCTTGATCACAGTGGTGACTGCTTCCCCACATATGTTAAACCTTTCCAAGCCTGAGTGACGAGAACCAAAAGGCAGGAATATTTGATGTACCTCAGATAAGGACACTCCTCATAGATGCCAAGTTTGTTACAACAATGAATGTGGCAGAGACTAGAGCTTGGAACACTTTCTCTATTGTGGTGCAAAAATTCCTTGGGAACAAGAAAGCTGCAAACGACAAAGAAATTGTGGAGGACCTGCTCTTGAGTTTTCAATTACTTTGATGTAGAATGAGTATCAAGCTGCACTATTTATATAGTCACTTAGGCGAATTTCCTAAGAACCTGGATGATGTTAGTGACGAGCAAGGTGAACGCTTTCAGCAAGATATTAAAGTAATGGAAGAACGCTATCAATGCCGATGGGACTCCAATACGATGGCAAATTACTGCTGGAGCTTGATGAGAGATGTTCCCTACCATAGACTTCAAATCTGCATGCGATACCTCTGCCGAGTACAGCAAGCCCCTGTATCAGAGGTCTACAGATGCCTGTATGCTGCCGAATCAACGGCGGCATATGAACCTTCGCATAGGAGATCATCTCTCTAACCTGGGTGCTCCAAGGGTCCTTACCCTTCCATCCTTACTGACCCCTAGTTGGCGTGCTCCTCTCCCCACAGTATGTACCAACATGTGGGGCCTGGAGAAGTCCTCCATGGACCCTCGCATCATTAAGAGCCTGTTCTTAGAGCTTCAACCTCACACAAACAATGCTGCCCACTATACACGGATGGCTCTAAGTCGGACGGTGGCGTGGTTGCCGCAGCCATCTACCCAGGAGGAGAATTCCTAACTCTATCTTTGCCGCCAGCAGCATCCATTTTTACCGCTGAACTTTCAGCAATCCTTTTAGCCTTTAGACTCATCCAAATTTTACCTTTTAGTGATTTTGTCATTTTTTTCCACCTCAAGGAGTGTCTTAGAGTCAATTAGATCTTTTAATGCGTCCAACACACCCATCTTCGATTTATATTGGCGGAGGAATCTTTTAACCCCCCGTTTTTTACATTTTTGTCACAAAGTGGTCTCCTCCACCTTTTATAGATAATTCACCTCGTTTTATCCTAGCTGCAATAGAGAATCCACTTGGATTGGGCAGCAACCCACCGGTAAAAAAAGAAAAAAAAAGTATATATACATACATACGAGGGGGAGTCAAAAAGTTCTCAGACAAATGGCATAAAATTTTTATTTGTAATAATACTGTAATCATTTTTCTACATAAGCTCCATTAACATCTATACACTTTCTTAATCTATGAATCCAACGGTAAAGACCATCTTTGTAGAATTCACGGGGTTGTCTCTGGCACCAAGTAATGACCTGCTTTTTTGCTTCATCTAATGATTGAAACCGGGTTCCTTTTAGGTGTCCCTTTAAATTTGGTTAGGTTAGGTTAGGTTAGGTTAGGTTAGGTTAGGTTAGGTTACCTAACCTAACCAAATTTAAAGGGACACCTAAAAGGAACCCGGTTTCAATCATTAGATGAAGCAAAAAAGCAGGTCATTACTTGGTGCCAGAGACAACCCCGTGAATTCTACAAAGATGGTCTTTACCGTTGGATTCATAGATTAAGAAAGTGTATAGATGTTAATGGAGCTTATGTAGAAAAATGATTACAGTATTATTACAAATAAAAATTTTATGCCATTTATCTGAGAACTTTTTGACTCACCTACGTACATATATATATATATATATATCCGAGGTTTGTGAAAAGCAAGCACAGTAGCGATTCGTCATTAGTCAGGGAGGATATCCTCTACCCAGATCCTGTTGAACAAATCTAAGAGAAAGACCATGACTCGCTCACCCAGGTGTCGAAGCATGGTGTACGGGATATCGTCCACGCATGAAGCGAGAGTGGAACGCGACTCGCTCAAAGTAAACCTGTCCTTGAAGGGTTCTCCGCCTCTGGAGGTAAAGTCTAGTCGGCGGGACCTGCGAGAACTTGCCCCGAATCCTTTTGACTCGCTACCATACCTCTGCTAGAGGGGTTTTCCGGGTAAGTGAAGACACGTATGCCCGCCAAGAAGAGCGGCGGGCGTGCTTCGAAACATACCGGAACCTAGCCTTAGCTCGACAAAATTCACCGACAGTGAAATCGTTCAGGCGGCGCTTATAGCGCATGTAGGCATAACGCATCTGTTTGAGGGCAGCCTCACATACCGCTGACCAACACGGGATCGGTTGGCGTGAAAAAGGCCAGACGATCTAGGAATAGTAGCTAGGCACACGGCGATGATGTTGCCGGAGAACTCAACGGCCTCATCTACCTGCCTAAACCCCGCGACTGAGACAGAGAACTCAGTAATTTCCTGAAATGCGTAACACCGCGCCCGCGCCAAGCACTACTGGGGCGGGCTCTCAGGCGGCATCGGCCCAGAAAATGATATTTGAATGGGAAAGTGATCACTACCATGGAGGTCTTCGCCTAATCCCCACCCAAAATCAGGCTGTTAATCTGGAGAGCAAAAAGATAGATCGAGAGTGGAAAATGGAGCGCTTCTCCTGCAGTGATGCGTAAACCCATCAACATTCAGGACACCTATCTCCAGCTCGTCGAGGACTTGGTACATGGGATTTATCGAGTAGTCTCCGCAGAGGGGTGGTCTATCATTCAGATCTCCGAACAAGAAAAAAGGGCCTCGGCAACCGTCCCACAACGCGGCGGAAGTCAGCTGACGGTGGAATATACGCGGAAATAACAGTATACCTCCTATCCAGGTGCAGCTGCACAGCTACTGCCTGAAAAGAGGCATCTAAAGCGAAGAGAAGAACGGAAACATCATGCCGGGTGTAAATCGCACATCTTCCCGTCCGACCCCCATCACGTGGTCGTGGGGTCGCAAAACCCTTATACCCCGGGAGGGTAGGCAGGGGACGCAAAAAGATAGCTAACGGGGAAAGGGAGAGACGAGACTCCACAGCTACTCCCAGTTGGCCCGGAGTCCGCAGCAATTCCATTGAAGGACTATGCACACCAGGCCTAGATCTGAGGCCCTCTTCAAAGAGAAGTCCCTAATGGGCATGGCCGTAGGCTTCCAGGAGGCAGGACTCTGGGCGCTGCTGGCCGGACAATGCGCTGTCGCCTTCGAGGACTTATTGGGGGAGGTTGGGCTCGCCATGCGAGTCTTTTCCTCCCTCCGCCTCGAAACCTTAGACGAGCAGGGTGGCTTTGGAGGCGGGGGTCCCTCTTTTGGAGGATCCACCGTCTCCGAGCCCCTCCTTTTAGGGGGACAGCTTTAGGAACTCCGGAAGATGGCCTCATGACCCTCTTCAGGGGTCTTGCCTCCTGTGAGTCTAACGACTCAGTGGAGGCGCGCGGCCGTTTCGCCTTACGGGAAACGATCACAGTGGGGAAAGGAGGGGAAACGAGCGATTTGTATGGTCGAAGCGGTGATTGTAGTAGCACCTCCGCGGCAGTGGCACGAATGCCTTGGCGTAGAAGCGGTACCAACCGGCATGCCCCTCCCCCCAAGGACATCACAGGTCCTAATGGCAGCGGTGTCATGAGTAGAGTCTGGGGAGGCACAGGTCTTGATCACAGCTAGGTTTAATATTCTAGCCAGCAGGTCTTTTGAGGGAATCGACCAATGGGGCCTAGCTTCCCTCTACCTCCTAAGGGGGTTTGCCCTACCTAGCCGCTTCAATGGGGAACGGTCGGTTATGGGCTGCCTGCTGGCTTTTTTGGCAGTCCCCTGGGAAAGTAAAGGGGAGACTGCCGCTGGAAAGAGGGAGGTGACCGAAGGCACTTCCAGACAAGGGGGTGAGGGGGAGTCCCCTACACCCGTAGGCGAAGGAAAGGAGTAAGCCTCCTCTCCGGTTAGAGAGATTTGCATGGTGCCCTGCGAGAGTACAGGGGAGGACCTCCATTTTCTGTGTAGCGGCCCGAAGGCGGCTCCGTTGATCATGAGGGGAAAAGGGGAAGATGTTTTTTTTTTGCATTTTCATCATCGGGCATGGTGACCCTATTCTTTCTATGGGAAGCAAACGCTAATCACCCCTCGCAGTGGCCCGCTCTGCGAGGGGTGCATATGGGGTTGGCAGAGCCAGGTGCCGCCATTTAAGGCCACCTCTCCCGCCTGGTGACCTGGCAGCCCTTCGACATGGCGGCTCTACCTTGAGCACGGCGTAAAAACATAGATAGTGAAGTAAGAAGGAAAAGGAATGTGAGGAAGGTATAGGTGAGGATGAAACAGGTTATTAAAAACCCAACATCCCAAACCGGAGCTCAGGGGTTAGGGAACATTGCGCCCCCCTCCATCCGCCCCGGGATAGTTGGCTGAGAAGGTCAGCATCTACCCTGTGAAAATAGAGGCCGACCAGAGAAAGTTGTGGGAAAGGTTGTAGGGCAAGTGACGAAGTAGGGGAGAAACACAGGCTGTCTGAAAGAAGAAGAGGCTACGCTGGGGCCGGACAGGGCGGTGGGTCCCGTCAGCACGGCGGACAGGAAGGCAAATCGCTGCACCCCTCACGGGGGCTTACATCACCGCAGCAAAGTGTTTTCTAAATGGATGCTGGCTACAGATCAGCAAGGGAATGAATGCTGCAGCTGACATCTGCAAGACAGCGTGCTTTCCCGACCTAAATGCTCTCAAATAAGATGTGGGGTTAGATATTATCTTACATTCATTTTCATCTCTTTTTGTGAATTATAGACTCGAGCTCTCATTGATTTTCGCTTTAAATTAAAAAAAAAAGGTCAACGGACCTAGGTTGTGTGCTCTCCATTATTCTGACTTTATGACCTTCAAAATTTTCAACAAGTGAGGCAATCCTATCCAGAGTTAGTTTTTTAATAATTCCAGGACTAACCTTGGAAGGACTTTGGCAATTATATCAATCGAAAGAGAATGAAAAACAACATAAGGGTTTCAAATTTCGTTAGAATCGGCCGAATATAATAACTTCTAAGAATCGCGTGTGCACGCGCCCTAAAAGGATACTTACACATCGGATTCACATGACTTGAGCAGATGAATGAACGCTTCTGTTTTGGCGCTATGTTGAAGCATGTAGTCGCCACTAGACATCTTTTTTAAAGTGTTGAAAAGAACGTTCAATGTTGAGTACGCTATTTGAGGATTAAAGTTCAGATGATTCTGTTTCCCTTCCTTCAGCACCATCTCTAACGACTTCTCCTCTTCCATCACCAACGCACCGGATTCAATACAAATGCGAACTGAAAAAAAAGAAAGATAGAAGGTAATATGTATAACCGTGCCCCCGCCCCCCAAAATGTATTTTCTGGAATATAAGACGCAACTCAATTTGGGGTCGCATATTTATCGAAAAAAAAGTATTGCCATTATATTTAAAACTGATTAAATAGGATCTTGCTACCCACACACAACCAAAACACCTGCGCGAATTTATTACAATGATTCCCATTCTTGATCAGTGAGATCACTACTGGTCTGTGAGGAGTCTGTTTCCAGAACCATTTTAAGGATCGTCTTCGGTGTTATTAAGCCTCGAAAACATTGTTAATACCAGACTTCTTGAAAGAACGTACAATTAACTCGGCCTTAACTTCATCCTAGGCATTTTTCGATCCACTGAAAAACCTCAAGTATTGTCGAGATTTGCTTAGTTCCTTTCATATCTGGTAGTAACTGAAAGCGTGACCTTGTGGAACAATGACTTTGGGAGGGGCTTAAAAAATTAATGATCATATGCCAGAAAATATATTAGGGTTTACTGTCATTAAGAGCATAAACTGAGTTGACTGCACTTTGGCGTATTATGATATAGGATTAAATTAAATATAATTTAATTAAAATGAACGGAGATACTGGACTGCGAAAGTGGATTCTTGTGTAACAATCCTATAATTTGCGAGGGCCAATCTCCGACCCCGACGCCTCTTTCAGGGGTGTATTCTCATTTTACCATTTCCCAACGGAGAGTGAAGGGGCTTGCAGTATGTGAGACGAACATGAAAAGGAATAAGGAGTTTGTGTGGGATGAGGGGAAATAGAATGGGATCAGGTGTGAATCAGGAGGGTAGGAGTAAAGTGGGCGTGGTTTAGTTTTTTTTTTAAAGAGGGCCATGATGCAAGGGCGAGTAGCAATGTGTGAGCTTGAGAATTATGTGGGTGAAGTTAAGATTTACGTGAAAAAATGGTCATGCGTGTAGTGTATGGACCCAGTAATAATAGAATCGAGGCTGAGAAGGTTATGGAATGAATTAGAACGAGTGGTGGCTGGAAATGGGCATCGTTGTTGTATTGCTCCTTAGGAGCAGATGATCTCTGCTCCTTCTGACTGCTTGGTGGATTATGTGAGAAAGCCGTTGTGGCGCCCTGTCAACGTTGCCACAATTAAGTAGGGCCGCGCCCTTTATGAGATGTCTTGAGGGATCAAGTTAGAGTGGAGGGAGTCTGGTGCATGCTGTGGGGAGTTTATAGCACCCTCTCCATCCTGTGGTAGAGGTCCAAGCAAAGGTTAGGAAGTGGGAATTCAATTGCAGCTTAACCCTACGAGGATTGCATCCAGGTAGGGTGGTATAAACTCAATGATTGCATCCAAATAGGGTGGTATAAACTCAATGATTGCATCCAAGTCGGGTGGTATAAACTCAATGATTGCATCCAAATAGGGTGGTATAAACTCAATGATTGCATCCAAGTCGGGTGGTATAAACTCAATGATTGCATCCAAATAGGGTGGTATAAACTCAATGATTGCATCCAAGTGGGGTGGTATAAACTCAATGATTGCATCCAAGTGGGGTGGTATAAACTCAATGATTGCATCCAAGTTGGGTGGTATAAACTCAATGATTGCATCCAAGTGGGGGGCATAAACTCAATGATTGCATCCAAGTGGGGTGGTATAAACTCAATGATTGCATCCAAGTGGGGTGGTATAAACTCAATGATTGCATCCAAGTGGCGTGGTATAAACTCAATGATTGCATCCAAGTGGGGTGGTATAAACTCAATGATTGCATCCAAGTGGGGTGGTATAAACTCAATGATTGCATCCAAATAGGGTGGTATAAACTGAATGATTGCATCCAAATAGGGTGGTATAAACTCAATGATTGCATCCAAGTGGGGTGGTATAAACTCAATGATTGCATCCGAGTCGGGTGGTATAAACTCAATGATTGCATCCAAGTGGGGTGGTATAAACTCAATGATTGCATCCAAATAGGGTGGTATAAAATCAATGATTGCATCCAAGTGGGGGGCTATAAACTTAATGATTGCATCCAAGTGGGGGGCTATAAACTTAATGATTGCATCCAAATAGGGTGGTATAAACTCAATGATTGCCTCCAAGTGGGATGGTATAAACTCAATGATTGCTTCCAAGTGGGGTGGTATAAACTCAATGATTGCATACGAATAGGGTGGTATACACTCAATGATTGCATCCAAGTGGGGTGGTATAAATTCAATGATTGCATCCAAATAGGGTGGTATAAACTCAATGATTGCATCCAAATAGGGTGGTATAAACTCAATGATTGCATCCAAGTGGGGTGGTATAAACTCAATGATTGCATCCAAATAGGGTGGTATACACTCAATGATTGCATCCAAGTGGGATGGTATAAACTCAATGATTGCTTCCAAGTGTGGTGGTATAAACTCAATGATTGCATACGAATAGGGTGGTATAAACTCAATGATTACATCCAAGTGGGGTGGCATAAACTCAATGATTGCATACAAATAGGGTGGTATACACTCAATGATTGCATCCAAGTGGGATGGCATAAACTCAATGATTGCTTCCAAGTGTGGTGGTATAAACTCAATGATTGCATACGAATAGGGTGGTATAAACTCAATGATTACATCCAAGTGGGGTGGCATAAACTCAATGATTGCATACAAATAGGGTGGTATACACTCAATGATTGCATCCAAGTGGGGTGGTATAAACTCAATGATTAAATCCAAGTGGGGTGGTATAAACTCAATGATTGCATCCAAGTGGGGTGGTATAAACTCAATGATTGCATCCAAGTGGGGTGGTATAAACTTAATGATTGCTCCAAGTGGGGGGTATAAACTCAATGATTGCATCCAAGTGAGGTGGTATAAACTCAATGATTGCATCCAAGTGGGGTGGTATAAACTCAATGATTGCATCCAAGTGGGGTGGTATAAACTTAATGATTGCATCCAAGTGGGGGGTATAAACTCAATGATTGCATCCAAGTGAGGTGGTATAAACTCAATGATTGCATCCAAGTGGGGTGGTATAAACTCAATGATTGCATCCAAATAGGGTGGTATAAACTCAATGATTGCATCCAAGTGGGGTGGTATAAACTCAATGAGTGCTTCCAAGTGGGGTGGTATAAACTCAATGATTGCATCCAAGTGGGGTGGTATAAACTCAATGATTGCATCCAGGTTGGGTGGTATAAACTCAATGATTGCATCCAAGTGGGGTCCCCGTAAGGGGCGCGGCGATTTGCCATCCTGGCCGCCGTGCTGACGGGATCCAGCACTCCGTCCGGCCCCAGCTTAGCCTCTCTTCCTTCCTTCAGATAGCCCGATTTCTCCCCTACCTCGTCGCTTTTCATACAACCTCTCCCACAACTTTCTCTGGTCAGCCTCTAATTTCACAGGGTAGAATGCTGACCTTCTTCTCAAGCCAACCACCCCGGATCGGGGCTGAGGGGGGAGGGGACATTGTTCCCTAACCCCTCAGCTCCGGTTCGGGATGGGGTTTTTTTAACAACCTGCTTCATCCCCACCCATACCTTCCTCACATCCCTTTTCCTCTCCTCTTCACAACCTATACTTTTTACGCCGTGTTCAAGGTGGAGCCGCCATGCCGAAGGACTGCCAGGCCACCAGGCGGGAGGGGTGGTCCCGAATGGCGGCGCCTGGCTCTGCCGGGCTTGTAAGCACCTCTCGCAGTGCGGGCAACTGCGAGAGGTGATGAGCTATTGCGTCCCGTAATAAAAAGAGGGTCACCATGCCCATGAATGAAAAAAAACCCCAAAAAACCCAACCCCCAACTTCCCCAAGAAAATCGACGGAGCCGCCCTCGGGCAGCTCCACCGAGAAAATGGAGGTCCCCCCCCTTGTGCTTGCGCAAGGGACCCTCCATAACTCTTTAACCGGAGAGGAGGCTTACTCCTCTCCTACGCCTACGGGTGTAGGGGACTCCCCCTCACCCCCTTCTCTGGAGGTGCTTTCAGGCACCTCCCTATCTCCAGCGGCAGTCCCTCCTTTGCTTTCTAAGGGGACTGCCAAGAAAGCCAGCAGGCAGCCCATTGCCGTCCGCCCCTCGTGCAAGCGGCTCGGTAGGGCAAACCCCCTTAGGGGGGAGAGGGAAGCCAGGCCCCTTCGGTCGCTTCCCTCAAAAGACCTGCTGGCAAGAATTTTAAACCTTGCTGGGGTCAAGGCCTGTGCCTCCCCACACCACCTGACTAGTGACAATACTGCCAAGGGGACCTGCGATGTCCTGGGAGGGGATGGCCAACTGGAGGCCCCTCCTGTGATAGACATGGTCCTTGAGGAGACCCAGCCTCAGACGGTAGGGCCTTCCATAGGGGGGAATTCGGGCTCGGCGCCAAGCACCGAACCCGAATCCGCCCCTATGCAAGGTCCTCCTCAAATGGCTGAGGGCTCCGAGGCAGTAAAAGGAGGGGAGGGATCTCCTCCGACAGGTGCCCCTACGACAACCAGGACCTTCTCCATTTCGGAGAGGGACCTGGCTGAGGCTGGTCCATCTGGCCTGGGGACTTCTGCCGGCGGAGGTGAAAAGCGGGTTCATTCCCCGCCCTCCTCTCCGAAAAAGAAAAATAAAAAGACTAAAAAGACAAAAAAGACTCGGGGCTCCTCTCCATCCGCGGGGGCTGCGGGGACGGATGGGTATGCTGCCACTCGGGCAAGCGACCAAGCCAAGATCGGCACATCCGCCCCCTCTGCCCCCCCCGGTTGCGGAGCCCCTGACAAAGAAGACTAATACCAAGAGTGCACAGGGCGGAGCCTCGATGACATCGGGGCCCCTGATTCAGAGGTTACCTGGCGTTTTCGAGCCCGCTGGCTTCAAACGCTTCCTCGTTATTCGCTCCACTGATGGCACCATGTTGTCCAAGGGCAACATGATCCATCAGAGGAGAGGATTAGCTAGTGCAATCGGTAGAGAGCCGAAGGTAACCCGTTTCTCGGACGGGAGCCTTCTGGCGAATGCGGCGAATCCCGCCGAGGCGGCTAAGATTAGTGCTCTTCGGACACTTCATGGCACCCCGGTGAGTGTGACGCCGCACTCTACCATGAACTTTGTGAAAGGAGTAGTTTATGCGAGGGAACTCGTTGACTACTCCATTGAGGACATCACCTTAGAGCTGGCCGACCATGGGGCGGTCAAGGTCGAACGTGTGATGAGAAAACAGGGAGGGGCCTCGAGACCCACCCCTACACTCTTCGTCACGTTCGACTGTGACAAGCTCCCTGAGTCGGTGCGTGCCGGTTGGTACCGCTACCGCGTGAAGGCATTCGTGCCACTTCCGCGGCGGTGCTATTACTGTCACCGCTTCGGCCATACGAATCGCTCATGTAGACGTGCAAAGTCGGGGTCACCCGAAGTCTGTGTAAATTGCTCCAAGGTCGCACACGATAAGTCCAAATCGTGTGTGGCCAAGTGTGTCAATTGCGGAGAGCCGCACCCTGCTTCTTCGAAGCAATGTGGTGCATATCTCCTTGAGAAAGAAATCCTGGCCGTTCAGGCCCAGGATCGACTCTCATTCCGCGAGGCAAAGGACTTGGTCCTGGCGCGCCCGGCTCTGCCTGGGACGTCATATGCCTCAATAGTTAGGAAGGCACCCTCTGCTCCCGGCCCATCCAGGCCAACGAGCACGGTTGTTTCCGCGCCCATTCGGAGCCCTTCTGCGGGCTCTACCCAACCCGGGCGCTCCCCTGGTAAAGCTGGCGGCAAAAAGGGCTCATACCCTGCCCCGGCTAAAACCAGGGCTCCCCCCTCTTCCCCCAGCGTGACCGTTTCCCGTAAGGCGAAACGGCCACACGCCTCCACCGAGTCGTTAGACTCACAGGAGGCAACACCCCTGAAGATGGTCGCTAGGCCATCTTCCGGGGTTCCTAAAGCTGCCCCCCGAAAGGAGGACAGCAACAAAGGAGCTTCGGCTCCTTCGCCCACGCCCCGAGGTGGAGCGAGTGGCTCGGAGACGGTGGTTCCTCGAAAAGAGGGCCCCCCGCCTCCGAAGCCGCAACGCCCGCCTAAGGTTTCGAGGCGGAGGGAGGAAAAGACTCGCATGGCGAGCCCAACCTCCCCCAATAAGTCCTCGAAGGCGACAGCGCCTTCAGCGCTTTGTCCGGCCAACAGCGCCCGGGGTTCTGCCCCCGGGAAGCGTACGGCCATTCCCGTGAGGGTCTTCAATTCGAGGAGGGCCCCCGCGTCTCCTCCGAGCTAGGCCTGGAGGGCATATTCCTTCAATGGAATTGCCGTGGACTCCGGGCCAACTGGGAGGAGCTGCGGAGGCTCGTCTCGTCCCGTTCCCCGTTAGCTATTTTTTTGCAGGAGACCATGCTAGGTGCGTGCCCCCTCCCTGCCCTCCCGGGGTATAAGGGTCTTGCGACCCCACCACCGCGGGATGGCCGGGCTGGAAGATGCGCAGTTTACACCCGGCATGATGTCTCCGTTCTTCCTTTCTCTTTAGATACCTCCTTTCAGGCAGTGGCTGTGCAGCTGCACCTGGATAGGAGGTATACTATCATTTCTGCGTACATTCCACCGTCAGCTGACTTCGACGCGGGGGACTTCCGCCGCGTCGTGGCACGGTTGCCGAGGCCCTATCTCTTGCTTGGAGATCTAAACGGCAGGCATCCTCTCTGGGGAGATTACTCCATAAATCCCAGGGGACAAGTCCTTGCCGATCTGATCGAAGAGCTTGAGATGGGTGTCCTAAACGTGGATGAGTTTACGCATCACTGTCCGAGAACCGCTTCATTTTCTTGCCTTGACCTATCTTTGTGCTCTTCGGATGCACAGCCTGATTTTGATTGGGGGGTGGTCGATGACCTCCATGGTAGTGATCACTTTCCCATTCAAATATCATTTTCAGGGCAACTGCCGCCTGAGAGACCACCTCGGTGGTGCTTAGCGCGGGCGCGGTGGCCTGCATTTCAGGAAATGACTGAATTCTCTATCTCAGTCGAGGAGTTTAGGTCGGTAGATGAGGCCGTTGAGTCCTTCTCCGGCAACCTCATCGCCGTGGGCCTGACTACTATTCCTAGGACGTCTGGCCGTTTTGCACGCCGACCACTCCCATGGTGGTCGGCCGAGTGTGAGACGGCCCTCAAACAGAAGCGTTATGCCTACATGCGCTATAAGCGCCGCCCGAACGATTTCACTGTCGCTGAATTTCGTCGGGCTAGGGCTAGGTTCCGGTATATTTCGAAGCACGCCCGCCGCTCTTCTTGGCGGGCATACGTGTCTTCACTTAACGGGAAGACCCCTTTAGCTGAGGTGTGGAAGCGAGTCAAAAGGATTCGGGGCAAGTTCTCGCAGGACCCCCCTCCCGTTCTCCAGGAGAATGGGACCGCAATCTCGGACCCCGCGTCCGTGGCGGAATCCTTAGCGACCGCTTTTTCCGCATTCTCTAGCCGTGATGCTGCTCCGCCAGCATTCAATGCACGTCGTGATGTCGCGGAAGGCCGCCGGCTGGACTTTACCTCCAGAGGCGGAGAACCCTTCAACGACAAGTTTACTGTGAGTGAGTTGCGTTCCGCTCTCGCTTCGTGCGCGGACACCGCCCATGGTCCGGACGATGTCCCGTACGCCATGCTTCGACACCTGGGTGAGCGAGGCATGGCCTTTCTGTTAGATTTGTTCAACAGGATCTGGGTGGAAGGTCTTCTCCCAGACTCCTGGCGAATCGCTACTGTGCTCGCCTTTCGCAAACCGGGGAGAGATCACTCTACTCCGACCGGTTTCCGCCCAATCTCTCTAACCTCTTGCGTGTGCAAGTTGATGGAGAAATTGGTAAATGTTAGATTAGCCTATTTCTTGGACAGCGGAGGCCATCTGTCTTCCGCACAGTGCGGCTTCCGCAAGTTCCACTCCACGTCGGATGCTCTGCTCCGACTGGAAAATGCAGTCTGCGAGGCTTTCCTTCGTAGACAGCACTACGCCACGGTCTTTTTCGATTTGGAGAAGGCCTATGATACCGCATGGCGATACGGTATCATGGAGACTCTCCACACGATGGGGGCGAGGGGACGCCTCCCAATGTTTATATCTGAATTTTTGCGAGATCGTCGATTCCGCGTACGGGTGGGGGGAGCTCTCTCCGGCCCAAAGGAGCAGGAAGAGGGTGTCCCGCAGGGAAGTGTCCTCAGTGTCACACTCTTTGCCCTGAGCATCAACGGCATCACCTCGGTGCTGCCGGAAGATGTTCTCGCTACGCTCTACGTGGACGACCTTTCGATCTCTTTTGGCGCGGCCCAGATGCCAACTCTGGAGCGTCGACTCCAACAGGCATTGAACCGCGTCTCTCGCTATGCCGAAGCGCACAGGTTTCGGTTTTCTTTAGCCAAGACTAAGGTGGTGCATTTCTGCCGCCATCCACGGCTTCACCCCGACCCAGATTTGTTTCTTAATGGGGTGCGCCTGGATGTGGTTGAGTCGCACCGTTTCCTTGGTCTTGTATTCGACCGACGCCTCACCTGGGAGGCTCATATTCGCAGCCTTAGGGTCTCTTGTACCCGCGCCATGGACATTCTCCGTCTCGTGACGTTCAGCGCTTGGGGCGCTGATAGGGCTACCGCCCTACTTTTTTATCGATCCTTTGTTCGTTCCAAGCTCGACTACGGATGCGAGCTTTATGCATCCGCAGCCGAGCGTTTATTGCGGAAGGTGGATTCGATCCACCACACCGGCCTTCGCCTTGCGACCGGTGCCTTCCGCACTTCCCCCATTGAGAGCCTGTTGGTCGATGCTGGGGAGATGCCACTCGCTCTGCGCCGCGTGCAGTGCATCACTCGCCTGTACGCGCGAGCCCGGCGCCTCCCTCAGTCGCCAACAGCTCTCACTGCATCCGCAGCTGATCTCGATGGTGCCTATGCCGCCGAGAAACGCCAGTCATACCCTAAGCCCTTTGGGTTTAGGGCCAGGAAACTCCTTCGAGAGGTAGATATAGCTCTCGGGCCGGTGGCGCCCCTGGTTCTGCCCAGGACGCCACCCTGGAGGGTACCACATTTGGCTATTTGTCGCCACGCCTCTGCCCCCAAAGCTTGTACTGCGCCGGGAGTATTGCGTTCGACCTTTTTGGAGCACACATCGTGTCACGCTGGTACCGTGCCAGTGTATACGGATGGCTCCAAGTCCCAAGAGGGGGTCGGCTTCCACGCCGTATCCCCTCTGTTTGAAGTCAGCGGGGCTCTACCAGGCGCTGCGTCTGTCTTCACGGCCGAGCTGGTGGCAATACACCACTCGGTACGGGAGATTACGCGATGTGCCCGGTTCGGAGACCGGATTGTGATCTATAGCGACTCACAAAGCGCCCTGAGTGCTCTCGGGGCATTGGAATCTCCGCATCCCCTGGTTCGCGATATCCGTGACGCCACGGTTTTGGCGAGCCGGGCAGATGTCGAGATTGTCTTCTGCTGGGTTCCTGGACATGTAGGAATTGCGGGGAATGAGCGCGCCGATGAGGGCGCCAAAGAGTCCGCGAGGACTCTGCGACCGGACCAGCGTTTCGCTCTTCCTCACACCGACTACATGGCAGGAATACGGGCAGCTCTTCGGACTGCTTGGCAAAGAAGATGGGAGACGGTCGAAGGGAACCTAAAGTTGCGTGCCATTGCGCCGCGACTGTTCCCATGGACCTATCCCCCAATGCCGCGGCGGCTTCAGGTTGCTTTCTGTCGTCTCCGAATCGGACACACTCGTGTGACGCATCGCTCGCCTGCGCCCTATTGCAACGACTGCGTCGTCCCCCAGACTGTTCGGCACATTCTTGTCGAATGTCCCAGTCTGGGTGATCTTCGCGCACGATACCTGTCCCAGTACCGGGATGGGCGGGGTCGCTACCGCCTGTCCCTTGTGCTCGGGACAGATTCGTGCACATTGACTTGTGGACTTATTGACTTCTTGGGAGAGGCCGGCCTTCTCCCTATTATTTAAGCAAGGTTTGTTTGTTGTTATTTTTTGTATTTGTTTTTTTTTTGTTTTTTCCTTTAGTTGCACGCTCCTGCGCCGGGGGGACCTCTCCCCGACGCACCAGCTTGCTTCCTTTCCCCCTTTTGGGGTGTTGTTTTTTTTTTTTTTTTTTTTTTTTCTCTTTAATTTATTTTAAAGTAGCCTAGAACTAGGCCAGTTTTAATACGGCGACTAATGCCCAAGTAGGCAGTCGCCAGATGAGCTCATTAAAAAAAAAAAAAAAAAAAAAAAAAAATCCAAGTGGGGTGGTATAAACTCAATGATTGCATCCAAGTGGCGTGGTATAAACTCAATGATTGCATCCAAATATGGTGGTATAAACTGAATGATTGCATCCAAGTGGGGTGGTATAAACTCAATGAGTGCTTCCAAGTGGGGTGGTATAAACTCAATGATTGCATCCAAGTGGGGTGGTATAAACTCAATGATTGCATCCAAGTGGGGTGGTATAAACTCAATGATTGCATCCAAATAGGGTGGTATAAACTCAATGATTGCATCCAAGTGGGGTGGTATAAACTCAATGATTGCATCCAAGTGGGGTGGTATAAACTCAATGAGTGCTTCCAAGTGGGGTGGTATAAACTCAATGATTGCATCCAAGTGGGGTTGTATAAACTCAATGATTGCATACAAATAGGGTGGTATACACTCAATGATTGCATCCAGGTGGGGTGGTATAAACTCAATGATTACATCCAAGTGGGGTGGTATAAATTCAATGATTGCATCCAAGTGGGGTGGTATAAACTCAATGATTGCATCCAAGTGGAGTGGTATAAACTCAATGATTGCATCCAAATAGGGTGGTATAAACTGAATGATTGCATCCAAGTCGGGTAGTATAAACTCAATGATTGCATCCAAGTGGGGTGGTATAAATTTAATGATTGCATCCAAGTGGGGTGGTATAAACTCAATGATTACATCCAAGTGCGGTGGTATAAACTCAATGATTGCATCCAAATAGGGTGGTATAAACTCAATGATTACATCCAAGTGGGGTGGTATAAACTCAATGATTGCATCCAAATAGGGTGGTATAAACTCAATGATTGCATCCAAGTGGGGTGGGTTAAGGGTCATTCCATATCAATTCAACCAGTCATTTTTGCGACCCACTCAGAATTTCTTGCAAATTACTGTACTTGTAAAACTTACTGAGACAAATTCAATGGTATGTGTCTCACCTCTGTAGGTCAAATGGTTTCTGATATATGACCCCTCAAAGTTGGGTAAAAAAGATCAATTCAACCATAAACTCAATGATTGCATCCAAGCGGGATGGTACCAAACCAGGATAGCATCATCATTTTTTTTCTAGGAGCCCAACTGGAGATTGCCTACTTGAACATTAGTCGCCGTACTCACCACCACAGCCTAGTACTAGGCTACTTTAGAATAACAACAAAAAACACAATAACAAAAATAAAAAAGAAAAAAAGGCAACAACAGGAAGCAGGCTGAGTCATCGCGGACTCTTTGGCGCTCTCATTCCCCGCAATTCCTACATGTCCAGGAACCCAGCAGGAGATAATCTCGGCATCCACCCGGCTTGCCAAAACCGTGGCGTCACGGATATTGCAAACCATGGGATGCGGGGATTCCAATGACCCGAGAGAACTCAGGGCGCTTTGTGAGTCGCTATCGATCACAATCCGGCCTCCGAACCGGGCACGTTGCGTAATCTCCAGTACCGAGTGGTGTATCCCCGCTGACTCCAAACAGAGGGGATATGGCGTGGAAGCCGACCCCTCTTGGGACTTGGAGCCAACCGTATACACTGGCACGGTTCCAGCGTGACACGAGGTGTGCTCCAAAAGGGTCGAACGCAATACTCCCGGCGCTGTAGAAGCTTTGGTAGCAGAGGCGTGGCGACAAATGGCCAAAGGTGGTACCCTCCATGGTGGCGTCCTGGGCAGAACCAGGGGCGCCACCAGCCCGAGAGCTATATCTACCTCTCGAAGGAGTTTCCTGGGCCTAAAGCCAGAGGGCTTAGGGTACGACTAGCGTCTCTCGGCGGCATAGGCACCGACGAGATCAGCTGCGGATGCAGTGAGAGCTGTTGGCGACTGAGGGAGGCGCCGGGCTCGCGGGTACAGACGAATAATGCACTGTGCACGGCGTAGAGCGAGTGGCATCTCTACAGCATCGACTAGTAGGCTCTCAATGGGGAAAGTAAGGAAGACACCGGTCGGCAGGCGAAGGCCGGTGTGGTGGATCGAGTCCCCCTTGCGCAATACACGCTCAGCTGAGGATGCATAACACTCGCATCGGTAGTCGAGCTTCGAAAGAAGAAAGGATGGATAAAAAAGTAAGGCAGTAGCCCTATCAACGTCCCAAGCGTTGAACGTCACGGAACGGAGAATATCTATGGCGCGGGTACGAGACCCTAAGGCTGCGAATATGGGCCTCCCAGGTGAAGCGTCGGTCGAATACAAGACCGAGGAAACGGTGCGATTCCACCACATCCAGGCGCACCCCATTAAGAAAAAAATCTAGGACGGGGTGAAGCCGTGGATGGCAGCAGAAGTATACCACCTTAATCTTAGCCAAAGAAAACCGAAAACTGTGCGCTTCGGCATAGCGAGAGACGCGGTTCAATGCCTGTTGGAGTCGACGCTCCAGAGTTGGCATCTGGGCCGCGCCAAAAGATATCGAAAGGTCGTCCACGTGGAGCGTAGCGAGAACATATTTCGGCAGCACCGAGGTGATGCCGTTGATGCTCAGGGCAAAGAGTGTAACACTGAGGACACTTCCCTGCGGGAAACCCTCTTCCTGCTCCTTTGGGCCGGAGAGATCTGCCCCCACACCACTACGCGGAATCGACGATCTCGCAAAAATTCAGATATAAACATTGGGAGGCGTCCCTTCGCCCCCATCGTGTTGAGATTCTCTATTATACCGTATCGCCATGCGGTATCATAGGCCTTCCGCAGATCGAAAAACACTGTGGCGTAACGCTGTCTACGAAGGAAGGCCTCGCAGACGGCATTTTCAAGTCAGAGAAGAGCATCCGACGTGGAGTGGAAATTACAGAAGCTGCACTGTACACAAGACAGATGGCATCCGCTGTCCAGTATAAAGGCTAATCTAACATTTACCAATTACTCCATCAACTTGCACGCGCAAGAGGTTAGAGAGATTGGGTGGAAACCGGCCGGAGTAGAGTGATCTATCCCCGGTTTGCGAAAGGCGAGCACATTAGTAATTCGCCAGGAATCCGGGAGGAGACCCTCCACCGGGATAGTGTTCAACAAATCTAACAGAAAGGCCATGCCTCGCTCACCCAGGTGTCGAAGCATGGCGTACGGGATTTCGTCCAGACCATGGGCGATGTCCGCGCACGAAGCAAGAGCGGAACGCAACTCAGTCAGAGTAAACCTGTCGTTTCGTTGAAGGGTTCTCCGCCTCTGGAGGTAAGGTCCAGCGGGCGGCCTTCCGCGACATCACGACGTGCATTAAATGCTGGCGGAGCATTATCCCGGATAGAGAAACCTGTGAAAGCGGTCGTGGAAGATTCCTCCACGGACGCTTGGTCCAAGATTTCGGTCCTATTCTCCTGGAGAAGGGAAGGGGGGGTCCTCCCAGAACTTGCCCCGAATCCTTTTGACTCACTTCCACACCTCTGCTAGAGGGGTCTTCCCGTTAAGTGAAGACACGTATGCCCCCCAAGAAGAGAGGCAGGCGTTCTTTGAAATATACCGGAACCTAGCCCTAGCCCGACGAAATTCATCGACAGTGAAATCGTTCGCGCGGCGCTTATAGAGCATGGAGGCATAGCGCTTCTGCTTGAAGGCCGTCTCACACTCGGCTGACCACCACGGAAGTGGTCGGCGTGCAAAACGACGAGACCTTCTAGGAATAGTAGTTAGGCCCGCGGCGATGAGGTTGCCGGAGAAGAACTCAACGGACTCATCTACCGACCTAAACTCCTCGACTGAGATAGAGAATTATCATTTCCTGAAATGTAGACCACCGCGCCCGCGCCAACCACCACCGGGGCGGGCTCTTGGGCGGCAGCGGACCAGAAAATGATATTTGAATGGGAAAGTGATCACTACCATGGGGGGCATCGACCACCCCCCAATCAAAATCGGGCTGTGCATCCGGAGAGTATAAAGATAGATCGAGGCAGGAAAATGAAGCGGTTCTCGGGCAGTGAGGGGTAAACTCATAAATATTTAGGACACCCATCTCAAGCTTAACCCCGGGGATTGATAGATTAGTCTCCCCAGAGGGGGTGTCTACAGTTTAGATCTCTGAGCAAGAGAAAGGGCATCAGCAACCGCGCCACGACGCGGCGGAAGTCCTCCGCGTCGAAGTCGGCTGACGGTGGAATGTACCCGGAAATAACAGTATACCTCCTATCCAGGTGCAGCTGCAAGTTACTGTCTGAAAGGAGGTATCTAAAGCGAAGAGAAGAACGGAAACATCATGCCGGGTGTAAATCGCACATCTTCCCGTCCGACCCCCATCACGCGGTCGTGGGGTAGCAAAACCCTTATACCCCGGGAGGGTGGGCGGGGGCATGTGCCCAGCATGGTCTCCTGCAAAAAGATAGCTAACGAGGAACAGGAGGAAACGAGCCTCCGCAGCTCCTCCCAGTTGGCCGAGTCTGCGGCAATTCCATGGAAGGAATATGCCATCCAGGCCTAGCTCGGAGGAAATGCGGCGTCCCTCTTCGAAGAGAAGACCCTAATGGGCATGGCCGTACCATCCCAGGAGGCAGAACTCCGGGCGTTGCTGGCCGGACAATGCGCTGTCGCCTTCGAGGACTTATTGGGGGAGGTTGGGCTCACCATACGAGTCTTATCCTCCCTCCACCTCGAAACCTTAGGCGGGCAGGGCGGCTTCGGAGGCGGGGGACGGGGGTGTTCTTTTCGAGGATATACCGTCTCCGAGCCACCCAGCCGACCACTGGGCGTGGGCGAAGGAGCCGAAGCTCCTTTGTTGCTGTCCTCCTTTCGGGGTGCAGCTTTAGGAACCCCGGAAGATGGCCTGGCCACCAACTTCAGGGGTGTTTCCTCCTGAGAGTCTAACGGTCACGCTGGGGGAAGGGGGTGGGGACCCTTTGTGCCGCCAGTTTTACCAGGGGAGGGCCCAGGGTGGTTAGAACCCGCAGAAGGGTTCCGAATGGGCGCGGAAACGACCGTATTCGTAGGTGTGGAGGGGCCAGGAGCAGAGGGTGTCTTTTTCAACAATGAGGCATAGGACGTCCCGGGTAGCGCTGGCTGCGCCAGGACCAAGTCCTTAGCCTCGCGGAATCAGAGACGATCCTGAGCCTGAACGGCCAGGATTTACTTCGCAATGAGATACGCACCACATTGCTTCGAAGAAGCGGGGTGCGGCTCTCAGCAATTGACACACTTGGGTACACACGATTTGGACTTTTTATGTGCGGCCTTAGAGCAACTTACACAGGTTTCGGGTAACCCCGACTTTGCACGTTAACAGGAGCGATTATTATGGCCGAAGCGGTGGCAGTAATAGCACATCCGAGGCAGTGGCACGAATGCCTTCACACGGTAGCGATACCAACAGCACGCACCGACTCAGGGAGCTTGTCACAGTCGATCGTGACTAACAGGGTAGGGTCTCGAGGCCCATCCCTGTTTTCTCATCACAAGCTCGACCTTGACCGCCCCATGGTCGGCCAGCTCTAAGGTGATGTCCTCTATGGAGTAGTCCACGAGTTCCCTCGCATAAACTACTCCTTTCACGAAGTTCATGGTAGAGTCCAGCGTCACACTCACAGGCGTGCCATCAAGTGTCCGAAGGGCACTAATCATGGCCGCCTCGAAGGGATTCGACGCATTCACCAGAAGGCTCCCGTCCGAGAAACGGGTCACCTTCGGCTCTTTACCAATCACCCTAGCTAATGCTCTCCTCCCCAGAACATCACAGGTCCCATCGTCTTTAGTCGGGTAAGAGAGAGGGGCACATACAGTGACCCCCCCCCCTCTAAGCTCAAAATTAGAGCACGCAGGTCTTTGGAGGGAAGAGGCCGACGGTCCCTTTCTTCGTTCCTCCCCTAAGGTGGTTGTCCCTATCGTGCCGCTCCCACCGGGAGCGATCAATTATGGGCTGTCTGCCTTTCTTGGCAGTCACCTTGGAAAGTAGAGGGGGGGACTGCCGTTGGAAAGAGGAAGGCACCCGACGGCACCTCCAGAGAAGGGGGTGAAGGGGAGTCCCCTAAACCTGTAGGCAAAGGAGAGGAGTAAGCCTCTTCTCCGGTTAAAGAGTTTTGGAGGGTCCCCTGCAAAAGCACAGGAGAGGGGGAGGGGGGCGACCTCCATTTTTTTCAGTGGAGCTGCCCGAAGGCGACTCCGTCGGTGGTGAAGTGGAAAGTGGAAGAGTTTGATTTTTTTTCATCATCAGGCATAGGGTCCCTACTCGTTATACGGAAGCAAACGCTAATTACCCCCCGCAGTAGCCCGCACTGCGAGGGGTGAACACGGCGCCGGCAGAACCAGCTGCCGCCATTTAGGACCACACCTTTCCGCCCAGTGGCCAGGGAGCCCTTCGGCATGGCGGCTCCACCTTGGGCTGGGCGTAAAATCGATAGAGATTGAAAGGAGAGAGAAAGGGGTATGTGGGGAAGGTGTGGGTGGTATATAAGCAGGTTGTTAAAAACCCACCCCCTCAAGCCGGAGCTCAAGGGTGAGGAGTTATTGTCCCCTCCCCCATCAGCCCCGATGCGGGATGGATGGGTGAGCGTCTACCCTGTGAAATTAGAGGGCGACCAGAGAGAGTTGTAGGGGAGGTTGTAGGAAAAGTGAGGAAGTAGGGTAAAATGATAACCTGCTTGAAAGGAGAAGAGGCTAAGCTGGGGCCGGACGGGGCGGTGAGTCCCGTCAGGACGGCAAATCGCCGCACCCCTTACGGGGCTGTACATGGGTAACGTATCGAAGGTTTATTGAAGCATTCTCGTATGAGAGGCGTCCTGTGAGATGTGTGGGTTGACTATATTTATTACTATACACCATGCTTTGGGAGAGGTAGGGTGCGGGGTGCAATGGGTGGTTTGTGTAGTTTAAGGATGAGTAATATTTGGCAGATTTCCAGATATTTGGAATTGAATTGTTGGAAATATAATGGCTGAAGATTGAAAGATATGTGTAGGTTGATGGCTCTTGGGCCTACATATGTATTTTACGTGTAAGTTTGAAGTGTCAGATAGAAGGAGGGGGAGGGGATTTAGCCTGCCCTATAGCTAAGGATTACATTACTGAAGTGAATTATGGGCTGTTGTAGGTGTAAGTGTTTGCTTATAAATACTTAATGAAAATGACTCATTAAAGATTCATAGAGGTAAAAATTCTAATTTAATTTCCTACAAAATAGTCAAAAGTCATCAATCAACCTTCAGACAACTAAAAAATACTTTACGCAAAATGTTTATGTTAAAGACATGAGTATTTACGTTGCAATAATGAAACATTTGGTCGTAAGATGAGAGACGCCCACTGCTGCACGATTTCAGATATGCTGTTGACTTCGCAGCCGAAATAAACTTGATTTTCAAGCTTGGGGAAAAGCACAAACGGTTTCGCATTTTCCTTCTGCAAAGAAACAGGACGAAGCGAGAGAATTGGCGATAAGAATTTACATATAACTAGCTAAAGAAAGAATTTTCCGCGTTGTCCACTTTGGGATACTTTATGCTCACCCTGTAGGTTCATATGTTGTAGAATTTTCCTATTTGCTACTTATCAAGGTTGTAATAGTCATAAGAGAGGAAATAGGGCAGAAAAAGTGAGAATTAAGTTTGACCGGTGCTACAGTTCACCTTAATCTCCATTGAGTTCTGGGATACGGCGTGGAAACGGACCCCATCTTGGGACTTGGAGCCATCCGTATTCAATGGCACGGTTACAGCGTGACACGAAGTGTGCTCCAGAAAGGCCGAACGCAATACTCCCGGCGCTGTAGAAGCTTTGGGAGCAGAGGCGTGGAGACAAATAGTCAATGGTGGTACCCTCAGGGGCAGAACCAGAGGCCTCACCGGCCGAATTTCTCGAAGGATTTTCCTAGCCCTATTTGGGCTTAAGGGTATGACTGGCGTCTCATGGTCGAGATGCGCCGTGGATGCAATGAGAGCCGTTGGCGACTGAGCGAGGCGCTGGGCTCGAGTGTTCAGGTGCATTTGACTCTAAATACGACGTCATTTTGTCCACTATCATGCTTTCCATGAGTTTACCGACTATCGAAGTGAGACTGATAGGTCGGTAGTTTGACGGTTGGATACGGTCTCCTTTCTTAAAGATAGGAGTCACCTCCGCTTCACGCCAGTCTCTAGGAACGCATTCGGTCCGGATTGACATGTTGAAGATTGCGCTCAGGTGTCGTGACACTTGATCGCGCACTTCTTTCAACACTTTAGGTAGAAACCCATCCGGGCCAGGTGACTTATTCGTCATTAGGTCACTGATCTTCTTTTTGATTTCAACTTCGGTGAAGTCCATATCCTCCAGCTTTTCCTCCGAGTAGGAATCCGTCGGCTGGGGTATGGGACCACACTCTACAGTAAACACTGAAGAGAAGTAGTCGTTGAGGAGGTTGGCATTTTCTGCCTCTGAATGCTTTAATGTCCCCTCCTCATTCCTCAAAGGGCCAATCGTTCGACGGATTGGTTTACGGCTGTTTACATATCCAAAGGTCTCCTTGGGATTCTCTTTACAAAGTCTTGCCACTCGGAGTTCCTCAGACCGCTTAGCGGCCCTTATGCTGGACTTCACTCTCCTGGCTAGCCTCCGGTATTCGTCCGTCACCCGAGATCTTCGATTGCCGGTACACAGTTCTCTTCTCCCTAAGCAGTTGGACGATTTCTCGATTAAAACACTTTAGTTGAACAGAAGACCGACGGGGACATTTCAGAGGGATGAAACGCGATTGAAGACTCATGAATGTGGTTTTGAAACTGTTCCACGAGTCTTCAACAGCATCGCACACTTATAGCCTCGCGTCAGTCAGTCCAACACGAAGACCTGTAAAGTCTGCTCTTCTCAAATCAAGTTTCCTCGATTTACTAGTCGGTGGTCGCTGCCACCCAGCTCTTCGCCAACAGAGAGGTCCTCAACGATGTCATCCTCAGAGGTGAAAACCAAGTCGAGGATATTGTCTCCTCTCGTTGGCTCTCTCACCCATTGAGTCAGGAACTCGTTGTTCGCGAACTCCAGGAGTAGTGCGTTCTCGCCACAGGGTTCTCTGGTTTCCCAGTCAACTTGTGTGTTGAAATCCCCCATGACGATACACACTCTGCCTTCGACAAGTTCTCCTAGTAGCTGGTACAGATCTCTGTCCTTTTCAACGAGTAGGGCAGGAGGTCTATAAAGCACCAGGGTCCTGTATTTGGCAGGAGCTATCTCTAGGTCAACACCTAGTAGTTCATGGTCGGATACAATGTTGCAATCTGTCGAGTTTAAAGTATCCTTGACATACAACATCACACCGCCACCCTCTCTGTCTGGCTTATCTTTCAGGAAGAGCTGGTAACCGAGAATCGTAAATTCACCTTCAAAATCTCGGCTTGAGGTTTTTATCCACGACTCCGTTATGGCCACCATCTCAGGTTCTTCTGTTGCTACGAGGCCACGAAGTTCTAGAAACTTGTTTTTGATAGACCTCGCATTAAACAGAAGAACTTCCGTTTCCCGCTTTCTTTCTCTGTGGCGGGGTCACCTCCCTCTTTGTGACTTCAGAAAAGATAGAGAGATATAAAGATATATATATATATATATATATATATATATATATATATATATATATATATATATATATATATATATATATATCCCCAAATTGTCGTATCCCTACTAAACCTTTACACTAACCCCTAGAGTTGCAATGCCCCCACCTCGCGTATCTCACACCTTATACCGGAGATCACTTTCACCTTACCACAATTCAGGGACTAAAACAACCTGGCAAACTTCTCATGCCCTTCACTATGATCATCCAATCCTAATCAGTTACACCTAAAAAAAAAAAACTAATCATGAAAAAGTGCATTATCTCACTTAACCCTTCAACAATTCTCACCATTCATGAACTCCTCTTTTTTTTCACTTCACAAATACAATCTCCCATCAAGCGAGAAATACCTCAGCCGAGGAAACAAGAAACGTGTCAAACTGTATGGCAGAAATAGACCTCATAACAGAAGCACCTTTACGTGAACCAGAGCACCTTCAGTAGACTAAACCCAACCCTCAACAAGGTCTTAGCCACTGGAAAAAAAAACCGAACATGAAACAGAAAATGAGTAGCGATTTATTTTTTCTTCATAGCGCCTTTCTGGTGACTGCTTTAAAGGGCCATAAGTTGCTGTACACACGCCCCCCCTCCCCCCAAAAAAAACAACAACAAACAAACAAGAAACAAAACAAAAGCAAGAAGCAGCAGCACACTCAGACGTAAGGGGGAAGCTCCGCCCCGGCGTGATGAGGATACAACCAACACCAGAGTGGTAGAGAGATGGTGGGGGCATGTGATTCGAATTTGAGTGGAAAAACTACAACCAAAACTTGACCTTGAATTTCAAGGAAGGGAGGAGGGGATGGGGGGTTGTATCATCCGTCAGTGGATGGCAATAATATCAAAGCTAAAGTTCAAATTTTTTCAACTTACCTCGTTAGCAGGAATGAGGCCGTGAATTTTGTGGCGGACGAGTATTCTAAACGGTTCCACCCTATCTCCCTTGACAGGGCTTTGTGCCACCCTCTCAAAGGAAAACAGCTGGTAGTGGATATTATTTCCCTTTCCGAATTTCATTGTTTTCATCTGTGGTGAAGAAGAATCAAACAATACATGGCTTATTAGTGAGAAGAGTCGGAAATAAGCTGTAATTGAGAGAAGTGGTTCGGGCTAGCTGAGTGGAATACTGCTTCCAATTACAGCAAAATTGAGCAATACCAAGTGTGGTTAGTCACTGAATGGAATCTAAATTTGGGCTAATTTCACAGCGGTTGCCATATGCTGTAGATAAGGTGGTGTGAATTCCACATAAACTGTAAGTCCTAACAAGAAATAAAAAGAATCTTAAATGACTAGAGGCCAGTGGTAAAATCCCTACCAATTTTTACTTCTTTCAAATTGAAAACAATGCAACAAATTTTCCACAACCAAACAACGCTACACCAGGATCAGCCAGAAATCATCAACACAATAACAATAAACAAAAAAATCCACAGAATGACACGAAGTGTGCTCCATAACGGTCGAACGCAATACTCCCGGTGATGTGAAAGCAGAAGTGTGGCGTCCTGGGAAGAACCAGAGGCGCTATCGTCCCGAGAGTTATACCAAGCTGTCGAAGGAGTTTCCTGGCCCTAAACCCAAAGGGCTTAGGGTATGAGTGGCGGCTCTTGGCGGAATAGGCACCGTCGAGAACGGCTGCAGATGGAGTCAGCCGTTGGCGACTGATAGAGGCGCCCGGCTCGAGCGTACGAGCGAATGGCATCTCCCGAACATCGACAAGTAGGGTCTCAATGGGGGACATGTGGAAGTCATCGGTCGCCAGGGGGAGACTAGTATAGTGGATCGAGTCTACCTTACACAATACACGCTCGGCTGCGGATCGTATAACCATCATCCGTAGTCAAATTTCAAACGAATAAAGGATCGTTGGAAAAGTAAGGCATTAGCCCTATCAGCACCCCAAGTGCTGAACGTCACAAAACGGAAAAATGTCCAGGGCTAGGGTACAAAAGACCCTAAGGCTGCGAATGTGTGCCTCTCAGGTCAGGCATCAGTCAAACAAAAGATGAAGGAAAGGCTGTGACTCTATCACATCAGAAGAGTGCCATTTAGGAACAAGTCCAGGTTGGAGGGAAGCCGTTGATGGCGGTACAAGTCTACCACTTGGCTAAAGAAAACCGAAACATGTGTGTTTTGGCATATGAAGGGAAGCGGTTCAGAGTCGGTTGTAGTCAACGTTCCAGGGCAGGAGGCATTTGGGCCGCACACATGTAATTCCCTTGCTCAAAACAAAGAGAGTGACACTTAGACATTTCCCTGTGGGACGCCCTCTTCTTGCACTATTGGATTGGACTGAGGAGAGCCCCTCTAACCGTACGTGGAATCGACAATCTTGCAAGAAGTCAGTCAAAAATCGAGAGAAATTCCCTCGCCCCTAGTGTAAAGTGGCTCCATAATATCATATCATAGGTCTTATCCAGATTAAAGACGTGACGACAGGTGTCTGCATCGCATGAGCCTTCAGGATCGCACGAAACCTGCAGTCCAGCTGCAACGCGAATGGACAGAGGACGGCCATGTTAAGGCATCCGCCAGAACAGTCTGTCGCAGACTCTTTGAACAACGCCTGAACTCATGTAAAGCCAGGCAGAAGCCCACGATCAACATTCATTGAGAACGACGTCGACTGGCTTGGTTAAGTGCTCACTGCAACTGAACCATACGTTAGTGGGGACGTGTCTTATAGTTCGACGAATTCAAGTTTCATTTGTTCTCGACTCGAGGCAAACTTAATCCGCAGGAGGAGACGGGGGCAGTGGAATCGAGAGCGCATAGTACCAACAGTAAAGCATGGTGGCCGCTCTGTTAAGGTATCGGGCTGCATGTCAAATTCAGGTGTGGGTTGCATCACTGTTCCTGAAGGCACCATGAAGTGAGAGAAGTACCAAGCTGTCCTTAGAGATTACATGCTATCTTCAGCCCCAGAGCTTTTCAAAAATGCCTGTAATCTGATTTTCCATCAGGAATGACCAATGCCACAAGTCTGCGTCTACCATAGTGTGTTTCAGGGAGAAAAATATACGGTGATGGACATGCCACCTCAATTCCCTGGAGATGAATCCAAGGGAAAACCTCGGGCAGGCCCGGAAAGAGGCCGGAAGACGTTGTCGGCCAGCCTGCTTCCAATGAGCAAATAAGTCAGTCATTACCGAGGAGTAGGTCAGCATCGCACTCTTCCGGTACCGAACCCTCGTGGAGAGCCCGACGCGAAGAATAAATGCTGGCATCACTGCCAAGGGACTCTCGACACGCTACTGAGCTTCCTGTATGTTTTATTTTAATCTACTTTTCAAACCTGGGCACTAAACCGTTAATTAACGAAGTTAACATTTTCGTTAACGATTTAACTTTTAAGTTAACTTCCGTTAACTCACTCAAGTCCGCTCACCCTCAAAATTCATAAACCCTTAAAAGTTTCTATTATTTTCAGATTTTTAAATACAGATGTAGTCTTAGCATATTTAATTATGTATGGGTCATTCTTTCAACCCCGATATAACGCCACTTATTATCATAAATAAATTTTTAATCAAACTTCGAATTGTGAATTCAAAATGATATTTTATGTATTCGATATTTAAGCAATTATTTTCTATTAATAGATCATATAAAGTTTCTTTAATAAACAAATAAGATATTGCACCATAGCACGCAACGCAGCGCTATATATAAAAGGTATTGCACAATATCACGCAACACAGCGCTATATATAAAAGGCATTGCACCATACCACGCAACGCAGCGCTATAAATAAAAGGAAGTGCCGATAGGAAGATGCTTCAGTTCACTCTGGAGAGCTATTACGCGAGTCTCTGTTATTATAGCGATACCATTAGTGTTAATTGAAAGAAAATAAATAAGTCAAGTTTCATTATTATAATATATTAAACGTTTGCATACATTCATTTGATATTCAGTATTTGCATAGCCAAATTATATTTTCTATATTGTAAGATCCAGTTTGTTAATTAATAATTAGCCACATGTTAATAATAGTTTCAAATATTTATATCGTTTAAGATTTTAGACTTTAGTTGATGATATAGCTTAATATCCATATAAAATGCAAGTTGATTAATGATTCAATAGAATATATACGTATTGACTCGGGTATACCTAAAAAATTTAAATACAGTGCTTATCTATATTATTATTATTGCGTATTGCACAACAAATATTATATTGCTACTATGGTCCGCACTATAGCCATGGTCTCCTGCACTTGTTCACTTTTCTACTCTGATGTTTAGTTTAAGGAAAAATAAGGTGGCAGATGCCCAATCCTAATGGATTCTTAATGGCAGCAGTGTTAAAATTGGGTCGCCCGACAAAAGTAGGAAGATGCGTGGGAGACAGTCAATAAAAATGGGGAAAAGCAAAGGATTAGTAAAAACAATGCAACACACAGAGACGCACACTTAAATTACGGGCATACAGCCCTCATTCTAAAAACAAGGGCGGCTGGGGCAATAAACAAATGACATGCGCCAGCCGCAGGGAAGGGCACAATTTTATTTTATTTTTTTATTAAGGGGCTATCTGGCGACTGCCCACTTAGGCATAAGTCGCCGTAAACAAACAGCCTAGTTCTAGGCTACTTTAAAAAATTTGAACAGGAAACAACAATAACAATAACAAAACAATAACAAAAACAACAACTAAACCTAGTTAAATGAAAGGAAGAAAGCCGGCCTCCCTCAAATAGTCAACAAGCCCACCAGTCAATGTGCACGCACTCGTCCCGAGTACAAGGGACAGGCGGTAGCGACCCCGCCCATCCCGGTACCGGGACAGGTGTCGTGCGCGAAGATCACCCAGACTGGGACATTCGACAAGAATGTGCCGAACAGTCTGGGGGACGACGCAGTAGTCGCAATAGGGCGCAGGCGAGCGCTCCATCAAATAGCGATGCGTCACACGAGTGTGTCCGATTCGGAGACGACAGAAAGCGACCTGAAGCCGTCGCGGCATTGGGGGATAGGTCCATGGGAAAGGTCGCAGCGCAATGGCACGCAACTTTAAGTTCCCTTCGACCGTCTCCCATCTTCTTTGCCAAGCAGTCCGAAGAGCTGCCCGTATTCCTGCCATTTGGTCGGTGTGAGGAAGAGCGAAACGCTGGTCCGGTCGCAGAGTCCTCGCGGACTCTTTGGCGCCCTCATTCCCCGCAATTCCTACATGTCCAGCAACCCAGCAGAAGATAATCTCGACATCTGCCCGGCTCGCCATAACCGTGGCGTCACGGATATCGCGAATCAGGGGATGCGGAGATTCCAATGCCCCGAGAGCACTCAGGGCGCTTTGTGAGTCGCTATAGATCACAATCTGATCTCCGAACCGGGCACGTCGCGTAATCTCCCGTACCGAGTGGTGTATTGCCACCAGCTCGGCCGTGAAGAAAGACGCAGCGCCTGGTAGAGCCCCGCTGACTTCAAACAGAGGGGCTTAGGGTATGACTGGCGTCTTTCGGCGGCATAGGCACCATCGAGATCAGCTGCGGATGCATTGAGAGCTGTTGGCGACTGAGGGAGGCGCCGGGCTCGCAACCTCCCAAGACCGGAGTCGCTGAGAGCTTGAGGACCAGGAACGGACAAAGCGTTTAATAAGGGACAGCTTAGAAGAGGGGAACGAATCCCATTCTATCTGCCACAAACAAAAGACACACGCCCTGATTACGGGGTAGGAATCTCTAAAGGGCAGAGGGGTTCCATCCGGCACCTCGAGGGCGGCCGAGCGGGTCAGCCGATCAGACGCGTGAACGACGGGAAGCGACAGCTGAGAGCCAGCCCGAACCCCCAACTTGGAGGGCTCATGGCCCGGAGGGAAAGGGAGATCGAGCAGAGACGGACGAGAACTAAGATGCGAAGAAGATAGAACAGAAGGCGGAACATGGACAGAGGGTGAGAAGGGAACAGGGTCAAAGGGTAAGGAGGGAATTGGATGATGGAGAGGAAGGAGCAGGGTCAAGGGGTGAGGAAGGAACAGGTTTAGAAGGAGAGGAAGGAGCAGGGTCAAGGGGTGAGGAAGGAACAGGTTTAGAAGGAGATGAAGGAACAGGGGTAGGAGGCTTGGAAGACGAAACTGGGGTAGGAGACATAGAAGACTGCACAGAGGTAAGGGGCAAGGAAGAAGGGACCCGGGTAGGAGGCAAAGAAGACGGAACCGGGTGAACTTCCGCCCGGACAATAACGTCGGTGATGCTAATGGTGGAGGCCAGCGAAGAGCGGGGAGAAGACATCAAAACAGGGGACGCCTCAACAACCGACTCGAGGGGCCAAACCAGCCTCATCAGAGGCAGCGCGCTTGGACTCCGTACGGGGTGAGGAGGAACCCTTCCGTTTTCGCTGAGGCAAAGTAACGGGAGGAACAGCGGGGGCAGACGCCTGGAGGAACTGCCGGATATCCTCCAGCGTCTCAGCTCGGTCGGTCTCATGGTCCGCGACAGAGGGAGGAACATGAGAAGAGACCAATGACAAAGGAGAGGGCGCAACGGAGGAACCGCGAGAAGGGACCAAAGGCAGGGAAGAAGGAGCAACAGAGTGAGCGCGAGAAGGGACCAAAGGCAGGGAAGAAGGAGCAACAGAGTGAGCGCGAGAAGACAAAGGAGTGGGACGACCGGGAGGAGGACGGTGGGACCCCGCCTCCCCGAGGACGTCAGAGAAGAGACGGCTGGAGGAAGCGAGCTGCACCTGCGCCCGCGCCCTACGGCGAACCTCACGGAAGTTCAGCCGGAGGAAGTCCCGAAGAGCCAGGAGCTCCTTCTCAAAAAGGAATACGGGACAAGAACGCGAACCAGCGCTATGGGAACCTCCACAATTGGCGCAACATTCATGATTCCCACAAGAGGAGCCATGATACGCCAACGCACAGGCCACACAGCGACCAACCTGCCTACAATTGCTGCTCATATGGCCAAACTGGTGGCAATTAAAACATCTGGGGAGCTCGACATAACGGGACACAGGTACACGAAGATAACCAGTACTAACAAACTGGGGCAGATCCTGACGCTCAAAGGTAACGATGAGCGTACTCGTAGGAACCTAAACGGGACCAACAGACTTAGAAACCCTATAAACGTCCGCAACCCTCTGGGACGAAAGTTTATCCTTTAGTCTCGAAACATCATATTGCAATAATTCGTCGGACCGAATCACTCCCTTAACAAAATTAAGGCGAGGGTGGGGCACAACCGAAACCTCCGAAAGGAAGGACAAATTCCGCACGGCGCCACACTGCTCTCGCGAAGATACCTCAACCACTAAATCGCCACTACCATGGGCCCACATACGGCGGGGCGCACCACGGCGTGACTCAAATTCCTGATTCAAATCAAACACGTCCAATTTAGAAAGCGGAGACCCGGAACTGGAATTCAGCACCAGGAAACGAGGATAATCGAAATCAGGATCTATCTCTTCTGCGAAGGGATCTAACAAGCACGGAAAAGAGGACTTATTAAAGTATAGTATAAAAGGGGGTGCGAACTCGCGCAGCGCAGTCACTGTCTACCGTCGAGAAACCTACTCGGAGCGCCAGCCCAACCAGGAGGGTAAGCCCGTCGCCCCCTGACCCAACCATCGTTTTAAAAATGGCCGGCCAGCCTCGGAAATTTACCGGTTGGTGAAGCAAAGACCACCAAGAGCTCCACGACGACTCAGGCACCCACCTACCAACACAGGCAGGACCAGCTAAAGGGTCGCGCCCCTAACAGACAGCTCTGATACACCGAGATCGACAAACAAACGTAGATGGAAGGACGATGCAGGGTGAGGGAGAATTGGTACAGGAGAAAAAGGATGCCAAGCTGGGGCCGGACGGGGCGCTGAGTCCCGTCAGCACGGCGGCCAGGAGAGCAAATCGCCGTGCCCCTTACGGGGACTCTACTTATTGTAGGTCCAAATTCATTTAATAAACCTCTTTCCATATATAGTTAATTTAAGTTCTTATAAATAACTAATTAAAACGGAAAACCATTACAAAATCTATCACTTAATCTTTCACAGACACTTTTGGGATTTTGAATTTTATAAGTCATCATGGCATCTCAAGAACTTGAATCTGTTGAATCTGTTGATGTCAACAGTGTTGACATCGTCAAGGTTGAAGCTGCCAGTGCCCAGAACCCCTGGCCCCACTTGGACGACTACTTTTTGATCAAGTCAAGGGAAGGAGACAAGTTGATTTTTGGCAAAAAGCTGTGCCAATCCAGGGGTACATGACAAGCCTCAATAACCTCAAGCCGCACTTCGGAATTATCGAGTCTGTTTTCACCCCCTTCTGGCAAGAAAGCACGCCAGCAAACCATTGCCGAGTCCTTTGGCATCGCTGCTACTGGCAGTGGCATACCCCAGGCTGCTGTGGATCAAAGGGTTGTGGACCTGTTCGTAGCCAACATGCTGCCACTCCACGTTGTAGAGTCTGATCAAGACGCTGAACCCCAGAAAGAGCTCTATGTCGAGGAGGACACTGGGCAGGCGAATCGTTGATTTGCATACTGACTTGAAGCAGTACTTGACTAATTGACATAATTTTATCTTTTTTATAGTTAATTTATATTCCCAATATTTAAATTTTAGCTTAAAAACTTAAAATTTATATTTTTTCAAATTTTAGAGTTCTTTGCGATGTTAAGTGGGTGGTCACGACAGCTGACTGCTGGTCTGCCCACAAGAAAGGCTGCCTGGGCATGACTGTCCACTGGTTGGACCCCACCACCAGGCAGAGGCAGAAAGCAGTGCTCGCGTGCATGAGGCTGAGAAGGCATCATACCTATGATGTGCTTGCACAGGCCATGGTCAACATCCACTATGAATTCCACATGAGAAAAAGAGTCACCAGGTTAGATAGTTGATAGTATATTAATATTACTTATTAGACAATTAGTCTATTTGTTCTATTAACAATTTGTATCAGAAATATTTTTCACATAGATTGTAGATTATTTTTATTTATAAACTCAATTCAATTGTAATATTTAATGACTAATTTTTATAAAAAACTAGACTGTCTTTCTATTCCAGGACTACCACAGACAATGGTAGCAACTTTGTAAAGGCCTTTGTCCAGTTTGGGGCAGAGGATGAAACACTGTCACACCTGCCAGTGGTTCAGAATGTGGACATCGAACTTGATGATGCTGCTGAGGCTACCCTGTGGGCTGGATCCGTGGACGAGCAGGAGTTGGAGTAGGTCTCCTTGGAAGACTCCCTGGCTGTGCCTGACGATGTCGTTGTCAATCCCATCAACCTGCCAGCCCACACCTTAAACCTAGTGGCCAGCAAGGATGCAGATGCTGCACTGCAGAGTGCAGTATTCAAGAGGCCCTACAGGGCTGCCATTGCCAAGGCACGTGCCCTCTGGAACCACCAGGATCGCAGCACTGTGGCAGCAGACAGCATCTACGCTGAGGTGGGGAGGAAGCTAGTTGTCCCCAACACGACGAGGTGGGACTCCACCTATATTCTGTGGTGGTCAACACCATTCTTGAGACTAATAGGTCTGTTCTCCACAGGAATCATGACCCAGTTGAAAGTCAACAGCTTCAACGACCAGAATGTCAACTTAATGAAGGAGTATGCCAAGGTAATAAATAAATAATAAAATAATATATATTATAATATATTATTATTTTTTGAATTTCTAAAATTTACTAATGCTCCATTGTTTTATTTGCCTTGGGACTCTGCTGGCAACAGTTGCTGCGAGAATCTTCATGCTCAAGGACTTGAAGTCTAAGGGCCTCGTCTACTGCAGCCCCTTGATCGACATAAGGTTTAGGATCTGCCTGGAGGATAAGGAATGCCAGCTGGCTGCTGCCTTCCACCACAGGTTTCGCCTCATCTGGTTGGATAAGTATGATAACACCAAGGTGACCAAGGTGAGGAAAAGCATGGAGGGTAAGGTCGAGGAGGCCATGAGGCAGCAGTCTTACGAAGTGAGCAGCATCAACGAGGAGGATGACTTCTTCAGAGGTGTAACTCAGCCAAAATAGAGCAGCAGGAGCCACAGATCACTCAAGAACAAGGCTCAGAACTTGGTCAAGATCTGGTTGGAGACCAACTCTAACAACTTGCTGACAGATGCTGCCTTCTTGGGTGAGCAAGTGTTGATGGACTTGTTCATCAAGTTCAACACAGCAATGCCCTCCAGTGCTGCAGTGGAGCGTTTGTTCTCTATGGGCAAAGACATCTTGAGGGCCAAGAGATCATCCCTGTCTGATGAAAACTTTGGCATACTAATTTTCATGAAGGAAAACATGCATCTCATGAACAAAATGGAGAATGAGAAGAGGAAAAATTAAATTATGTATTGGGTTGAGGAATAAGCTCTTGCAGTTTTATCAAATGTATTCATTACCATTAACAATTTTAGAAAAAAATCATTTTTAATTGATAACAATATGCAATTTAATCAATAATGTATTATCCGTTATTATTTACTTCTTCCCAACGTTCAACTAGTTTTTCGATGCCTCTGCAATAAAAATCTCCGGATTTTGACTCGAGGAATTCGTCTAACTAGGTTCTTAATTCCACATCAGTATTGAACGAAACGCCGCGCAAATTGTTGGAGAGCGATCGGAACAGATGGAAATCCGATGGAGCCAAGTCTGCCGAATATGGAGGATGCGGCAGAATTTCCCAATTAAGCGCTTGGATGGCATCTTTTGTCATAATGGCAATGTGAGCACGAGCATTGTCGTGTTGCAGAAGTACTCCATAACGTTGATGAAGTCGCTTTTCACGAATAGCTTCGGCGAGTCGATACATTTGTTGAACGTAGACTTTTGCATTGACAATCTCGTTGTTCCCAACGAGCTCATAAAGAATGATGCCTTCACAATCCCACCACACACACAGCATCATGTTTCGTGGATGAAGTCCTTGCTTTAATCGCGGAAGTGGTTTTTTTTATTGGGGCTAAGCCATTGTTTTTGATGGTTCATGTTGACATAAACAAACCACTTTTCGTCGCCAGTGATCATGCGGTGAATAAATCTGTCCTTATATCAACGAGTAGTCTTGTGACGAGCAAACAAACCTGCGGCAATCGTGGAGCGTTGAAGTTTGTTGCTTTCGCTCAAACTGAGCGGAACCCATGCATCGAGTTTTTTAACTTTCCCCACTGAATGAAGGTGATTCACTACAGTTTTCTGATCACACGCCAATTGTACAGCCAATTCTCTAGTCGATTGACGAGGATTTTCATGAAGAAGGTCGTTCAATCGATCTTCATCCGACTTAATGGGGCGACCAAAACGTTCTTCGTCATTAAGATTGAAATTACCGTTTTTGAAACGTGAAAACCCCCATTGAGCTGTGCTTTCTGATAAAGCATTTTCTCCGTACACAGCACAAATATCGAGACGAGCTTTCGGCTGCGTTTGCATTGTTTCCGTCTCGATTGAAAATGAATAACAACAAGTGTCGAAAATGCGCCTTTCTTTCAACTTGACATTCCATTTTGAGGGTACAGAACAAAAATTAAATTAACACAACTTTTAAATAAACCGCAATGACTTATTGCTCAACTTCAAGACGCAGCCTAAGCAAAAAACTAATAGTCTACGCTGTTAAGAGACGTAGCCTAACCTTTGCAAATTTTGCTCTCATTATTTATTATTGTTTCTTAATATGTGCACAAATCACGTCAACAAAACTTAAATCAACACATTAAAAAAAAATGCAAGAACTTATTCCTCAACCTAATATATATAGTGTTTTTCATTTTTTAATTTTTATTTCTTTCAGCCACTTTGTCAATAATATTTTGTTTATTAGTAATATTGTTTCATTTAGGTTTTTTACCCTTTTCTGGCTCCTAAAAGCCTTTAAAAACTTTAAAAAGGTCCAAAACTATGAAAGCCTTTTTTAACTCTAAAGCAAAAAACCCCTATAGTTTGGGGGTTCTGAAGCCCTTAAAAGGACCAAATAAGGCTGATTTTATAGTTTGGGCACTTTTTGAAAGGTGTTTTATCGTTTTAGAGCAAGAACTGATTTTTTTTATAATAAAAATTAACGTTAACGATTTAGCGATAACTTCCATACATTTTTAAAGAATTAACTGATTAACGGCTATCAAAGTTACTTTTTTGGTTAACGGATTTGCGGGTTAATGAAGTTAACTTTTTGCTTAATGGTGCCCACCTGTGGTAATTTTCATATAGCTCCCTCTGCTTATATGTTATTGATGTTACATGTTTTGGCAAATTTTGTATTTTGTTAATTCTTGTTGATTGTTTGTGGGAATATATAACTTATTTCGATTTATTTCTCCTTATTTCACTGTTATATTCATATTGATATGCAAGTAAAAATTTTACAACCAGGCCTTTACCTAATATCCTAAAATTTCCGATGTCCACACAACTTTTGGCCATGGCTGAATATATGTAGTTACTATAGCCAAATTGTTATTAGTACCTACATGTTCGAGGTCTTGTAAAAAAATGAGTACCATACTGGTTGGTATTTGATAATGCAATCAAGAGGCAGATTTTTAAAAATTTTGAGAGCCCATCTGGTGACTGCCTACTAGGGCAAAGGACGCCGTACTCACGTTACAGCCTACTACCAGGTTAGATTATAAAACAAATAACAAGATAAAAAAGACAAAGGGTAAGCACAGGCTAAATAAAAAGGAAAAAGAAAAGTAAAAAGGCAACAAGAAGGAAGCGCACTTCGGCGTGGGCGGTAGACCCCCTCCCCCAGCGCAGGATCATGTGACCTACAAAACCAGTGAAATAAATTGGAGAAGGCCAGCCTCCTCCCAAAAGTCGTATAAGCCACAAGTCTGTGTGCACGAACCAGTCCCGAGTGCAAGGGACAAGGGGTAGCGACCCCGTAACGTGCGCGAAGATCACCCCCAAACTGGGAGATTCAACAAGAATGTGCCGAACAGTCTGGGGGACAACGAAGTCGTCACAATAAAGGGCAGGCGAGCGTTCCATCAAATGGCGGTGCGTCGTGCCATTGGGTGGTAGGTCTATTGGAACAGTCGCGTGCAAAGGCACTCAACTTTAAGTTCCCCTCGACCGTCTCCCATTTTCTTTGCCAAGCAACACGGAGAGCTGCCCGTATTCCTGCCATGTAGTCGGTGTGAGGAAGAGCGAAACGCTGGTCTGGTCGCCCAGTCCTCGCGACTCTTTGGCGCCCTCAGCGGCGGGGTTTATGGGTTTTTGGATACTTTAACTGGGATGACCTTGATAGGCCCTAGTGTCTCTTTTGATCCTTTATGTTATAGCACACTTACTCACAAATTTCATCATGCACAGCTATCATACAAAATATCGAGCACTCATTCAAGTTAATACTTCACTTTTTTATAGGGTGTTCTCACTGTCCCCACACTCTGACACTCAAGGTATATTCTTTTCATGAGACTATTTCTAACTACTCTTCTTCACAACCTCATGAAACTGTACCAAATTCACAACTTACAGTTTAGAACTAACCCTAAAACAATCCTGCGAATATACACCCATTCAAAACCTCACTTGACCACCGGACCGGTTTTGCTTTCCCATCTTCGTCATGAACTCCAACACCTCCATGTAAGCACACCGACAAAGTGAACCTAACAGAACCCCTTACTGACCACATGGCAACCTCCGTCAACCGGGCAACACACACTTATATATATTCTTGTCCGATCCTTAACCACCTCAGAGCCTCTTTCCATAAGAACCCACTGAAATCAGCCTTGGGGCGTAGCGAACTACACGTGTTGTTGGGTTCGAATGAAGAGAACCCATCGGGGTGAGGATAAAGTCAGTCTGTTTTACCTTCTTATTGCTCCAGTCCGTGGGGAGGGTGTATGGCCAAATTTGACAGAGCAGTTTTTCTCCCTGCTGATTCCCCACACTAGGGAGCGGCTGAGGCAGCAACGGGGGCCCTGGCAACTCCTGAGAAGGATCCACGGAAAAGCGGGGTTTCAGGAACGATTCCTGCTTGTCCAGCAGAGAATCAAGCAGCCCGCCAACCTCTGGGAGGTCCACTTTGCAGTGAGAGGTAGATGGTGAACTCTGGACCGAGGACGGAAGTGAAGAGGGCGTAGAGATCGGGGGAGGGGACTCGGTTCCAGTGCTGCTGGGGACCTCCGTCCTCGGGGATGCCTCGGGGCAGGGGACTGTAGATGCGCTGTTTAGACTCTCTAAATCACTCTCGTCATCTGTAAGGTGTAAATCGCTAGCAAAGTCCATGCGTGGTTGCTCACGGGATTTCTTCTTTTTTTTCTTTTTGGTGTGGGAAAGCGGACAGAAGAAAGGAACACCGTCAGTCGAAAGTTCCGCGCAATTGGCTCTGAAATGGATACATGAAGTGTCTGGTATCGAAAAGAAAAGCGGCAAACAAAATTCCGAACTCACGTGATTTTTGAAGAAATGGTTAGTCACCTTAATGCAGTGGTTTTCAACCAGGGTGCCGCGGCAGCGATTTTGTAAAATACCTAAATTACAAAAATATATGTAGCTATTCAAACATTTCTAAAAAAAATCTGACAACACTTGAAAGTATTTTGTAACTAGCTTCACTGCATTGTGCAACATAAAAACAACGAAAAGAGAAAGATTGCGGAGAGAGAATGGTGAAATGAGAATTGCCTTGTCAACTATGTCCCAATATAAAAGAATTATGTTAAAATCATCAAGCTCAAATTTCCCATTAAACTTTTAAGTGTCAATCGTGGTTAATTTTGAAGTTCTTTACACGTAATTAAGTATTTATATGCCGGTTGGTAACGATACCAAATGGGACGCACCCACTCAGGGAACTTGTCACAGTCGAACGTGACGAAGAGTGTAGGGGTGGGTCTCGAGGCCCCTCCCTGTTTTCTCATCACAAGCTCGACCTTGACCGCCCCATGGCCAGACAGCTCTAAGGTGATGTCATCTATGGAATAGTCCACGAGTTCCCTCGCATAAACTACTCCTTTCACAAAGTTCATGGTAGAGTGCAGCGTCACACTCACAGGAGTGCCATCAAGTGTCCGAAGGGCACTAAGCATGGCCGCCTCGGAGGGATTCGACGCATTCGCCAAAAGGCTCTTATCTGAGAAACGGGTCACCTTCGGCTCCCTACCAATCACACTGGCTAAAGCTCTCCTCTGATTCATAATGTTGCAGTTAACATGCTACCATCAGTGCAGCGAATAACAAGGAAGCGTTTGAAGCCAGCGGGCTGGAAAACGCCAGGTAGCCTGTGAATGAGGGGCCCCGACGTAATCGAGGCTCCGCTCTGCGCAGTTCTGTTCTTCGTCTGGGACTCCCCACCCGGGCGAGCAACGGGGCCGGACGTGCCTATCTTGGCTTGGTCGCTTACGAAACGGCAGCATAACCGTCCGTCCCCGCGGCTCTCGCAGAGGGAGAGAAGACTCGAATCATTTTCTTCTTCTTGTCCTTTTTCGGAGAGGAGGGCGGGGAATGAACCCGCTTCTCTCCTCCGCCGGCAGGATCCCCTAGGCCAGATAGGCCGGCCTCGGCAATATCCGTCTCTGATATGCAGAAGGTCTTGCCTATCATATGAGCAACAGCCGGGGTAGGAGATCTCTCCTCTCCTTGTGAGGCCTCGGGGACCCGATCCGTCTGAGGAGGAGCTTGCATAGGGGTGGACACGGAAGGTGTGTGCTTGGCACCATGCTCGGGTTCGACCTCCCGGATGATCCTACCGTCTAAGGCGGGGTCATCTCACGGACCATGTCCATCGCAGGAAGAGGGGCCTCCATGTGGCCCTCGGCCATCAGATCCCCTTCGAGGTACCTTTTTTTATCTAATGCCGGCGAACCGGAATCCTTCGAGGAAAAGAGGAGGGGGGGCGTACAGTGACCCCTTGTATGCTCTTAGCGCACGAGTGCAGGATGGTAGGGAAGCAGCCGCCTGCGTGCTTTCTTGGCAGTCCCTTGTTAAAGAAAAGGAGGGACTGCCGATGGAAAGAGGGAGGCAACCAAGGAAGCCTCCAGAGAAGAGGGGTGAGGGGGAAGTCCCTTACACCCGTAGGCAAAGGAGATGAGTAATCCTCCTCTCCGGTAGAAGAAATTGTGAGGGTCCGCTGAGAAAGCTCAGGGCGGGGGGGAGGGGTCATTTCGGGGGAGCTGCCCGAAGGCGGTCCGACGATGGTGGTGGGAAAGGTAAAGAGGGAGTCTTTTTTTTTAATTCATCTTTGTGCATGGTGATCCTTTTTTTAGCAAGCGACGCAAACGCTCATCAACCCCACGCAGTAGCCTACTTTGTGAGGGGTGAACACGGGGCCGGCAAAGCCAGCTGCTGCCATTTGAGGCCACTCCTCCCGCCTAGTGACCTGGCAGCCCATCGGCATAGCGGCTCCACTTTAAGCATGGCGTAAAGTCGATAGACTGTGAAACGGAGAGAGAAAGGGGTTGTGAGGAAGGTGAGAGTGGGGGGTTAAGCAGGTTGTTAAAACTCGCCTCCTAAAACCGAAGCTCAGGGGTGAGGGGGCAAGAAAAATACACAGTAGATGAATTACTGGGGTCAGTAACAAAAAAAGAGGATAGCTCACACACCCTCACCATGCGGTCTGAATTGGAACTGAGGCAAGAGACTAACAGTTGGAGTAGCAGGCAAAACTGAATCGGTGTTACCTTCTTTTATTTCAGCAAGTTTGCCAGGAAATGAAGCAAAACACTAATATTTAGGCTTAAAAAAATTACAATAGTTATTTCACACTCATATGATAAAATAACCTCATTATTGACTCGTTAAATAGTTTTAAGTTACTTCAGCCCCGATCTGGGATGGTTGGATGAGAAAAAGATGGTCGGCATCTACCCTGTGAAATTAGAGGCCGGCCAGAGAAAGTTGTAGTAGATATTGTATGCAAAGTAAGGAAGTAAGGTAAGAGGACAGGGTGTCAGAAAGGAGAAGAGGCTAAGCTGGGGCCGGACGAGGCGCTGAGTTCCGTCAGCACGGCGGCCAGGAAGGCAAATCGCCGCGTCCCTTACGGGTGCCTCACAGATGGCCTATTCCCCTCGGACCAAAGCATACGAGGACAGGTGGCCTCCGCAGTCCAGGGAAATGGCTACTCTAACATTTACCAGTTCCTCCATCAACTTGCACACGCAGGAGGTTAGAGAGATTGGGTGGAAACTGGCCCGGGTAGAGTGATCTCTTCCCCGGTTTCCGAAGAGCAAGCACAGACCCTGTTGAACAAATCTAACAGAAAGGCCATGCCTCGCTCACCCAGGTGTCGAAGCATGGCGTACGGGACGTCGTCCGGACGATGGGCGGTGTCCGCGCACGAAGCAAGAGCGGAACGCAACTCACTCACAGTAAACCTGTCGTTGAAGGGTTCTCCGCCTCTGGAGGTAAAGTCCAGCCGGCGGCCTTCAGAAACATCACGATGGAAGAATGATCGCGAAGGATTCCGCCACGGACGCGGGGTCCGAGATTGCGGTCCTGAACTTTTGGATAACGTGACGGAATTCCTACTATAACATGTCCCGAAATCTTTTGAATCATTTCCACACCTCTGCTAGGGAGGTCTTCCGTTAATTAAAGACACTTATGACCGACAGGAAGAGCGGCGGGCGTGCTTCGAAACATACCACAACCTAGCCCGAACTCGACAAAATCCACTGCCAGTGGAATCGTTCGGGCCACGATTATAGCGCATATAGGCATAACGCTTCTGTTTGAAGGAGGTGACTGAGCACTACGAAAGCGGTCGGCATGCAAAACGGCCAGACGTTCTAGGAATAGTAGTTAGGCCGACGCAATGAGGTTGCTGGAGAAGAACTCAACGGTCTCATCTACCGACCTAAATTCCTCAACTGGGAGATAGAAATCAGTTAAATCCCGAAATGCGGAACATCGCGTCCACGCAAAGCACCAATTGGGGGTGGGGTGGTATCAGGAAAAAGCGGTCCAGAAAATGATATGCGAATGGGATAGTAATTTACTTCGATGGAGGTTATCTACCGCTTCAAACCCCAAATCAGGCTGTGCATCTGGAGAGAACCTGGATAGATTAAAACATGAAAATGCAGCGGTTATCGGGCAGTAATGCATAAACTCATCCTCATTTAGGAGACCTATCTCTAGTTCGTTTATCAGGGGATGTCTACCATTCAAATATCTGAGCAGTAGAAAGGGGCTCGGCAACCGTGTCACGATGCGGCTTGAATTCGCCGCGTCGACGTTTCCTGAGGGTGGAATGTACGCAGAAATAACAGTATACCTCCTATCTAGGTGCAGCTGCACAGCTACTGCCTGAAAGGAGATAGATAAAGCAGAGAGAAGAACCGAGACATCATGCCGGGTGTAAATCGCGCATCCTCCTGCTCGTCCACTATCCTGCGGTGGTGGGGTGGCAAAACTTTTATAGCCCAGGAGGTTGGGCAGGAGGCACGCGCTCAGCATCGTCTCCTGCAAAAGCTAGCTAACGACGAACGGGGGGAGACGAGCCTCGGCTGCTCCTCCCAGTTGGCCTGGAGTCAGCGGAATTCCATTGAAGGAATATGCCCTCCATGCCTAGCTCGGAGATGCGGGGACCCTCTTCTCGAAAAGAAGACCCTTAGGAGAATGGACATAGGCTTCGTGGAGGCAGAACTCATGGCGGTGTTGGTCGGACAATGCGCTATAACCTTCAACGACTTATCGCGAGAGGTTGGACTCGCTATGAGTCTTTTCCGCCCCCCACCTCGAAACCTTAAACGGGGAGGGCGGATTCGGAGGTCCCTCCTTTTGGAGGATCCACAGTCTCCGAGACACCTCGCCAGGCCTTAGGTGGGGCATATGAGAAGAAGCTCCCCCTCTGGTGCTATCGTCCTTTCAGGGGCAGTTTTAAGAACCACGGAAGACGTCCGTTTCGCTTCACGGGAAACAGTCACGCTGGAGGAGGGGGGGGGGAGACTTGGTTTTAGCCTGTAACCATTATTCGAGGGTCGATGTGAACCCGTTGTGCCGCAAGTTCTACCAAGGGAGCGCACGGGGTGAGTAGAACCAGCAAAGGGATCCAAGTGGGTGTAGGAAATGACCGTTATCGTAGGCCCGGAGGGGGCCAGGAGCAGAGGGTGTCGTTTTCTAAAATTGAGGCGCATAAGAGGTCGCAGGCAGCGCCGGGCACGCCACGACAAAGTTCTTAGCCTCGCGAAATGAGAGACGATCTGTAGCTTGAACGGCCAGGAATTCCGTCTCAAGGAGATACGCACCACATTGCTGCGAAGAAGTGGGCTGCGAGTCTCCGCAATTGACACACACGATTTTGACTTATCGTGTGCGGCCTTGGAGCAACTTACACATACTTCGGGTAAGTACGACTTTGTATGTCTACATGAGTTATTCGTTTGGACAAAGCACCTCCGCGGCAGTGGCACGAATGCCTTCATGCTCCTCCCTGCTTTCTCATCACAGGTTCGACCTTGACCTCCCTGTGGTCGGCCAGCTATAAGGTGTAGTCCACGAGTTCCTTTGTATAAGCCACTCCTTTCACGAAGTTCACTCTAGAGTGCAGCGTCACACTCACCGGCAAGCCATTAAGTGTTTGAAGGGCACTATGGAAGCCTCGGAAGGGACCGACACGTTCACCAGAGTGGTCCCTTTGAAAACGGGTCACCTTCGGCTCTGTACCAATCAAGCTAGCTAGTGCTTTCCTTTGATGGATCACTTTCCCCTTCGCCAACTTACTGCCATCTGTGGAGCGAATATATATAAAGCGTTTGAAGTTAGTGGGCTCAAAAACGGAAGATCGTCTCTAAATGAGGAGGCCCCGACGTAATCGAGGCTCTGCTCAGTGCCCTTGCGACTTTTGTCTTAAGTCTGTGTCACTCCACCCGATGGTGCATTGGGACCGGACGTGTCGATCTTGGCCTGGTCACTTGCCGAAACGGCAAGTGAACCCGCTTCTCTCCACCGCCAGAAGGAGCCCCTAGGCCGGAGGGACCGGACTCAGCAAGATGCTTCTCCGAAATGGATATGGTTTTGGCTTATCCATTTCCTTGTGATTCCTCCTGGGCCCGAGTCACGTGAATAGAAGCTTGCACAGGGACGTATTCAGGTTCAATGTTGACAGCGAGCCCAAGTTTGCCCCCATTGGATATCATGCCATCTGGAGCTGGGTCACCACCTGCAGGATCATGTCTAGCTCAGGGAGATCTCCTATTGTATCCATAGTCAAAAGTAAATAAAAGACACGTGGAAAATAGATACCATGACTTCCCCAATCCCTTGGGAAGTTAAGAGAAGTCTCCAGACGATCATAAAATTCCAGAATGGGATCATTTACACATACTCAGTCCACAGGTTCACAATCTGGGTTTGGAAATCGAATATGTTGAGTATGTCATCTCGCCTTGTCCGCATTTGGAGAATAAGGGTTCATAACATATCTAGGGTTGCTTGCTGCTGATTATGTGTGAATGGATGCAAGTGGCAGTTTCTGCAATTTAGTGTTTAGTGAATGTAGTTGCGTGAGAAGAGCCTCATCACTTTGGTTGTTAGGCTAAGATGAGAGCCAAGTTTTGTGGTAAGTGTTGGAAGATGAATATGGTTGTGAAATTAGAAGAAACAGAAAAAGCATGTTGTTGCCCTTTGTCAAAAATAAATTTAGATATGAATCCAACAAAATCCTAAGAAGAGTCTTCAGAAAGCATAGAATTGTTTCCTATTTCTTTTGAAACCACAGAATTCTCCAATTCAGCATAAATGCAGGAGAGTCTATGCCACTTCGGCACTCATAACTTGCCCTGCATCTCAAACATTTAATTACAGTCATAATCCCTCTATGCAGTCGTATCTTGGTCTAAGGATGAATCTGTTGCTTCGGATCATCGCGTTTTGTAAATCTTAGGCCTTATGTGACTTATTAAACAGTCAGAGAACGAAATATAAGACAAGAAAACTAGAACCAGTACAACAGTTCCTCTGGCAACAAAGATATCCGTCAAAGTCAAACACATACAGCAGTGATCAAATTATTCTTGATTTCTTGAAAATTTGTAATTTTTCTGGGAAAAGGTTATATAAAGTTATTTTATTGACAAGTAATCAATTTATTTTCATACATATGGCAGAAATATCCTTTCTTACATTGATTAATACTTGGTTCGACTTCTTTTAGCCACTTTCAGTGCTTTAACATGCTATGGCATGCCAGTGATTAAAGTTCCGCATAATTGCTTGATTGTGTCAGAGTGAAACCAAACGTAGATAAGACATTCTATGAGCTTTGCTTTGGTTGTTATGGGAACTTTTGTGTATTTCATTTTTTTAGAATATACCCTACTCTCAATAGGATTCATGTCTGGGAAATTTCCAGGCCATGATAGCAGTTCAATGCTATTTTGTGCACACCATGTCTTCAGTGATTGCGCAGTATGACAAGGAGCTGAGTCTTGCTGAAATATGCATGATCTGTCACCGAATCATTCCCTCATTTGAGGTACCAAACATTTTTTCAGCACTTCAATATACTTATACTGATTCATTATACCTTTAACCATATTCAAGCGACTTGTCCCATGTACAGAAATTGCTCCCCGCACCATGATTTTCTGTGAATGTTTTAGTCTTTTTAAGATACTCTGGCATAAACTCCTCACCTGACTGCCTCCCTACTGTCTGCACACTGTCATCAAGTACTGCAATAGTTGACTCGTCCGAAAACACAACCTGCAACAATATAAAACACTATAGCAGTACTGAAACGACCTGTAATGCTAGTGGCATCAGTTTAACAGCCAGACAAATTATGACTTGAAATTATTTCATTCAGCATGAATGCATAGCTAGTAGGTAAATCAGAATGTACATATTACACTAGGTACAGTATGTTCTCTTATACTTAATAAAGAAAATTACAGGTAAATGTGCCACTCTTACCTGTTCCCAGGACTCAGAAGTCCAATCAGCATGAGCATTAGCCCAGACTTGATGTACCTGTATCGCCTAGGCTTCTTTCTTGGACAGTATGCTTGTAATTCACTGTCCAGTAACCTCCTATTTACTGTTATTTGAGAAAGACTAATGCCATCTGCTAACAGTTCGCTTGCAATCTTCCTACAAGATTTACTTTTGTCCTTAATAGCCATTTGTTTTATTTTCCTGTCTGTTCTTTGTGTTGTTTTCCTCTTGTGACCACATTTTACAGCCTTTGCTGAATCCCAATTAAGACCATTTTCATTTTTTTTCTTTATATTGCTTACTGTTTGAGAGGAGACTCCCAATTTCATTGCAATATCTTTGTTTTAATGCACTATCACTTAATAAAACTTTGATCTGTCCAATTTTACGAAGACTCAAGTCACTGACTTTACCCATAGCTGAACAATTTCATTTTATCTATTACACTGCAAGAAAAAGCGGTTACTATTATCCACAGGCAAGAAAAATACACAGTAGATGAATTACTGGGGTCAGTAACAAAAAAAGAGGATAGCTCACACACCCTCACCATGCGGTCTGAATTGGAACTGAGGCAAGAGACTAACAGTTGGAGTAGCAGGCAAAACTGAATCGGTGTTACCTTCTTTTATTTCAGCAAGTTTGCCAGGAAATGAAGCAAAACACTAATATTTAGGCTTAAAAAAATTACAATAGTTATTTCACACTCATATGATAAAATAACCTCATTATTGACTCGTTAAATAGTTTTAAGTTACCTTCTACCAGAAAAATTACAAATTTTCAAGAAATCCATAATAATTTCATCACTACTGTACATTACACCTGCCAGTGGTGAAGTCCAGCGCTTTAAAGATTTTTTTACCTGACAAGAACAGGCTGTGAAAAAGAGGCTAGTCTTACCTATGTACATGGGAGCCTTCCCTATGTACTAAGACAGCAGAAGTGAAGGTCGGAATTTAAAAAAAATAAAAATATTAGGACTATTATATTGGCTTATTTGATACAGTCATTTGCTTGACAGGGATGAAGAGCATGTTCGATGCCCTGTGAAAGTAGCTAAGCATTGCCATAGTAATTTAATACCATACCCTGACTCTGTAATTACAATTAAAGTAACAACTCACACAGAACGGTAGTAAACCAATACCAAATTATTTTTTATCATGCTTTTACCAAGTAGACGATCAACTGAACCAACATGACTTCTTAATCTTAACTGATCAAGAATTCTTGCATGTTAAACACCATCATCATCTTAAGCCCCTTTTGATGCATGCAGTTGATACCATCTCATTTTCTTCTATCCTCTACCATGGATATTTTTCTTAATTTTCCTTTCGTAATCTCCAGATATGTAGATCATTCCAGAAGTTACTGAATAAAAAAAAAAAGTACCTGAAGTTGGGATTTTTGATGAAACGAGTTAAAAATGCTTTGGTTGAAAACTTGAAAAAGGTGGATTTCTTTTGAAGGGGGAGCCATGTCTTTTTAGGAAGTGGCTTGTCGATGAATATAATTCGAGATTCCACTTCATTACCATCCTCGTCTGTGAAGATAAGCCAGAATGGGGGTAGGAAGTAATAAAAAAGATTTTAAATTGTGAATGGTGCTTAAAACTGTTTATGGAGCCTGGATGCTCATGGGTAAACTTTGAATTCCTAACCTACACAACAAAAACATTTTTGGTTGTCATATTTCCCAATATATGTACTTTGTTGCCTCCAGGATGGCTTCATTCAAACCCATAGGCAATCAGGTAGCAAGATGCAACGCCACAAGGCTGATTACAAAAGGCCCTTATTGGAAGTAAATTGAAAAGAGGAGTTGTGGTAGTTGAGAGTCATAAGAAATGATGAGGTGATAGTTGTAAGTTTGTTTGATTTCTTTTCAGCACTAATCTGGCGACTGCCTACTAGGGCATAGGTCGCCGTAATCATCTCACATCCTATAATGCTAGGCTATATTAAAAAAACAACGTACAAAGGACAGCAAAACACAGCAAACAAAAAACAAAATCAAAGAGTAAAATAAAATGGAGACGAGCATCATCCAAAAATCAAATATTCAACAAGTCTGTGTACAGGAACCGGTCCAGAGTACAAGGGACAAGCGATAGCCACCCCACTCATTCTGATACCGGGACAGGTAACGTGTGCGTAGATCACCAGGAAAGGAAAACCAAAACTGTGCGCTTCGATATAGGAGGGAGCTGCAGTTAAATGCGTTGCAGTCGACGCTCCAGAAATCGAAAAGCTGAGCACGTAGAGCATAGCGAGAACATCTTCCGGTAGCAGCGAGGTGATACTGTTGATGATCAGGGCAGAGTGTAATACTGAGGACACTTCCGTGCGGGAAACCGCCTTCCTACTATATTGAGCAGGACAGAGCTCCCCCCACCCGTAAGAGGAATAGACGATCTCGCAGAAATTTCGAAATAGAGATTGAGAGGCGTGCTCTAGCCTCCACTGTGAGGAGTCTCCGTGATACCGTATCGCCATGCGATATCATAGGCCTTCTCCGGATCGAAAGACACCGGTGCGTAGTGCTGTCTACGAAGGAAAGCCTTTCAGAGAGCATTTGTGGAATGGAACTTGCGGAAACCACACTGTGCAGAAGACAGGTGGCCTCCATTGTCGAGGGAGAAGCTAATCTAACTAATTTTTCCATCAACTTGCACACACAGGAGGTTAGCGAGATTGGGTGGAAACTGGCCAGGGTTGAGTGATCTCTGCCCGGTTTGTGAAAAGCGAGCACAATAGCCATTCGCTAGGAGTCTGGGAGGGTACCCTCTGTTGAGATTATGTTAAACAAATCTAACAGAAAAGCCATGCCTCGCTCACCCAGAAGTATGACAAAGGGACATCGTCCGGACCAGGGCCGGTGTCTGCGCAAGAAGCGAGAGCGGAACGCAAAGTAAACCGGTCGTTGAAGGGTTGTCCGCCTCGGCTGCCTTTAGCGATACCATGACGTACAATGAATTGTGGTGGAGAAGCATCCCGGCTAGAGAATGGGGAGAAAGCGATCGCAAAGGCCTCTGCAACAGACGCAGGGTACCAGATTGCTGTCTGGAGAACGACAGGGGGGTTCCTGCGAAAATTTGCCGCTAATTTTTTTGACTCGCTTCCACACTTCTGCAAGAGGGGTCTTCCCGTTAAGTGAAAACACGTATGCTCGCCAGGAAAAGAGGCGGACGTGCTTCGAAACATAGCCCTAGCTCGAAGAAATTCACAAACATTGAGATCGTGCGGGCGGTGCCTATAACGCATGTAAGAATAGCGGTTTTTCTGAGAGCAGCCTCACACTCGGCTGATGACCAAGGAAGCGGACAGTGTGCAAAACGGCCAGTTATAGGAATAGTAGTTAGGCCCACGGCATCAACCACCGACTTCAACTCCGTAACTGGGACAGAGAAATCAGTCATTTCGTAAAATGCGGGCCACCGCGCCCGCTCTAAGCAACACGGGTAGTTTTTCAGGGGACAGCGATCCAGAGAATGATATTTGAATGGGAAAGTTATCACTAACATGGAGTTCATCGACCAGCTCTCACCCAAATCAGGCTGTGCATCGGGATAGATTATGGCAGGAAAATGCAGTGGTTCTCGGGCAATGATGCGAAACATCCACATTTAGGACGTCTCAATTCAGTTCATCAATCATGTCGACAAGGACCTGACCCCTATCTTGTAGCTTCCCCACAGATGTGGTTACGGGGTAAGTCCTCCGTGTCAATGTCGGCTGACGGTGGAACGTACACAGAAATCACCTCCTATCCAGGTGTAGATACACTCACACTATCTGAAAGGAGTTATTTAATAAAGGAGAGAAAAGAAGAACAGAAACATCATGCGAATGTAAATCGTGCATCTTCCTCCCGGGCCCCTATCCCTTGTTGGTCGGGTCGTTAAGCCATTATACTCCGGGACGGTGGGCAGGGGCAGGCGACCAGCATGGTTTTCTGCAGAAAGATAGCTAACGGAGTACGGGAGGAGACGAGCTTACGCAGGTCCGGAGTCAGCGGCAATTCCATTAAAGAAATATGCTCTCCAAATCCTTGCTCGGAGGAGATGCGGGGGCTCCTCTTCGAAGAGAAGACCCTCACAGGAATGGCCGTACGCTTCCCTGAGGAATACTTGGCGCGTTGTTGGCCGAGGAAGGCGCTGTCGCCTTCGAGTACTTATCGAGGGATGGTTAGCCCACTGTGCGTCTTTTCTCCCCTCAGCATCGAAAACTTTATTAGGTGAGGCGTTTTCGAAGGAAGGGGGCTCTCTTTTGGAGGATCCCGTGTCTCAGAGCCATCCAGTTTAGCCTTAGGTGAGGGCCTAGGAGCCGAAGCTCATTTGGTGCTGCCCTCGTTTTGGGGGACAACTTAAGGATACCCGGGAAGAGGGCCTCATGACCACCTTCAGAATGGTTAACTCTTGTGAGTCAAACGACTTTGTTGCGGCTCGAGGCTGCTTCGCTTTTAAGGGAAACGGTCAGGTTGGGGAGGGGGGAGCGCTGGTTTTAGCCTAGGATGGGTGTGAACCCTTTGTTACGCGAGCTCTACCAGGGGAGAGCCCGATGGGAGGGGGTAGAAATCGCAAAAGGTTTCCGAATAGGTGCAGAAACGACCGCACTCGTAGGCCTGGAAGGGAGAGGAGCAAAGGGTGCCTATTTTAAAATTGACACATAAGACGTCCCAGGCAGCGCCGGGCTCGCCAGGACCAAGTCTTTGGCCGCGCGAAATAAGAGAAGATGCACAGCCTGAACGGCCAGGATTTCCTTCTCCACGAGATATACACCACATTGGTTCGAAGATGCGGGGTGCAGCCCTCCGCAATTAACACATTTGGCCATACACGATTTGGACTTATCATGTATGGCCTTGGAGCAACTTACATAAACTTCAAGTAAATAGGACTTTGCACGTCTACATGAGCGATTTATATGGTTGGAACAGCGCAGTGGTACGAATGTCTTTACGCAGTAGCGATACCAACCGGCACGCACCGTCAGGAACGTGACGCAGAATGTATGGGTGGGTCTCGAGACCCTTCCCTGTTTTTTCATCAATCATTCGACTTTGACCACCATGTGGTCGGCCTTCCCTAAGGTGATTTCTATGGAGTAGTCCACGAGTTCCCTCGTATAAGACTCTTTTTCACGAGGTTAATGTGAGGCGTCACACTCACCGGCGAGCCACTGAGCGTCTGAAGGGCACTAATATTGCCGACTCAGAAGGGGCACATTCGGCTCTCTACCAATCTCGCTAGCTAGTGCTCTCCTTTGGCGGATCATGTTGCCTTTGGCCAACATGCCGTCATCTGTGGAGCGAATAATTAGAAAGCATTTAAAGCCAGCGGGCTTCAAAAATGTCAGGTAGTCTCTGAATGAGGACCCACGACGAAATCGAGGACCCACGACGTAATCGAGGTTCCGCTCAGCACACTTGCGAATTTGGTCTTTCTCTGCCCCCTCCGCCTGAGGGCACCTCGGAAACGGACTTTGCTTGGTCACCTGCTGAAATGACAACGGATCCAACCGTACCCGGAGACAAACGCGGAAGGAGAGGAACCCCTAGTCCGCTGGCATTTTATGCTTAGGAAAGGAGGTCGGGGAATAAACCTGCTTCTCTCCACCCTCGGAAGGACCGGCCTCAGTAAGATCTTTCTCCGAAATGGAGAAGGGCTTGGCTGTTTAGTGGCCACCTGCCAGAGGAGGAGGCCCTTCTTCTCCTTGAGTCCTCGGGGCTCGAGCTAACTGAGAAGCTTGCACAGGCGCGGACTCTGGCTTGGTGTTTGGCACCGAGCCCAGGTTCGCTCTCATGGGAGATTCTGCCATCTGGGGTGGGGTCACCTCAGGGACCATGTGCATCCAGCTCAGTGGGGGCCTCCAAGTGGTTACCTCCCCACCCCCCCACCCAAGATATCATCGTTCCCAATCGAGGACTCTTCAAGTCTCGTCGTCTTAGGCCGGTAAACCGACCTCCTCCATTGGGGAAAAAACGGGGGCAGGCACGCAGGCCCCCAGAAAGTTTAAAGAAACGGGGCACGGCCCGATGGTTTCCGCTATCCTTAACCACTTTAAGAGGTGGGTCCCTATCGAGCCGCTTCCATCGCGAGCGGTTGATCCTGGGCCGCCTACCAGCTTTCCTGGCAATCCCTAGTAAAAGAAAGGGGAAAGCGTTGCTGGTGTAGAGATAGATTCACCAAGGGCGAGTCCAAAAAAGGGGGTGAGGGAGAAGCCACCGCACCCGTGAAGTTTGGAGAAGAGTAAACCTCCTCTCTGGTTGGTTCAATTCATATTGTGAAAATATAAAAGTTATGAGAGACTTCAGGCCACATGTTGTTCTTGTTCCACTTGGGTCGTATAAGTGCAAATAAAATTTGAACTCGATCGGATAAGATATAAAAGTCCCCCAGAACGAGATATTCTCCTCTCCCTCCATGCGGCCACCACCTGGTCCATTATTGAGGTGACATTGGCAGTCAGTCAAGTGGATTAGCCTTTGAAAGTGTTTGTTTGGTGTCTAGAGGTAGCCAACTTCTTCATTCTTTTGGTGGTAAATTGGTACGAACATTACTTGTTGTTTTGGGAACTGAAAGTTATTATTTTCAGTCACGATCACTAACAGAACAGATAAATTCAATATTTCCATTTTTTCCTTTCAAATGTGCGATGGTTTCTATAGGATGAGCCCCAAAAAACGGGCCCCGACTTTCGATAGGCCTCATTTCTTAATTTTCTGCAAGGATTGAATAAAACTTTGGTAATAACTAGTTTATTGTGTTTAAAAACATCATATCAAAACATGAGAGTCTTTGGACTTTTCTTCTTTATTTTAGAGCACGTGTTCGAGATGACCTCCATCTAGCTCTGTGCATTTCTTGAGGCACAGCACAAAGTTGTCCATAACGTCCTTACAAACCGACCGACTAATGGCTCTGATCTCCTCCCTGATGGCTTCCTTGAGTTCCGTGTTGGTCCTGGGTCTTCCTGCGTACACTCTGTCTTTAAGGTAGCTCCAGAGAAAGAAATCTGGGGGGCTAAGGTCTGGGCTGTGAGGTGCCCACTCACGGCCACTAAAGTTCTCTTTCAGCCAATCTCGGGACAGGTTTGAGGTGTGAGAGCTTGCTCCATCTTGCTGGAACCAGAACTTCCCAATAAGCGACGGGAACAGGGAATGCAGCTCCCTCTTGAAGGTTTTGAGGACCTCAACATACCGCTCCTTGGTGACTGTCACTGTCGCGCCATATTCCTAGAAGAAGAATGGTCCGATGATGCCTTTGGCTGAGATTGCAGTTGATACCGTGCACTAAGGGGAGTGTAAAGGCTTGGTGGCTACTTCATTTGGTCTGGCGGTCCCCCAGAAGACATTTATCTTCGAGTTTACCTTTCCTTCAAGATGGAAGCGAGCTTCATCTGAGGTTCAAAGGAGGTTAAGGAAAGTTGGGGTCTCCTGAATCTTCTCCAGTATCTTGACTGACATAGCCTTTCTCTGCTCCTTGTCTGAGGCTATAAGGGTCTGCTTCGTCTGTATTCTGTATGGGTAGGCATTTACGTCTATTACTAGCACTCTCCTGCAAGTCTCACGGGAAATACAGATGGATCGACTTCGCTGGCGCAAAGAGCGTTTTGGACTCTGCTGAACTGACTCTCTCACGCTCTAGACCAGCTCAGCTGTACGCTTCCTGGGGCGTCCTGAATGGCTTGGACGGTTGTCACTGGCTGCATTGAGGTTCTCCACTGTCCCATAGTTCTCGAAGTAGTCCACTTAGTCCTGAATTCTGCTCTTGGAGGGGGCTTTTTCACATTCGAACTGATGCACGAAAGTGTCCTGCGCTTTGCTGAACGAGCCTGTATTGTAGTAATGTTTGACGCAGTATATTCTTTGCTGGAGCTCCCATTGAGATCTAGTGTTCACAGGCGTTGCTTCTGTCATGTCCTGCAAAGTAAGGCTGATTAGTGAATGAATGAAGGATATATCACAAAAAGTGTGTGTAGGCCCGTTTTGGGGGGGGGTCACCCTGTGGTCCTTGATCGGTCACCCGGAGGAGAACATCACCGGGAGCCGTCTCCCCTCAAAGGGGCAAGTGCTCCGAAAATTCTACTTCCACCACGTTCTGGAAAAGAAAACAAAGGGGGAGGCTGCGAAGGAGACCGGGGAGGGAGTCCTGGGGATTTGGGAGAAGGCAGGTATCCCTACCTCCACACTACGTTACAGCAAGACGAAGCTGCTCAACCTAGGGGTCTCCAACGAGAACAAATCTAATTCCCGTAACCTATCTTCATAACTCTTGTGTCTAATAGGGGGAATCAGTTTGGTTGCCTTGGCTTGCACACGTTCCAGTCTCGTAATGTCCTTTCGAAACCAAGGACTCCAAAATTGTAAAGCATACTCCAAGTGCGGCCGGACAAGGGAGTTGTACAACAAAGTACAATCTTCTTGTTCCGAGCGAGCTCGAGAGTGCCATCGAACTAGAAAGCCATCCAAGAGACGACTACAAGGAGCTCTTGGTTCTATCCTACATCTTCTTGGGAGGCGATATTGGGACGACTTTCAAGATGAGGGCACCAGGAGGGTTTCATCAAGCGAGATGGATGTCGAAGGGAATCTACGCTCTCAAGATTTTCGTCTTCAGGTCTCAGTTTCGGCTGACCACTCAGGAACTTCGAGCCATGGAACAATGGAACAGGTGTCCCTCTTCGTCACCCTCCTTTACGCCATTCAATCGAACGAGGCTATGGTTCCTTCCCATGCTCCCTACAACGATCTCCTCCTTATAAGGGAATTTTGCAATGGAATACCCAATAAGCGCGTTGCTGAAGTGGCCCTAAAGGCATTCAAGCGCCATCTCTGGTACGTGTCAGATGATTTGGTGCCTCTCTCTCTCTCTTCGATGAAAGGGTTACAAAGGATGAGAAGGCCTCCATGGTCCAGAACATGAAGAGGGAGGGGAAGGGACTGAAACCTCTGAACGGAAAGGCCTTCAATCCCAACAAGCCTCTTTCAGGCTTCTTCAGTTCCCAGTCGAGAAAGGCGCTGGATCTCCTGCTCCCAGGACAAGGAGAGGAACTAGCCACACTGTTGGCTAAGAGCACCGCCAGTTGGGAGGGATCCTCTCTTCTGCAAGATGAAGAGGGCAATTGACCAGGTGAAGGTGGTCAACGACGTTGCCGAACGGGATGTGGCCCTGATGACCACCTTCAACGCGGCCATCACCGCGAAGAAGCCCAGAGGCAGTTCATTCTGAAGGTGGTCTCCAAGGCAGCCCTATTGAAGCCCGAGCGATCGGACTCCGAACTTTTGGAACGGTTTTGGGTACTTCTCAGCGTGAGCGGAAAAATATTAGAAATTCTTTTTTCATATTTGCTAACTTTTTGGGTCCTTTTTTGTTAGTTTTTGAAAAATTATTGCTTTGTGGGGGAGCCCTAAGCAATGTCCAATTACAATAAAATTTGGCACGAATCCTTTACTAAGTGAAACAAAAACAACATGTGGCCCAAAAGTGTTTGCAACATGTGACATTTTGAACAGGTCTAGTGGAGGCCCCCCTGAGAAAGCAGAGGAGGGAAGAGGCACCTTTTCTGATGAGCTGCCTAAAAGCAGGTCTATAGAGAGTGAGATGGGGGGGAGGGGCGAGGAAACTGTCGAAGGGGTGTCTCCATTTCCCTCGTCAACACCTAGGGAGGGCGAGGCCGCGCTTGGTTGAAGGCAGATCTACAGGCGCCTGCAGTAGCCACCATTTTCTTCTCTTGTAGCCATAGTACCAGTATGCAAAGGAGAAAATGCATGGAAAGGAGATACTATGACCTCCTAATGTCTTGCGAGGTTAAGGGAAAAGTCTCCATAGGATCAGAGAATTCCAGAAGGTGATCATTAACGCACACTCGGCGCACAGGTTCGAGTTTTAGATTGGCCTTGACTACCGGGCACACCATTCAGGTGAATTTGTCCTCGAGCTTTGACCATAAAGGATGGTGTCGACGTAGCCACCTTATAGGTGTACTAGAGGAAGGAGAGCAGAGTCGACTGCACAGCACACCCTGCGACTAATACGTCTCAGCCGGTGGGGTTCGGCCCTCGCAGCAGGTAGGGACCTCACGGGACACACTGCCCATCTACTAAGGCTCATAAGAGGGCGAAAGTGCGTCGAGCAGCCAGATTTTATTTTTTTTAGAATTTTGAGAGCCCATCTGGCGACTGCCTATAGAGCAAAGGTCGCTGTACTCACATCGCAGCCTACTACTCGGCTATATTAAAAAACAAATAACAATATGTAAATAACAAAGAGAAAAGACAAAAGCTAAAAAATCAATAACAAAATAAAAAAAGCAAATAGGCAACAAGAAGGAACCGCCCCTTCCCCCAGTGCAGGAAAATGCGACGCACAAAAGCAGTCAAATAAAGTGCAGGAGGCCAGCCACCTCCAAAAAATCTATAGTCAACAAGTATGTGTGCACGAACACGTTCCTAGTACAAGGAACAAGCGGTAACGACTCCGGTCAATGTGCGCGAAGATCATCCAGACTGAGACATTCAACAAGAATGCGCCGAACAGTCTGGGGGACAACACAATCGTCACAATAAGGCGCAGGCGAGCGCTCCATCAAATGGCGGTGCGTCCAACGAGTATGTCCAATTCCGGGACAAAAGAAAGCAACCTGAAGCCGTCGCGGCATTGGGGGCTAGGTCCATGGTAGCAGCCGCGGCGCAATGGCACGCAACTTTACGTTTCGCTCGACCGCCTCCCACCATCTTTGCCAAACCACCCCGATTGATGCCCGTATTCTGCCATGTAATCGGTGTGAGGAAGAATGAAACGCTGGTCTGGTCGCCCAGTCCTCGCGGACGCTTTGGTGGCCTAATCGGCGCGCTCATTAACCGAAACTCCGTAATGTCCAGGAACCCAGCATAAGATAATCTCGACATCCGCCCGACTCGCCAAAAGCGTGACGTCATGGATATCACGAATCAAGGGATGCGGAAATTCCAATGCCCCGAGAGCACTCAGGGCACTTTGTGAGTGGCTATAAATCACAATCCGGTCTCCGAACCAGCTGCAGCAAAAGAGATCGAAACGTCCATTAGGCGGCAGATGACTCCCCTCACCCGCACGCGGAATCGACGATGTCGCAAAATTCAGATATAAAGATTGGGAGGCGTTCCTTACCCCCATCGTGTGGAGAGTTTTCATGATACTGTATCGCCATGCGGTATAATAATAGGCCTTCTCCAGATCGAAAAACACCGTGGCATAGGCTGTGTACGAAGGAAGGCTTCGCAGACGGCATTTTCCAGTTGGAGCAAAGCATCCGACGTGAAGTGGAACATGCGGAAACCGCACTGTGCAGAATATAGATGGCTTCCGCTGTCTAGAAAAAGGATTAATCTAATATTTACCAATTTCTCCATCAACTTGCAAACGCAGGAGGTTAGATAGATTGGGCGGAAACCAGCATAGGGTGGAATGATCAATCCCCGGTTTGCGAAAAGCAAGCACAGTCGCGATTCGCTAGGTGTCTGGGAGGATACCCTCTACTCAGATCTTGTTGAACAAATTTAACAAAGGCCATGCCTCGCTCACCCAGGTGTCGAAGCATGGCGTGCGGGAGATCGTCCGGACCAGGGGTGGTGTCCGCCCACGATGCGAGAGCGGAACGCAACTCACTTAATGTAAACATATCGCTGAAGGGTTCTCCGCCTGTGGAAGTAAAGTCCAGTTGGCGGCCTTCCGCTATATCACGACGCGCCTTGAATCCTGGCTGAGAAGCATCCGGCTAGAGAATGTGGAGAAAGCGGTCGCGAAGAACTTCGCCACGGACGCGGAGTCCGAGATTGTGGTGCCATTCTCCTGGAGAACGGGAGGGGGGTTCTGCGAGAACTTGGCCAGAATCCTTTTGACTCGCTGGCAAACCTCTGCCAGAGGGGTCTTCCCGTTAAGTGAAGACACGTATGCCAGGCAGGAAGAGCGGCGTGCGTGCATCGATACATACTGGAACCTATCCCTAGCTCGACGAAATTCACCAACAGTGAAATCGTTCGGGCTGCGCTTATAGCGCATGTAGGCATAATACTTCTGTTTGAGGGCCATCTCACTCTCGGCTAACCACTACGGAAGCGGTCGGCGTGCGAAACTCAACGGCCTCATCCACCGACCTAAACTCCTTGAGTGAGACAGAGATATCAGTCATTTCATGAAATGCGGACGACCACGACCGCGCCAAGCCCCACCGGGCGGCCCAGAAAATGATATTTGAATGGGAAAGTGATAACTACCGTGGAGGTCCTCGACTACCCTCCACCTAAAACAGGCTGTGCATCCGGAGAGCAAAAAGATAGATCAAAACAGGAAAATGAAGTTGTTCCCAGGCAGTGATGCGTAAACTCATCCACATTTAGGACACCAAGATCCAGCTGGTCGATCAAGAGGGCAAAGACCCGATCCCTTGGATTGATCGACTAGTCTCCCCAGAGGGGGTGTCTACCATTCAGATCCCCGAGCAACAGAAAGGGCCTCAGCAGCCGTGCCACGACGCGGCGGAAGTCTCTCGCGTCGAAGTCGGTTGACAGTGGAAAATACGCGGAAATAACAGTATACCTCCTATCCAGATGCAGCTGCACAGCTACTGCCTGAAAGGAGGTATTCAAAGCAAAGAAGAACGGAGACATCATGCCGTATGTGAGTGGCGCATCCTATTGCCCGGCCCCAATCGCGTGGTGGTGAGGTCGCAAAACCCTTATACTCCGGGAGGATGGGCAGGAAGCACGCGTTACCCTTCCCTCGGTCTGGGGTGGTTGGGCGAGAGGAAGCTAGTCGGCGTCTACCCTGTGAAATTTGAGGCCGACCAGAGGTTTTGGGAGAGGTTGTAGGGAAAGTGAGGAAGCAGGGTGTCAGAAAGAAGGAGAAGAGGCTAAGCTGGGGCAACGGGGCGCTGAGTCCCGTCAGCACAGCCGCCAAGGAAACAAATCACCGTGCCCCTTACGGTGCAGAGCAGCCAGAACCTCTACCAGCAAGTCTGGTAGTTGGTAGGTGGGTATATAATAAAGAAAGGTAGAGATAAGCGGGTCCACTAAGGAGTAGCGTGGGTAATAATGAGTAATATAAACAAGAGATTATGGCGGTTCAAACTCACCGGTAGTTCTGTGTCGATCCAACACGTCCTTCTGATGCCCTACACAATCACATCAAGAAAGAACCAGTAAATTGAACAAAAACAAAACAACTATAAACACCACAACAGGGAACAGCAACGAAGACAAAACACTCGAATAACACAAATGCGTAGTAAACAATCATGCATCACCAGCGCCACCCACGAACTGGCTTCTCACCTCTGACCACCCGCCCACCAATCCGATGCACACACACACACATTCCGTATTCGTCCGCACAACCGCCTTGCTCCTCCCTTTTTCCCTCCTCCTACAGCACGGCTCCAAAATTATCATACCCCGTCGTTATGTGAGCCCGGGATGGCGTGCGGTCCATCCAGGCAACATGTCTAGTGAACTGAACTCTCTCTCTCTAGGTGAGAACAGTCCCTCGTGGTACAAAGTGCGGGTAGACAAAAGGTTGAGGGGATAGCTGAGAAGGTTGAGGGGATAGCTGAGAAGGTTGAGGGGATAGCTGAAAAGGTTGAGAGAATAGCTGTAATAATAAAAATAATAATAAAGATAAAGTAGCGCTGAGAGGGAGCGAGGGAGAAGCGGACCAACTTTACCAGGCCCCATCAGAACGCTCGTGTCAAGCCAGTGAAGCTTCCCTAATTTGCTCTTAGGGTGGGAGAGCGTGCAGAGAGACCCTCCATGTACCAAGTGTACCAGGCGACACACGGTACCCCCCTGTTGGGTGCACTGCATACAATTACAACCGTCAACAACATTCTCTTTGGGATTTGCGGGAAACCCAGTAGTCTGTATTCTTCCTCAGTCTCGGGGCTGCTCATCAAGACAGTCTTAGGACTTACTAACTGGCCCTAAGGGAAGAGGTGTGTGTAGTGCATGCTTGTGGCGGGTGTGGGCAGTCAATAGGTAGGTGTTCGATGTTGTCTGGGCTTTGGTTGCATCTGGTGCGTGTTGGCGTTGAGGGGGGGGGGGGCAAGGTTTATTGTGTGTTTGTATATTTGTTTGTGGGGTGTTTGTGTATTTGATGAAAAGGCTGAAAGTACCAACCTTTACGTTTAAAACTCTTGATCCTCACTGGTATGTTCCATTCCTTCTCAAACGTAGGTTCCTGGTTGTCCACAATGGTTTTGAAGGCACTCGATGAAATGACTATAGAGGCTCTGTGCTGCCGGGCGAGGTGTTCGGCATTGGGATCTTCACTAACTACCAAAGGATTAATCAAGGGCTAGCATTACTCACATCGGGAATCCCTGCGTGTGGAAGGACATCCCCCCCCTATTGGTGTCAGGTTTATGTTGTAGGAGAATGGACTCCACCCATGTGTGAAATCAAACCCTGAGTTTAGAGCCACTCCCAGGTATAATAATCCTACAAATACATTAACAGTGGATCAAGTCAGGAATTTTCTCACCCCTACTGACTCAAGATCCAGAATTTGAATGTGCATTTTGATACCCATTTTTACACCTCTTAATACATCTATAACTTGCTACACTTTCTAATTTACGCGAAGTTAAGCCTTTCGGGTGTGGTTAGTTGCAGGATGGGAGCCTTATTCAAATTCAATGCATGGAGCCCTAACGCATGGTGTAATGAGCCATTGTTCGGATCCCCCGTTAAGATGCAACTTGCCCAGTGAGAATTAAAGACTTCAGAAGAAGGCAGCTTGCTAATAAAGCTTCTACCACACAAGAAATTCTATGCAAGGCATGTCAATGTTATAAGGATAATAAAGCGTAGTATCGTGAAACCACCTTTATTTCCCTATTCACCTGCAAAAGACTGCCACTTGACCATGACATTTCCCACTTTAAGTTTTTTATTGGATTTCCATGTCATTCGTCTCCAAACAGACTAATTATATTAGATCCTACCACTTGTTCGTCTTATCGAGCGATCAACTAGTTCTGGGTATGCTAGATGTGGTCATTCACAGTGATGGGTGGCCATGTGCTGTAGCATCTTATGCACTAAATGTTCATCCATGGGCAGGCCACAGGTACATCGGATCACAAACTCCATCCATGCACATCTAATCTTCATAATATCATACAATTGTCTTTCAGTCAGCTCCATCTCCCTTAAACAGTTCCAATTAATTCACCTTTTTCACCAACCCTTACTAGTGATTAATAGCAGACATCTTGTAAATTATTGGGGCACTACAGTTTACTATGGGCTTATTGTCAGAGATCAGAGAGAGAGAGGAAGTTAGGCGCCGCCTGAGCGACCCTTTTTGTCTGCTCTAATGGAGGTGCAAAATTATGGGACGCCGTTAGACGACAAGGTGACCTGAAATGCCACCATCACAGAAATCTGCGAAAAGTTTGAGAGCCAAAAGGTCCCATCTGGAGTAGGACAAAAGTTTCGCCTCGCCGGTTTAGGAACCTTCTCGCGATCGTGCTAAAAGAAAGAGACTATTCTCGTCTGCCGATGCGTCGGACCCTGGAACCCTCCCCTTAGGACAGAGGGGGAAAACCCCATTCGAATCCACTATAAATCCTCCGGTGCTAGAGTTGGAAGGCAGTAACCACCGCCCACCTTGCCCATCGGTATCCTCTGCCCGACCCCCCGTCGGTACCCGCTATTCGCATCCCATTGCACTCTGCCCAATTCTCGCATAACCCCTCAAGCTCCCAGTATTCTAGTTAATTCACGTGAGTCTACCTCGTACCCACTTCCACCCGCTCCTCGAACGCAGCGCACTCAGTCTCGATTCGTGTTTTACTCTAAAGCAAGATCACCCGTTAATAGTCATTGTCAAGAGACTATTATTTGAACTTTGCACCAAGCCAAGGATTACTCCCTCAAACCAAATCTTCGAGGTAACAGCAACGGACAACTCTCCTGTGCAAATGCTCTCTCTACCCCCCCCCCCCTAGTGTAAGCCTTCATCGTCGGCTTCGTATACGCTCAAGGTCATTCGAGTGACCCTCAGTCAATATTGTTCGTTTGTTTGTATGGTGTCCATCCCGACCAAGTCTCCCCCCAATCCTTTTAGCCGCTGAGACCTGTGTACATCTAATGTGTATATAGCTTGTTTTAAAACTCCATTTAACCCTGTAAAATAATATTAATTTGCATATTAGTTAAGTTATTTTTGTAACCATTTTTCTGTTATCACAGAACCTCTAAGATAGTCGACTGTTGGCAAACCTACATTCAGTTAATTTGCATTCTGCTTATATTATAAATCTCTTCTCACTCCAACCACAGAAAGGGTTAACTTAACCCTATTCTACGACATCTATATTAAACTGGTATGAGGTTATTGGGGTTAATCTGGGTCAATCAATCGATTGAAATTTGATCAATCTATTGGTTAACCTTGGTTCAATTGTTAATTGTTGGGTAATCTTGGCTCCGGTTCTGGAGTTTGAAAGGTGAGAAATAACCATTGCATACCTATTTGCGAAGTGTATTTGTTCCCGTTCCCTTCTGTGTGTGTGAATTGATTATTGAGTGACTGTATTTAACTATTAATTTTATTCCCCCACAGAATTGAATTGTTGTCCTTCAAGGCTTCATCTCGTGCCATAAATTGAAGGTATAGAAAAAGTATTATTCTTCGTATTGCTGTGTTAGGAGTGCTGTAACTCTCGTCCCGGGCTGCTTGGCAAAGAAGATGGGAGACGGTCGAAGGGGCAACTTAAAGTTTCGTGCCAGTGCGCTGCGACTGTTCCCATGGACCTACTTCCCCAATGCCGCAAAGGGCTTCAGGTTGCTTTCTGTCGTCTCGAAATGGACACACTTGCGGGACGCACAGCCATTTTGCGGCGCGCTCGCCTGCGCCTTATTGCGACGACTGCGTTGTCCCCGTCTGGGCGATCGACACGCACGTTACCTGTCCCGATACCGGGATGGGCGGGGTCGCCACAGCATGTCCCTTGTACTCGGGACGAGTTCGTGCAAATTGACTGGTGGACTTAGACATTTATTTAACTAGTTGGTTTTTTTTTTTGGTTTTTTTTTGTTATTTTAGTAGGTCGCACGTTCCTACACCGGGGTGAGGCGGACCTCTCCCCGACACCGGAGCTTGCACCCTGCTTGTTGGCTTTTTTTTATTCATTATTTTTTTTTTGCATCATATTTTAAAGCAACCTATTATTATGCAGTGTTCAATACGGCGACTAATGCCCAAGTAGGCAGTCGCCAGATAGGCTCTTTAGAAAGAAATATATGTAACTCTCGTCTCAATTACAGTGAAATCTCGACCGCAAAAACTCTCTCGCGAGTGTTTCCCCCCTCCCCTTTCTTGTTCGTTTGGAAGCAAAACCATTCACACTCCCGTTCGTGCATAAAGGTATCCATAATTCCGCCATAGTAATTGTCATGCGTTAATTTAATTCTTATTGTTGTGCCCATTGCGTAAACCAGCAGCATGTCACCGTTTGAAATTTTCCAAGGCCTAAGGTGAGTCACTCGGACTTAGTGGCAAAGATCCGATGGACTACGCCCAGGAAGAAGAAAGAGAAAGAGCCGAAAAAAGAGAGAGAGAAATGGAACAAAAAAGAAAAAAGACAAAAGGAACGAGAAGAGAGAAATGATCAGAGCGAGGAAGGAGACGGTCTCCATAAACTCAAGTGCTAGACTAGACGCACCACAGCCTGCCAACATAAAACTTCCCGTATTTAAAGGCGAAGATTCAGGGTTTTATCTCACCCACTTCGAAAAGATCGAGATGAACCAGCGGGACATCGAGATGGACGGCGTAGCACAATTATAGCCCCTGTTGAGCTCGCAACTGAGGGATATTTTTATCTCTCTCCCATCAGAGGCAACAAATGATTACTCATCGTTATAAGCACTGTCGCATTCAACCAAACCAGCCTCCCGACAGTCCAGATACTCCCCACAGCGTCACTTAAATTTATGGATTGACACAGCCATGGTGCCTCATGAATACAACGCCCTGGTCTATTTCGTCCTCGAGGAACAATTTCTTGCGTCGCTTCCTTCGGAAAACAGATCCTTCGTGAAGGACCGGACGTGCCGTACTCTCAACGAATGAATCAAGGAATCAGACGTCTAAGGGGCTAGGCACAACTGCTATCCGAACGAATGGAAGAAATCAGAACCCCCGTCTCCTAAATCCTAACCAGCAAGAAAAAAATTGTTCCTAATAATGGTAATAAGTTAGTTAAGTTGAGTGTGCGTATTTTACTGGTTGGGCTGAAGTCGTGGCAGCCCCCATCAAGATTTGCTCTGTCCTAATTGGTGAGTCCGACCACCCCTGTGGCTCAACCCGTTCTAGGGCAAAGAATTTAATTTTTTTTTTTTATTATAGAGCTCATCTGGCAACTTCCTACTTGGGCATTAGGGGCCGTATTAAAAACGTGCCTATAACCAGGCTACTTTAAGATAAAATTAGGATAAAAAACAACCCCAACCCCCCCAAAAAAGGAAAGGGAAGTGAGATATGGAGCAAGCTCCTGCGTCGGGGAGAGGTCCCCCCAGCGCAGGAGCGTGCGACCTATAACAGGAAAAAAACAAACAAACAAAAACAAAAGCAAAAATAAAACCCTGCTTAAATAATAGGGAGAAAGCCGGCCTTCCCGAAAAGGTCAAGAAGTCCACCAGTCAATGTGCACGCATTCGTCCCCAGTGCAAAGGACAAGCGGTAGCGACCCCGCCCATCCCGGTACCGGGACAGGTAGAGTGCGCGAAGATCACCCAGACTAGGACATTCGACAAGAATGTGCCGAAAAGTCTGGGGGACGACGCAGTCGTCGCAATAGGGCGCAGGCGAGCAGTCCATCAAATAGCGATGCGTCACACGAGTGTGTCCGATTCGGAGACGACGGAAAGCAACCTGAAGCCGCCGCGGCATTGGGGGATAGGTCCATGGGAACAGTCGCGGCGCAATGGCACGCAACTTTAAGTTCCCTTCGACAGTATCCCATCTTCTTTGCCAAGCAGTCCGAAGAGCTGCCCGTATTCCTGCCATGTAGTCGTTGTAAGGAAGAGCGAAACGCTGGTCCGGTCGCAGAGTCCTCGCGGACTCTTTGGCACACTCATCTGCGCGCTCATTCCCCACAATTCCTACATGTCCAGGAACCCAGCAGAAGATAATCTCGACATCTGCCCGGCTCGCCAAAACCGTGGCGTCACGGATTTCGCGAACCAGGGGATGCGGAGATTCCAATGCCCCGAGAGCACTCAGGGCGCTTTGTGAGTCGCTATAGATCACAATCCGGTATCCGAACAAGCACGTCGCGTAATCTCCCGTACCGAAGGGTGTATTGCCACCAGCTCGGCCGGGAAGGCATGACGTACGGGACATCGTCCGGACCATGAGCGGTGTCCGCGCACGAAGAAAGAGCAGAACGCCACTCACTCACAGGAAACTTGTCGTTGAAGGGTTCTCCGCCTCTGGAGGTAAAGTCCAGCCGGTGGCCTTCCGCGACATCACGACGTGCATTGAATGCTGGCGGAGCAGCATCACGGGTAGAGAATGCGAAAAAAGCGGTCGCTAAGGATTCCGCCACGGACGCGGGGTCCGAGATTGCGGTCCCATTCTCCTGAGAACGGGAGGGGGGTCCTGCGAGAACTTGCCCCGAATCCTTTTGACTCGCTTCCACACCTCAGCTAAAGGGGTCTTCCCGTTAAGTGAAGACACGTATGCCCGCCAAGAAAAGCGGCGGGCGTGCTTCGAAATATACCGGAACCTAGCCCTAGCCCGACGAAATTCAGCGACAGTGAAATCGTTCGGGCGTCGCTTATAGCGCATGTAGGCATAACGCTTCTGTTTGAGGGCCGTCTCACACTCGGCCGACCACCATGGGAGTGGTCGGCGTGCAAAACGGCCAGACGTCCTAGGAATAGTGGTCAAGCCCACGGCGATGAGGTTGCCGGAGAAGAACTCAACGGCCTCATCTACCGACCTAAACTCCTCGACTGAGATAGAGAATTCAGTCATTTCCTGAAATGCAGGCCACCGCGCCCGCGCCAAGCACCACCGAGGTGGTCTCTCAGGCGGCAGTTGCCCTGGAAATGATATTTGAATGGAAAAGTGATCACTACCATGAAGGTCATCGACCACCCCCCAATCAAAATCAGGCTGTGCATCCGAAGAGCACAAAGATAGGTCAAGGCAAGAAAATGAAGCGGTTCTCGGACAGTGATGCGTAAACTCATCCACGTTTAGGACACCCATCTCAAGCTCTTCGATCAGATCGGCAAGGACTTGTCCCCTGGGATTTATGGAGTAATCTACCCAGAGAGGATGCCTGCCGTTCAGATCTCCAAGCAAGAGATAGGGCCTCGGCAACCGTGCCACGACGCGGCGGAAGTCCCCCGCGTCGAAGTCAGGTGACGGTGGAATGTACGCAGAAATGATAGTATACCTCCTATCCAGGTGCAGCTGCACAGCCACTGCCTGAAAGGAGGTATCTAAAGAGAAAGGAAGAACGGAGACATCATGCCGGTGTAAACCGCGCATTCCCCAGCCCGGCCATCCCGCGGTGGTGTGGTCGCAAGACCCTTATACCCCGGAAGGGCGGGCAGGGGGCACGCGCCTAGCATGGTCTCCTGTAAAACGATAGCTAACGGGGAACGGGACGAGACGAGCCTCTGCAGCTCCTCCCAGTTGGCCCGGAGTCCACGGCAATTCCATTGAAGGAATATGCCCTCCAGGTCTAGCTCGGAGACGCGGTGGCCCTCCTCGAATTGAAGACCCTCACGGGAATGGCCGTACGCTTCCCGGGGGCAGAACCCCGGGCGCTGTTGGCCAGACAAAGCGCAGAAGGCGCTGTCGCCTTCGAGGACTTATTGGGGGAGGTTGGGCTCGCCATGCGAGTCTTTTTCTCCCTCCGCCTCGAAACCTTAGGCGGGCGTTGCGGCTTCGGAGGCGGGGGGCCCTCTTTTCGAGGAACCAACGTCTCCGAGCCACTCAGCCTAACACTAGGCGTGGGCGAAGGAGCCGAAGCTCCTTTGTTGCTGTCCTCCTTTTGGGGGTCAGCTTTAGGAACCCCGGAAGATGGCCTGGCGACCAACTTCAGTGGTGTTGCCTCCTGTGTGTCTAACGACTCGGTGGAGGCACGTGGCCGTTTCGCCTTACGGGAAACGGTCACGCTAAGGGAAGGGGGGGAGGGAGTCCTGGTTTTAGCCGGGGCTGGGTGTGAACCCTTCTTACCCACCTTTACCAGAGGAGCGCCCGGGTTGAGTAGAACCCGCAGAAGAGCTCCGAATATGCGCGGAAACAACAGTGCTCGTTGGCCTGGATAGGCCACAAGCAGAGGGTGCCTTTCTAACTATTGAGGCATAAGACGTCCCAGGCAGAGCCGGGCGCGCCAGGAACAAGTCCTTAGCCTCGCGGAATGAGAGTCGATCCTGGGCCTGAACGACCAGGATTTCTTTCTTAAGGAGATATGCACCACATTGCTTCGACGAAACGGGGTGCGGCTCTCCGCAATTGACACACTTGGCCACACACGATTTAGACTTATCGTGTGCGGCCTTGGAGCAATTTACACAGACTTCAGGTGACCCCGGCTTTGCACGTCTACAAGAACGATTCGTATGGCCGAAGCGGTGACAGTAATAGCACCGCCGTGGGAGTGGCACGAATGCTTTCACGCGGTAGTGGTACCAACCGGCAAAACCGACTCAGGGAGCTTGACACAGTCGAACGTGACGAAGAGTGTAGGGTTGGGTATCGAGGCCCCTCCCTGTTTTCTCATCACACGTTCGACCTTGACCGCCCTATGGTCGGCCAGCTCTAAGGTGATGTCATCTATGGAGTAGTCCACGAGTTCCCTCGCATAAACTACTCCTTTAACGAAGTTCATGTTAGAGTGCAGCATCACACTCACAGGCGTGCCATCAAGTGTCCGAAGGGCACTAATCATGGCCACCTTGGAGGGATTCAACGCATTTGCCAAAAGGCTCCGGTCCGAGAAACTGGTCACCTTCAGGGCTAAAGCTCTCCTCTGATGGATCATGTTGCCCTTAGCCAACATGCTGCATCAGTGGAGCGAATAACCAGGAACGCCGGGTAATTTCTGAATGAGGGGCCCCGATGTAATTGAGGCTCTGCTCTGCGCACTAGCACTTTTGGTCTTTGCCAGGGGCTCTGCACCCGGGAGGGCTGAGGGGCCGGATGTGCCGATCCTGGCTTGGTGGCTTACCGAAGGGGGAGTAGACCTATCCGCCCCCGGAGCCCTCGCGGATGGAGAGGAGCCCCGAGTCTTTTTTTTCAATTTAGGAGAGGATGGGGGGGGGGGGGGAACCCTCTTCCCCCCTCCGCCGGCAAGAGCCCCCAGGCCGGATGGACAAGCCTCAGCAAGGTCCTTCTCCGAGATGCGAGAAGGTTCTGGCAGTCGCAGGGGCACCGGTCGGAGGAGATCCCTCCCCTCCTTGTACTGCCTTGGAAACCCTAACCGTTTGAGGAGGACTTAGCATAGGGGCGGATTCGAGTTCTGTACTTTACGCCGGGCCCGGATTCGCTCTCATGGAAGGCCCTACCGTCTGAGGGTGGGTTGCCTCAAGGACCATATCTATCTCGGTAGGGGGGTGGGGGGCTCCAGTTGGCCATCCCCCTCAGGACATCACAGGTCCCATTGGCAGCGGTGTCACGAGTCGAGTCTGGGGAGGCACAAGCCTTGATCCCCGCTAGGTTTAATATTCTAGCCAGCAGGTCTTTTGATGGAAGCGACCGATGAGGCCTGGCTTCCCTCTCCTCCCTAAGGGGGTTTGCCCTACCGAGAGCCACTTCAATGGGGAGCGGTAGGCTATGGGCTGCCTGTTGCTTGCTTTCTTGGCAGTCTCCTTGGAAAGTAAAGGGGATACTGTCAGCGGAAAGAGCGAGGTGCCCGAAGGCAGTTCCAGACAAGGGGGTGAGGGGGAATCCCCTACACCCAAAGGCGAAGGACGGGAGTAAGCCCCCCTCTCCGGTTAAAGAGACTTGGAGGTTCCCCTGTGAGAGCACAGGGGAACCTCGCAGCCCTTCAGCATGGCGGCTCCACCTTGGACACAGCATAAAAATATAAAGTGAGAAGGAAAAAGGATGTGAGCAAGGTATGGGTGGGGATGAAGCAGGTTGTTAAAAACCCACCATCCCAAACCGGAGCTCAGGGGTTAGAGAACATTGTCCCCTCCCCCCTCAGTCCCGATCTGGGATAGTTGGCTGAGAAGGAGGTCAGCATCTACCCTGTGAAAATGGAGGCCGATCAGAGAAAGTTGTGGGGGAGGTTGTGGGGGAGGTTGTGGGGGAGGTTGTAGGGGAAGTGAGGAAGTAGGGGAGAAATACTGGCTGTCTGAAAGAAGAGGCTACGCTGGGGCCGGACGGGGCGCTGAGTCCCGTCAGCACGGCGGCCAGGAAAGAAAATTGCCGCGCCCATTACGGGGTTAATTCACGTGAGTCTACCTCGTACCCGCTTCTACCCGCTCAGTCTGGATTCGTGTTTTACTCGAAAGCAATTAATAGTCATTGTCAAGAGACTATTATTTGAACTTTGTGCCAAGGCAAGGATTATTCCCTTGGACTAAATCTTCGAGGTAACAGCAACGCGCAACTCTCCTATGCAGGTGCTCTCTTTGCCCCCCCCCTCTCCCTAGTGTAAGCATTCAGCATCGGGTTAGTATACGCTCAAGGTCATTCGAGCAACCCTTGGTCAATATTGTTTGTATAGTGTCCGTCCCCACTCCCCTCTTAGCCGCTGAGACCCGTGTATATAGCTTGTTTTTAAATTCCTTTTAACCCCGTAAAATAATCGACTGTTGGCCAACCTAAATTCAGTTAATTTGCACTCTGCTTATATTATAAATCTCTTTGCACTCGAAATACAGAAAGGGTAATCTTGACCCTATTCTACGACACTTATAATCTGCAGCCTCACCAATCTCCACAAAAAGTGGGCTCTATACCACTACCTGGGTTTAGTAACCTTTTACAAGCGCTTGAAGATGGTACGATGATGCATCATTTCTAGACTATTAGTCCCATTTTTTATGGCAATCTTCCTTATACCAACATTTGTGCACTGCAGATAGAAAGCTTACCTGGGCATTTGTGCAATGGAATTTTGCAAGTAAATTCATTTTCAAATTCCTGCATTTTCTTGGACAAAACGGAATTATTCATGGGAAATTTATTTTCTATCTTCTCATTGAGGGAGTTCAAAAGTGGGATCCAACCCTTAAAGAGAGAAACATAAACAATACCATGGAAATTTATGATAACAGTAAAGACAGGGATGGGTTGTGTGTGGGTGGGTTTTGACAGATGTGGATGACCTTTGATAGGCCCATGTGGCTTTTGTCATCAGTGAAATTATGTTATGTTATGTTAAATACTCACAAATGAAGCTGCTGTACCTAACCTACAAGGCAGAGTCAAAAACTCTAAAAAATGACAAAGGCAAACCCTAGACTGGGACTAATAAGGGTACATAGAAAAACCTCACAATACATTTATACAAAGATAATATTTTTTTTCCAGTGCCCATCTGGCAACTGCAAACAAGGGTATAGGTCATCGATCCTACAGTATGTGCCCTCAATGGCAGGAACTGAATAAAACAATTTAAAACAAAAACCAATGAGGGCATCCCCTAGATTGTTTGGAGATATTTAAAAATAAAGTGGTCAAGTTAAGGGAAATGAAAGCGTTAAAGATAATTAGTGGCAGATCTGCCTGAGTGCATTAGGGGTACACAATCCTCCAGATGCCGGTGGCAGAATGGTTGCCCCATGCTACACCAACCCACGACCCATCTCCATATGGGGCGCTATGAGATAGAGAATATGCATATGATAAGGTAATATCTAGGTTCTATAGATACAGGAGAAATAGAGGTACAAACCTTCCACAACATTTATCACTTTCCCCCAGAGTAGCATCAGCACACAACCAAGGTGTGGGCAGAGGGCACACACCCAGCATGGCCTCCTGCTGAAGAAGAGCTAATGGAACAACTAAGGGAACATGACTAAGACAAAAACGTGACGAAGAGCCTCGGTGTGGGGATTGAGACCTTTATCTCTTGTTCCTAACTACATGTTCAACCATTTTCTGCCTCTTGGTTGCCCAGCTCATTTGTCATGTCTTGAAGGGAATAAGTAGTCTAGTAGCACCCTGGTATAGCTGTGCTATTGTCTGTCCAAAGATTACTAGACCATGTGTTTCCTACCAAGAAACGAACCTAGAATAACGCTGACGGAATGTATGCCTAACGGAAAACTATATTCAGTCAATTGCGATGATAATTTGGACAAGTTTCAAGCCGGCGGCTCAACGACGCCCGGCAACCTCTCAATGAGCGCCCCTCTCCTTCTTAGTTCTCTTTTTAGGTGTATGTGTGAGAGATTTCATGCCTTTCTGTGTCCCTCATCGGGGGTCCCCAAGGGCTGATGGAGCATTCTCGACCTGGTTATTCGCCAAAAATGAAGACTCGACTGTACCCTCCCCCCTCTTTCGGGATGCCATTTAGAATTGGGAGGGACTTGCCCTGCCCTGGTTTAGGATTAGGCTTGAGCCAAAATCCCTTCCTGTATGAAGACCTTTCCATTTGGGGCGAGGGAATCACAGTCAATGCTCACCTTTGTGGCATCCAATTGACTAGTGACTACCATTAAGGACATATCCTCCCAAATTACTAACTAGCCTATCCTAAGGTTATATTCAAATTTATATAAACAAAGCGAAAAAGAAATCAACAACAAACCAATAGCCCAAAGAAAAAATAAAACAACAAAGACTACATATAATAAAGAAAACAGAGCTCAGACTCAGACTCTTTCAGGGACCTGAATGTGGACCTCAAACTAAATACTATGGAGGAGGCCCGCCTCCTCTAAAAACTCAATCAGTCTATGCGTCCCGGTATCTGGACAGCTAGTACGGTCGAAGCTTCCCCAGACTGGGACATTCTACAATTGCCATAGTAAGGATAAGGGAGTATTCCATCAAATAGCTCGGCGTCCAGAGAATGTGTCCGATTCGGAGACACAGAAAATCTGAAGCCGTTGCGTTGCAGCTTTAAGGGCTAGGTTCACACGAAAATTCGCGGCACAAAGGCACATAACTTTAGATTCCCGTTGGCAGTCTCCCATCTTCTTTGCCAAGGGAAGCATCATGTGATCAGGGGCGCCGACATACCGGCAGTGGAGGGAAAGCCCGGGGAGCCGGCGCACTGACCTTCACTGAAGCAGACCAGCCTGAGGTCTAATACTGGAGGCTGGTGCCAGAGGTGTGTGCCATTGAGTGGCTCTCTATCTTTGATTTTATGGGGGGGCCAGTAAGAAAGCTTGTAGGGGAGGGGGACGTTCGCGCTAGAAAGGGAACCACATGGGCAATCATGCTGCAGCTGACATCTGGAGGATTACATGCCTTCCAGGTCTCAATATCTGTAAGAGGATCCCCATTTTGCTTAAAGGAAAAAGAAAGATCGACTCACAAAGAATGAAATATCTAAAATAGTGGGGCTCAGGTCTTCCATGCATTTATGGGATTATTATTCAAGACAACAGGCTACATACAAAGCAGCATCCTGTACCAACCTATCCATCACATTTCATCGCCTTTTACGACGCCTAACTGACACTATGAATACGAGATCCCCCCCATAACTAGATCCTTATTGAAGGTTGTCTTTTACAAACTCAAGATCATCAAAGTGAGGTCAGTGCACAACGCCAATGCGTCGTGCGCTCGCGGGAACAAAACCTCGCACACAATTACCCAGGTCAGTGAGCCCCCTAGCCAGGTTTAGTCGCCTTTTCCAAGGCAGGGTTTTTTTTCTCTTGAATTTAAACCGCAATAGCAATGCGGCCGTCTCATGCAGACGGTAAGAAGAGACCTGTAAAGAAAGTGGTAATAGAAGATATATGGCCTCGAGTCACCCTCCAGACACTAGGGCCGGTAGGACAGACAGCCTCCAGTTATCACTTGACCCCCCTTACGGGTAACACGAGAGGGAAGACGGTAAGGGTATCCTACGTGCCACACATACCCTGGGTACATTACCCAACTAACTGAAGCGACTCCGCCTTACTGTGCTGAGGAGATGGCCGAGATGCACCAGCTGGAAATGATCGGCCGCCGAAACGGATTCTTGCGCCTCCTGCGGCTTCAGAGGAATTTGGAGGCAGTTCTTGAAATGCGGGGCGTAAGAGAGGGCGCGTTTGCTCTTGTGCTGGAGGAGAAAAGGCAACGGATTCGAACATCGAAACTTGTGAATTGCCCGGGGAACCTGACCGACTCTAAGGTGCTTGTGCCCACCTAAGAGCGCAAGGGAGGGCCCAGTGTCGGCCGTGGCCTTCTTCAGGAGCTAGGGAAGGTGTTCAACAAAACAGCCTAGGCTAACACAACAACTTCCCAATTCTGGTATTGTCCGGGGGGACCGAGGTCACACTCAGGCACTGGTAAGGGTGGGGGGCAGGGGGAGAGCCCGGTATCGGCCGTGGCCTTCCTCAGGACCTCGCGGGTGTTCGGCCAGACAACCTAGGGCTAAACAACAACTTCCTTGTTCCCTCACACTTGAGTCAAAGTTTTGAAAGAGGGTTTGCAAAGAAATCTGCCAGTGAGAGCTAGGTGGTAAAATTGGACAACTTGAGAACGATGCTCGGTGTGAGCTAGGCAGAATAATTGGATAACTTGAGAGGGATGCTTGATGAGAGCTAGGTGGTAAAATTAGACAACTTGAAAGGGATACTTGGGGTGAGTTAGGCGGTAAAATTGGACAACTTGAAAGGGATGCTCGAATGACCTAGGTAGTAAAATTGGACAACTTGAGAGGGATGCTCAGTGTGAGCTAGGCAGTAAAATTGGATAACTTGAGAGGGACTAGATGTGAGGTAGGCAGTAAAATTTGGATAACTTGAGGAGGCTCAGTCTGAGCTAGGCAGAAAAATTAGATAATTTGAGATAACTTGATGCGCAGTGTGAGCTAGGCGGTAAAATTGGATAACTTGAGAACTATGCTTGATGTGAGCTAGGCAGAATAATTGGAAAACTTGAGAGGGATGCTTGATGAGAGCTAGGTGGTAAAATTAGACAACTTGAGAGGGATACTCAGTGAAAGCTAGGTGATAAAATTGGATAACTTGAGAGGGATGCTTGATGTGAGCTATTTGGTAAAATTGGACAACTTGAAAGGGATGCTCGGTGTGAACTAGGTGGTAAAATTGGACAACTTGAGAGGGATGCTCGAATGACCTAGGTAGTAAAATTGGACAACTTGAGAGGGAAACTTGGGGTGAGCTAGGCGGTAAAATTGGACAATTTGAGAGGGATGCTCAGTGTGAGCTAGGTGGTAAAATTAGAGAACTTGAGAGGGATACTCAGTGAAAGCTAGGTGAGAAAATTGGATAACTTGAGAGGGATGCTTGATGTGAGCTATGTGGTAAAATTGGACAACTTGAAAGGGATGCTCGGTGTGAACTAGGTGGTAAAATTGGATAACTTGAGAGGGATACTCAGTGAAAGCTAGGTGAGAAAATTGGATAACTTGAGAGGGATGCTTGATGTGAGCTATGTGGTAAAATTGGACAACTTGAAAGGGATGCTCGGTGTGAACTAGGTGGTAAAATTGGATAACTTGAGAGGGATGCTCACTGGAAGCTAGGCAGTAAATTTGAGGAATGCGTAGTTAAGAGGTGTCTATGATTCAAAGTGGTTTGGCTATGCAAAAGAAATGGGTGGGATTAGACTTGTAAATAGAGGAGTGTGGCACGAAGTGAGTAGGGTTCGAAGAGTGAGGAAGAAGTGCATGGTGTACATGGGAGTTTGCAAGGGCATGTGCCTCAGGGGCCTCTCCCCAGAAATGACCCCCTGACAAGATGAATGGCCTAGGGAATCAGAAGATGCATTGATGAGTGCTGACCCCATTTTGTAGGACAATCTTTTAACAAGTTATTTATCTTCAATCGCTTTCCTACAAAGTTGAGATGGTGCGCATCAAAGCCACAAAAAACACCCTCCCCATCCTCACAAACCCTCTGCATTAAGGCCTAAAATACACTGGGGCATAGTAACAGTTGGCGTAAATCAATCCCAGTGAATGGGAGCACTACAGCCCCACTCATTAATGGCATAATATTTTACGATAGCAGGAACAAAACTTTGGGATGCAGGATTTTCCAGATCAATGACCCCTATCTGGGTTTAGTCGTCTTTTACACCATGCACCAAAATGCAGTATGGGTATGCTCCATAGATGCAAGCCTAGAAATCCTAACATAAAACACTTTCCGATTACAGCAAAGTTAGGGGACTGTACACAATTTATAGGGAGATATGCAAAAAAACTATCTCTGATTTCCTTCATTTTTAAAGTGTATTAATATCATAAAACTATTTTTAAAAAGAGTAAAATTTTTGGCCCCTCCCTATTGGGGGGGGGGGTACAGGAACCGCATTCAAACGGTGATATTTTGACCATTTTAAAAAATAAAATAAATTAAACTACTGAAGGAAATTAAATAATTTTTTGATTATATGTAATATATCCACAATGCATTTAAACTATGGTTAAATTTTCCTAATTTATAAAGGGTGTTCCATTAAGACGGATCGAAGTTAGCAGTAAATAAAACAGTGTTATTGGTGAAAATTTATTGATTTCACTATTGGATCATGTTATTTGAGTCATGGCAATTATGTGTGAAGAATAATATCGCCTAAATGTCCACCAAAGCTTCGGCGGCACACCTCCACTCAATGGTCAAAATTTTTGATGATGTCTCTGCATAGTTGCTCCTCGATCTCACCAATATGCCTTATTATCTCATCCTTCAGCTGGTGAATTGTTGTTGACTTGTTGGCATAGACCTTACTTTTGAGATGACCCCAAAGGAAGAAATCTAAAGGCGTCAAGTCACACAAACAATTTTCCCAATTGCACTCTCGGTTGGTCGATTATATTGACCAAAAAAATTGACAAGTGTCCGATATGCGTTTCTGTTTAAACGTCCATTTTCGTAATAGGCTTCGATAACTTTAACACGTTGTTCGATTGTTAATCGAAGGTTGTCTTACAGGAAGCTCCTGATTCTCATTGTAAGATTGGGATATAATACTGATTTGGGTGTGTAATTTTTCTTGTATTTATTTAATACATCAATCACTGTATAATAAATACATTAGTGATTAATACTTTTGGGGAAGATAACTGGCAGCAATCCTGAGCAAGAATTTTTTTTTGGTGAGTGTTAACTTTTTCCTTAGTAAATTTCTGAGAGTATGGCTTTTTGTATAGATGGTGAGAGCATGCCGTTTGAAAGTAGTGTGTATGTGGTGTGTGATGCATGTGGAGTTGAAAGGAGAGTGAATGTAGCTGAATGCCGTGTGTGTTTTCTGGAAGGGGAGGTTAGGAGGTTGAGTGGGGAATGTAAGAGGTTGAATGATTTGGTGTTTGAGGTGAGAAGAGATGCAAGTGTGCGATTGAAGGGTGAGATTAGTGTTAAGAGGGTGGAAGATAGGGCTAGGAATGGGAACAGTGTGGAAGTTGTGAGTGATGATGAATGGTGGGTGAAAATGGATAGGATAGATAAGTTAGGACAGGTTAGGTGTGTGAATGAGAGGGATATAGAACCTGTTAGGTTGACTAACAGATTCAATGTCCTGAGAGAGGAAGAGTGTGAAAGTGATTTGCCTGGTGTGATTGTGTATGAAAGCAGGATGGGTGATAGTGTGACTGAGAGCAGGAGGGAGGGTAATGTTAGGCCAAGACAGAATAGGAGAATGACTGAGGTGCTAGTGATGGGTGACTCTCAGATTAGATATTTAGATAGGAAGTTGAGTGATAGCAAGTGGAAGGGAATGAGAGTTTGTCTGCCGGGTGCTGGTGTAAGTGATGTTTGTGAGAGGTATGATAGGCTGGTTTCTGGGTGTGAGAGGGATGCAGTTGTGATTACACATGTGGGAGTGAATGATGTAAAGAAGGTGGGTACATGTGGGTTACGTGAACAGTATAAAAGGTTAGTTGAAAGGATGAGTAAAAGCAGGGTAAAAGGTGTTGTTTCTGGTGTGCTTCCGAGATTGGATGTGGGGGTAGAATGGTTGTCGCATGCAATTGGTTTGAATGAATTTGTGAAAGGATTGTGTGAGGAGCTAGGATTGGTGTTTGTAGATGTCTGGGGAGGGTTTTACGGGAATAGGAGGTTGTATGCGATGGATGGGCTCCATCTTAGTCGGGCAGGTGTTGAGGTTCTATGGGGGAAGCTGGATAGTGTGATTAGGTCCTTACGGGTGGGAAACTAGAAGCTGTTAGAGGTAAGGGAATAACAGGAATAGAGGGCAGGTGTAGGAAATGGAAGGGATGCAGAGATAGAGGAATAGCTAGGGGAGAGGGCATACTGATGCGTTATAGGGGGACTAATGCACAAGTGAATGAGCAGATAACTAGGAATAAAAAAGCACAATGCAATGAAGATGGGAATAATAATAAAACCTTAAAAATATACTACACAAATGGTTGGAGTATAAGAAATAAGATAGATCTCTTAAGAGCGTTAGCGAGTGAAGAGAATTTTGATATAATTGCGATAACAGAGTCATGGCTTGATTTGGCAGGTAATCACTTTAAACCTGAGGTTGAGATTGAGGGCTTTAACATGTTCCATACAGATAGGAATAGGAAGAGAGGAGGAGGGGTTATTATTTATATTAAAGATAATCTCCAGTGTTGTGTAAACAGTACAATTAAATTAGATGATAACACAGAGTCATTATGGCTAAATGTAAAGGAAGGTAAAAACAAGCTTGTCATAGGATTATTATACAGACCACCAAATCTTAGTAAGGAAGCTTCAAATCTTCTGTGGCAGGAGATTGAACGGGCATGTAGAAGTAAGCATGTGTGTATAATGGGCGATTTTAATTACAGAAATATAGACTGGGAAGCTCTTGTGGGTGATCAGGAGGCTGAGGAATTTTTTAATGTTGTCCAAGATAATTTTCTGAGGAAGATTATTAATGAACCCACTAGAGGTAATAATATACTGGATTTAGTTCTGACAAATAGGGAAGAAGTTATTAAGGATACTGAGATTGGAGGAAATTTGGGTAATAGTGACCATTGTGAAATTAGATTCAAGATGAAATGGAATGGTATTGATAGTAGCATGAACAATGATAAAATTCCTGACTTTAGAAGAGCAAATTATAATGGGCTAAGGACTTACCTGGAGGCAGTTGTACAGAAACCAGGCAATGAAATCAATACAGGAATAGATTCAATGATATCAGTTAGTGGAGACAATAATCACCAGGAGGAAGAGATTACAATTGAAGAGGAGTATGAAAGAATAATTGAGCAATTAATTACAGGTCAGATGATTAACATTCCATATAAGGAGATTAGGACTAAAAATAATGACCCAAAATGGATGACAGATAAAATTAAGCATTATATTGGCATTAAAAAGGGCATTTATAGGAAAATAAAAAATGGAGAGGATCACTTAAGGCAGAGATATAATGAACTAGCAAGAGATGTTAAAAAGTTAGTTAGAGTAGCAAGGAGAAATTATGAAATTAAAGTGGCAAATAGGGCATTCAAGATCCTAAAAGTTTTTATCAATTATACAAAACTAAGGTTAGAGATAAAATAGGCCCACTTATAGATTCCAATGGAGAATTAGTGAGTGATAGGGACTCAATGGCTGGAATGCTAAATGACTTTTTTCTCTCAGTATTTACACAGGAGGATACTCTAAATATACCTGAGGTGTCAATGATCTTTCAGGGTAATGATGAAGAGAAATTAAAGGATATCTTGATCACAAAGGAGATAGTGACAAAGGAAATTGATAAAATCAAAAGTAGTAAAGCACCCGGTCCTGATGAGCTCTTTCCTAGAATTTTGAAAGAATGTAAGGATGTGTTAAGTGAGCCCCTAGCATGCATCTTTAGAAAATCATTGGAGAGTGGCATTGTGCCAGTAGCATGGAAGAAAGCCAATGTGATACCTATATTTAAGAAAGGGGATAAAACAAATATGTCTAATTACAGACCAGTAAGTTTGACATCAGTGGTAGGGAAAATGATGGAATCTATTATAGCAAGGAATATTAGAGATCACTTGGATAAGCATAAGTTGATAAAAGAATCACAGCATGGCTTTAGTAAGGGTAAATCCTGTCTGACTAATTTGCTGTCTTTTTATAGTAAGGTGTATGAAGCAGCAGATAATGATGAAAACTATGATATTTTATACTTGGACTTTAGTAAGGCTTTTGATCGAGTGCCACACTTACGACTTCTGAGCAAAGTTAAAGCACACGGGGTCGATGGCAGTATATTTAGGTGGATTCAGTCATGGCTTGGTGACAGACAGCAAAGAGTTAGTATAGATGGAGTTAAATCTGAGTGGGGGTGTGTTAGCAGTGGAGTTCTGCAAGGATCTGTTTTGGGTCCCTTGCTTTTCTTAATTTATATTAATGATCTTGACATAGGTATAAGTAGTGACCTGAGTAAATTTGCTGATGATACTAAGCTAGGTAGGGCCATTAGGGCTGATTCTGATGCTGTTGTAATGCAGGAGGAATTGACCATTCTGTCCAATTGGGCCAAGAAATGGCAAATGAAGTTTAACATAGACAAATGTAGTGTACTTAGAATAGGTAGAAATAATCCATTGAATAGTTATAAATTAAATGGGAGAATTTTAGGGAGGACTGATTGTGAGAGGGACTTGGGTATTTTGGTAAGTTCAGACCTTCGTCCTAGAAAGCAATGCCTAAATGCTAAGAATAAAGCTAATAGGATATTGGGATTCATTAGGAGGAGTGTAAGCAATAAGAGTGCTGAAGTCATTCTAAAACTGTATCTGGCGCTAGTTAGGCCTCATCTAGACTATGCAGTACAATTTTGGTCACCATATTATAGGAAGGATATTGATTTGCTTGAGTCTGTGCAGAGAAGGATGACAAAGATGATTGGTGGGCTAAGGAACTTACCTTATGGTGAAAGGTGCAGAAAACTAAATCTACATACATTGGAAAGGAGAAGAGTCAGAGGGGAATTGATTGAAGTCTTCAAATGGGTAAAAGGATATAATAAAGGGGATCTGGGTAAGGTTCTTATACTTAGTGAACATGACAGAACACGTAGCAATGGGTTTAAGCTTGATAAGTATAGGTTTAGGAAGGAGATTGGGAGGAATTGGTTTACAAATTGTGTGGTAGATGAATGGAATAGGCTCACTAGACATGTGATAGAAGCCTCCTCTCTGGGTAGTTTTAAGAATAGATTAGATAAATTTATGGATGAAGCTGCTCAATGGGACTGACTTATTTTTTATGTGCATATGTATATATTTTTCTAAGGAGTGGGGAGATTATATTTTGCGGTTGCATGAATGGACATAATCCTCTGGATGCATTTTATGTATATTGTAGATTAGATCTGACGAACTCCTGTAAAGGGTGACAATGTTGATGACTTTTCTCTGGTAAGAAATCTTTCGTGTGTTGAATGGAACAGGAGCTGCCAAGTGTAGGCCATGAATGGTCTTTTGCGGTCTCCTTCTTTTCTTATGTTCTTATGGTTGAAATTCCCAAAGACTCAAGTTGTTAAATTTGAAAAAAAAAAGAAAAAAATCATTAGACGCTTAAACTTAACTTACATTTAAAATTGGTCCAAACTATTGGAACACCCTTTATATGTAAACCCCAATAAAATTTATTTCCAAAAATAAGGACTCGCCAATCTTTCATTAATCAATATTTTAACATTGGAGAAAAATGAAAGTAAAAAAAAGTAACAAGAAAATTAACATTTATGGCACGTCATCAGCTATCCACAGCATTCCATATTTTTCTGTTTTCTTTCTAATAATTTCTTTTAATAATTTCCCTGTAGAGATGCTTGCTAGAGCTTACCATGCTGCTCATTGTTGCCAGGTTTATAAGATTTAATAAGCTCCTGGACTATTATTTAGAGATACTTGTTTTTCAGACTTACTGACAAAGATCTATTTTGTTTTGTCTCGTTCTTTCAAAAATCCAGTTAGGTTGCTTGAATCCAAGTTTATCTTCTTTGTAGACTTGTGGTCAAGAGTAGCATGTTTAGCAATGAATTCCATTCTTTTCAAACTGACAAATTTATTCTTTTTCGCTCTGCTCCATATATTTTAATTAAAACTTTCATTTGCATTCTGTTAGTTCTCTTATACATTTTTTTAGCAATTCCTTTGTGGTAAGACTCTCATAAATTTTCTTTATTTTATGCTGATCTTCATCATCCACCCTTTATATTTTCAGGCTTTTCTCTATTTGCAATTGCTTTTTGATAAAAGCAGCCTGATTTCTCTCTAGTTAGGCAAAGACCATGTCAAGGATTAGCATCTGTACTAAAGACATGATGAAATGACATAATGGAAACCTGCATTTCCATCACAGTTTTCCCAACATTTGACCGAATATGCTGTCCAAATTAAGATGTCAGAGTTTCAATAGCGTTGTCAGTAAGTTTATCTTTACCATTTAGGGTGTTCCTTCTTATCTTCCTTCCTCCTCATTTGTTAATACATCTTCTTTGATTCATCTCGGAATCTCCTGAGCTGTGTACCGAGCCTCTTTTGGACATGATTTACACTCCAATTTTATAACAACTACTTCATCTGGATATGGACCCTTGCCTCCATTTAAATTACTGCATTATAAGCAGAAGAAACGCCTTCTCCTATAAAATACTGATAAACAAATCCAAAGTTTTTTGACCTTTGAAACATCTGAACTGCTGCTTCTTTCTCCATTGTTCCTGATGGACCATCAAAGTTTTTTACACAGTTCAGTTATTATTTTTTTATATTATAATCTTCTTCAGTTATTGTTTTGTTTTATAACTTTTTTCCCCTCACTTCACACACTTGACAAATTTATAAAGAGCAACAAAATCCACAACAAAAACTGTCAGAACTTAAATTATTACACCCATACCAATGTTTGATGTATGTCCTCACTTTGACCATGTACCATCATAGCTCACATCTATTAGAACTTTAGAGGATTGCCATTTATTTAAATAGGTATCTTTTCCTACCTCTTTGTAGTGTTTCACAATAACTTTATGGACCATCCTTTGTTTTTCTTCATAATGTTCATCCATACACTTGTATAAAATACTTAAATATTTATAATACATCCTGCTTTTCCTGCAATTTACTCCCATCATTGAAAGATGTCCATTGGATCCAGGGAATCCATAAGTCATGAATCATCGACATATAAAGCCTAAATTTCTACAAGAAACTCTTTGGCCATCAGCTGTTTCAAAAGTAAAACTCTCTCTTTAATCACAAACTTTAAAAAAATGCTTCAACCTTATATGCTAATGTCAGTTGTCTCATGAAAATTTATCTCATTTGAGCCACAAAAACACACACTATTATATATATTATTTATATCATTTGATGTTATAATATGGGCAAATGAAGTAACATTTAAATCAAGTGCAAATGTGCACTAAGAGCGAGCTGATCAGCTGTTTCTATGTTCTTTTAATTATTTCCACTTTTTACATGTGACACTAAAGAACTTTCAACTAAATTATTATGCCCTGGTTGTGGGTCATAACTTTTTTTTTTTCTTTCTGTTTTACACCTAAAAGGATTTTTTTTGCAATTTCACTATAATTAGACAAACAAGTTCAGAAACTGATGTTATCAGGCAGTGATGTCAGTTAGAAATTGAGGCTTTTTCACTTCCAGAGACATGTTCTGGCATCGTTAGTTGCCAATTTTCTATTTCACACTATAAACTAAAATTACTAAATTAAATTCATATTTATCCCTCTGATAAATATGAAAGGAGAAATTTTTTGAGGAAAAACTGGTTAAATATATATATAAACTTTTTATATATTAATAACAAACATCATTCAGCAATAACGATTGTACAAAATAAAATGCTATTCACCAAGAGGTAAGTTTTTCACTCAGAAATAAAATTTAATTCAATTATTTAGAAAAAATTATCAGAAATATAAATGGTAAAATAAGTGATTTATTATGCTGAGTCATAATTTACTTTCTTGAAGTGACTGACTGCTATAAATAACTTCATAATTCACTAACTAAAGAAGATATAACCCTGAAAACTTGTATGATACTTTATGGAACATAAATGAAACATTATAGAATGATATCAGAAAAATGTCAATTATACCGAAATTCGGTCTGTGAGCCTGTATGGTCCCCTTAAACTACATCAAGTGTGGTTAGTCACTGGATAAAGTCTAATCCGAGTCACCCACCTTGCAGGTGGGTGCTATATGTTTTAGATACTTGTGGTCTCGGATGCCATGTTAATTAGTAGGTACACTAAATAAAAATAAAGGCATCTTAAAGAAGTGCAGATTGGTGGTAAAATCCCTTCCAATTTCCTTTTCTCCTTAAGTGACCTCCAAAATGGGTGGTTTAACCCCTCTGAGGAAAGAATGGGAACAGGTAACAAGAAGCCAAAGTTGATGAAAAAGAACATAAATGAAGTTAAAAGATACAGAGAATTTGCACCCTAAATACTGGGGACAGTGGGGGAGGAGATGCATCTCAAAGAATAAGATTGGCAAAAGAACATAAACTCAACTGTCAGCATTCAAACCTTTTTTTAAGGCAGAACAACAAAACCCCACTTGGGGACTGAATTGAGACTTACAGCAACGTATTTTGCAATATAATTTTCAATGACGGGAGGAACTGTATTATACTGCTTCAATGTTAGTTGTGCCACCTTGTAAGAAAAGTTCATCATACAAGACTGCTCGTTGAACACCAAATTTTGCATACTCTGCGAATAGAGAGAATATTAACCGGAATGCTAACAATCATCTCACCTCCCCACAAATACAATATACAAACATGGAATGAAGTTCCCAACCTCTATTCTAATCAAAGCCTTATTAAACTCTAACTGAGCTAATGCATTAGGCACATAAACTATAAAGCAAACTAGGAAAACTTCACAACACATCAAACACAATGACCAAGACTTTGAAATCACTACCTTTCTCTCTTTAGATGCTACAGTTAATCACTTCACCCACAGCATAATTAAAGCAAGCAAAACAAACAGACCACAGGAAAAATGAACATGAGACAACCCTAAGATAATGTGAAAGAATAATGCATTAAATTGAAAAATAGACAAACATCAGCTCACTAAAAATACTGCAAAGAATGGTTCAACTCAACACTTAAAAAACCAGAAAGACCTAAAATCAAGAGACAAAAGTGGTCCTGGTGTGGAAGATACATGGACCAAACCATCACAAAAACCCTTCGCCTCCCACTGAGTGTGTGCATGAGACCCAGGGAGTGGCTTCGGTCATCTGGGCAGGTACCAAATCCCTCACTACAATGATACACTAAGAAACGACTCTATAGTGTTCATTTCTCAGATTTCCATCTCACTGGGGACATTGAGAACAACTCTAGACCCATCCACAATTAAACATAACCAACATACTCCAAACATTTCACCTCTGTTCAATGCAACTCCAGAAAAAGCTGGATCCACTTCATCTCCAGAAGAAATACTCAAACAATGGAACTGCTCCTCACACACTCCCTCCTCTACACTCAACTCCAATCCCTTCCTTCTGCCACTACCAATGTCATCACTAACACCATCTCATCACCTCCTTCCACCCTAAACTGTAACAAAAGTTTTAATAATTCACAGAATAACCTTGGGAGGACCTTGGCAATTCTATCATTTGAAAGAGAATGTAAAAGAATATAAGGGTTTCAAATTTCATTAGAATTGGCCAAATAGTTATGATGTTATTGCCAAAACAAAATAATTCCCGGGCTTACCATGGGAGGACTTTGGCAATTATATCATTCAAAAGAGAATGTAAAACAACATAATGATTCCAAATTTTGTTAGAATCGGACGAATAGTTATGATGTTATTGCCAAAATAAAATAATTCCTGGGCTAACCTTGGAAGGACATTGGCAATTATATCATTTGAAAGAGAATGTGAAAACACATAAAAGGGTTTCAAATTTCATTAAAATTAGCCAAGTCAATTATATCATTTGAAAGAGAATGCAACCCAACATAAGGGTTTCAAATTTTGTTAGAATTAGCCAAATAGCTACAATGTTATTACAAAAAAAAGAAAAAAGAAGAGCAAAATGGGGACTGACTGACATAGTGAGATGTAGAGTTGCCGGCGACTAAGAAGATTTAAAATTAAGATGTTACTTGAATCTCAAGTATCCTTGAATCTTTGCCCTTTCCTCCCCGGCCTAATCTCATCCTGGGTGAATTCAACACTAGGGAGCTGGCCTAGTATGTCAATCACCAGAGACAGACATGAACCTCACCCTACTGAAAAATCCTCACTTTTATACTCACTTCATTCCCAGACATCACCTTCTGCTCCCCAAACAACAACCTGGAAAATGGTAACCACCTACAAATCAATCATTATAACACAAAAAACAATAATAAAAAAAGCCATGGACACACCTAGATAAATTACCAGAAGGATCCAAAGATTCACAATGGAGACACAACATTTCAAAATACTAAAAGTACACCAATTACAGACATCAACAGAGCTGTAAATAAATTACATACAAAATGCAGACAAAAATCAATGCCAGAGGGACCAAAAAAACATAATCCCAATTTCACACCAGGACTAATCAGACAGACAATGTGACACAAAAACAACTCCTTAACCCATCACAAAAGACAGCTTGCTAAATACAAGATGTAATTAGTCAAATAAACAACAAAGTAGCACTAAAATCACCACTGGCAAAACTTTGTCAAAATACTTGACCACATTAAACACTATCACATTGTCCAACATCCCCCCCAAAAATTGTTAGTGCTCATCTGGCAAATGCCTTCAAGATGCTGTAATTAAAATTTCAGCCTAGTGCGAGGCTACTCTAATATTCCCAAACCAAACAAAAAAAATCAGACAAAACAAAAAGGAAGCACAGTCTGATGCCGGGGAAAGGCCCACCTCTCCCTGGCGCTGCACAAGCAGAAAGCGACGTGAAGGCATCACAGCATTGTGAGTAGGTACATGGGAAAAGTCGCGCCGCAGTGAAATGCAGGTCCCCCTCAACCTGCATTTGGCGACTGCCTACTAGTCAAAAGTCGCCGTAATCAGATCACAGCCTATTACTAGGCTAGATTAAAAAACAAGAAAAAAGGGCTAAAAAAAACCCAACAAATAAAAAAGGAAACGAGAAGGAAGCGCACTCCGGCGCAGGAAAAGTGGAGGAGGACAGCCTCCTCTGAAAAGTCGTATAGTCCACAAATCTGTGTGCACGAACTAGTCTCGAGTACAAGGGACAAGCGGTAGCAATCCCGCTCGTCCTGGTACCGGCACAGGTAACGTGCGCGAAGATCACCCAGACTGGGACATTCAACAAGAATATGCGGAATAGTCTGGGGGACAACGCAGTCGTCACAATAAAGCGCAGGTGAGCGCTCCATCAAATGGCGGTGTGTCCAATTCAGAGACAATAGAAAGCAACCTGAAGCCGTCGCAGCATTGGGCGGTATGTCCATGGGAACAGTCGACCCTCATGGGAATGGCCGAACGCTACCCAGAGGTAGAGCTCCAGTCGCTGTTGGCCGAAAAATGCACTGTCACCTTCAAGGACTTATTGAGGAAGGTTGGGCTCGCGATGCGAATCTTTTCTTCCTTCCCCCTTGAAACCTTAGGCAGGCGCTGGTTCCTCCTTTGGAGGATGCACTGTCTTCGAGCCACCAAGCCACTCAATGGGTGTGGGCGTAGGAGCCGAAGCTCCTTTGGGGCTGTGCTCTTTCGGGGGCAGCTTTAGGATCTGTTAATAAAAACAGGAATTTTGAAAAACAGTTTTAACCAGTTTTGACTGAAAAAAAATGCAACTAGAACTAATGACAAATAAAACTATGATGCATCCTTTATTGAGTAATAGAAATACAGGAACAAACTAATGAATACCATAACAAAACAACCTCTTTAAAAAAATAAAAAGTTGGGTTTTTTCCACTGAAAAACCTAATAAGAATGCACATATAATTTTTAAGCAGAGGGCATTAAATGTATTCTTGCACATTCTTGCATGTACTTTGGGCAAAAAATAACCTGCTGCCTATAACGATCTCTCAGCTTCAACATTCATTGGCTTTATTGCAAGAAGGGCATCAAACAAAAGTTGCAAATTGTCAGTTTTTTGATTAGTTTCATAATGTTTAAACTCAGTTTTTATATTAAAAAAACGGAAAGCTTTCTTAGGTAGCTCTATTTTTTTCACTTCTTTCATGTACTCAGACATTAATTAGGTCACCATCCTTCGCTTCACAATTAGTATTATCTTGTATCTCATGATCTGATGCTACTACCGCTGGGGAATCATCTTCAGTTTCACTATTTTTAATTTCATTTAGAAAAAAAGGTCTTAAAATTGTCTGTTCTGCAAAATTCTTTATAACATGTCAAGAAGCCATTAGGAGTAAATTTTATAAGCCTTTTATCTTTGGTATATGCTTAGCAAGTTAGCGGGTTCAAGGAAACTAAATATCTATTTTTTACATTTATATGTTATAACTTTTTGTTTGAAGTATGAACTGGAAATATATTTTATTTTCAAACTTGTATTATTTTTTCATTTAAGTTGATATTTAAACAAATTAATTTCATTACTATTCAAAAAATCGGTTTTTATATTTAGATTTTTGTTTTCTATGAAAGAATCAAAAAACGGTGGAGGCATATGGCCGTTTTGCCTTACAGGAAATAGTCATGCTGGGGAGGTGTGGGGATAACCCTGGTTTTAGCCGAGGCTGTGCATTAATCCTTACTGCCGCCACCTCTACCAGGGGAGCGCCAGGAAGGGAGAAACTAAAATCCGCAGAAAGGTTCCGGATGGGCATGGAAACGACCGTGCCTGTAGGCATGAAGGGTCAGGAAGCAGATGATGGCTTTATAACATTGAGACATAAGACGTCCCAGGAAGCGCAGGGCGCGCCAGGACCAAGTCTTTACCCTCATGAAATGAAATACGATCCTGAGCCTCAACGGCCAGATTTACTTCTCAGCGAGATACGCACCACATTGCTTCGAAGAAGTAGGATGCGGCTCTCCTCAATTGGAACAGTTGGCCACACACCATTTTGACTTATCGTGTGCCGCCTTGGAGCAACTTACACAGACATTGGGTAACCACATCTTTGCACGTCTACAGGAGCGCTTTTTTTTTTTTATAGCCGAAGCAGTTGCAGTAGTAGCACCTCCGCGGCAGTGGCACGAATGCCTTCACGCGGTACCGATACCAACTGGCACACACCGATTCAGGAAGAATATCATGGTCGAAATTAACGAAGAGTGTTAGGGGTGTGTCTCGAGGCCTCTCCTTATTCTCATCATATGTTCGACCTTGACTGTCCCGTGGTCGGCCACCTCTAAGTAGTTCACGAATTCCCTCACATAAGCTACTCCTTTCACGAGGTTCATGGTAGAGTACAGCGCCACATTCACAGGCGAGCCATTAAGTGTGTGAAAGGCACTAATCATAGCTAGTTCGGAACAGTGGCGTGCAGTGACTTTTGAAGATAAGGAAGCAATTCAAGTTTTACAAAAATAAATATCATAATTGAAACATATGCTGTAAATTAAAATTAACCATAAAACTAAAAGCTACTCACTTTATATGACTAGTAGTCATTTTGTGTCTTTTAATCGCTTTATGCATATTATTTAAATCATCGAATCCATTTGAATTCCAATTTCCTACATCATTACTGAATAGTAAACATGGCCAACCAAATAGCTTCTGTATGTATGCATGAGCGAGCCAAGCTGTACTATCATATTGGCCTACATTGTATTTGCGAGTGCAACACTATTTTGGATGACAGATCTAGGGGAGTGTAGGCCTACCTGTTTTAATAATAGTCTCTCTTTCATTATAAGTCATCGCACTGAACTTCCTTTTTAATAATTTTTCAAAAATGCAATACACTACACTGCCTTGCAGCTACTGATCTCAAAGATATGAGCGGTGACTCCGGTAGGGCTGCCAGAATCCAGGAAAAATTAACAAAATGATTAAGACACAAGGGTGTAACCATACAGTGTTTAAGCTATGTTGCTGCTTTCATTCTCAGATCCAGTATTTAAATATAACCGAAAAATTGTTTAAACTTCAGAGCATAATAATAGTTACGTCATTTTGTTGCCTTTCCTTAGATTGGAAGACGCTGCGTGCAAAGCTAAGTTTGCTTCCTTTTCTGTATACAAATAGGTTATTTTTTTCTTAATTCTAACACAGCATTAAAATATCTAGATAAAAAATTATAAAACTCTAATGACTGTATATAATTGCTAAGAAAAGCAAAACATCTTTTAAACTATTCATTGCAAAGCACCAAAAGGCGAGAGTAGAAATCTCAATGAAAAGGTTACATTTCTTCAATTGCAGTCGGGCTCATCACTATTAGAGTCTAATGCCAATTCGATTGAAAGTGAACGGTACTGTATACAAGTATAGGCAAGCATAAATGTGTGAGAATAAAATTGATTCTGCTGCCATATTAATTGTTGGAGTGTAATTTCTTTTTCTTTTCTTCTTAAATAGGAGGGGTCCGACACATTCGTCAGAATGCTCCCCTCCCAGAAATGGGTCACCTTCAGCTGTCTACCAATTAAGCTAGCTAATGCTCGCCTCTGATTGATCATGTTGTCATCAGTGGAGTGAATAAACATAAAGCATTTCAAGCCAACGAGCTCTAAAACACCAGGTAACCTCTGAATAGGTCCTCTGACATAATCAAGAAGGTTTTAGCTGTCAAAGGGGCACCAATCGGGGATGGGGGGGAGGGTCTCCCCTTCTGAGTGCTCAGTGGCCCCAGATGCCTGACCAAAAACTTGTACAGGGGCAGATTCAGGTTGGGCGTTTGACACAGCCCAGGTTCACCCTTATGAATTATGGATGATCCTGTCATCTGTTGCTGTTGGGTTACCTCTGGGATCATGCCCAGCTCAGGAGGATGGGGGGGAGCATGTGGCCATACATCTCAAGGCATCATGGATCTCATTCAAGCTAATTTCAGTCAAAGTCATCTCTGGCTGGCAAACTACCATATTGGGGGAAAGGGGGGGGGGAATGCCAGGTCCCTGCAAGGTACTGATATGCTATGTCAATTCAACCAGTCATTTTTGCCACCGACTCAGATTTTCTTGCAAATTACTGTACTTATAGACCTTAATGAGACAAATTCAATGGTATGTGTCTCACCTCACTAGGTTAAATGGTTTCTGAGATATGACCCCTCAAAGTTGGATAAAAAAGGTATTTTTTTGCAAAAATGTGAAAAGTTTCAAATTCAAATATCTCACAGACTATTGCACTTACAGAGCTCATTCTGATACCATTTTAAAGCTAATAAGATTTCCTACAACTTTTATTAATTCATATATTTCCTTACAAGGTTAAACAAAAAAGTTGACCTTTAATTTGACCTTTGACCTTGAAAAGGTCACTTGACGTAGAAATTGATTCTTTTTGTAACTTTCCCTAAATATTTGTACATATGTATAGCAAAGTGTTCATAAGGATTCTTCTTTGAGAAATGTTTATTTTAGGAGCTACAGATTTTTATGTGAGTACAACTTAGCTGAAAAAGTGACGATTTTGGTGTTTGACCATCTACACTACTTATACCTTGCTTTTTTATAAATATCTAATGTATGCTTTAATAAAATACTGCTCTATATGCATATTATATTAAAATAGTATTTAGGATGACACATTGAAATTGGATGATAAGCAATTTACTATGTATATGAACTAATATGCGATAAGACTTTATAATTCTGAAATGAATCCTGAAGATTTAAATCATAGTTTGAATACACTGAAAATATATACCAGTATACTGTATATATATATATATATATATATATATATATATATATATATATATATATATATATATATATATATGTTTCAATATTACTTTCTTTGCGGACATTTGTCATAGTGGTAGCTTTCTTCATTTCCAAATTTGCCAATGTATAGGTTCGGCCCATAATGGTTGTTGGGTTAACAATCATTAACACATCATTAGCATCAAAAAGTTCATCAGGTGGTGCAGGATACACAAATGAGTTGGCAGGGCCGTGTGGGTGAAGAAAGCTCAACCGAACTTCATTGCTCTCGTGCTTGACCTCCAGGACACATGCCAGATACCAGTGTTCATCATAAATAGCTAAACAGAACCCTTTTATAGATGCCAATGGAATTGTGCTGCTTTAAAGAATAGAGGTTCTTTCCAATCTTGTGATCGTTGAAGTTGAAGATGCACTAACTTCCAAGACTTCCTCACTGACAGCTTTGATGCAATGGATCTTCTCTGTTCCTAATAAAGAAAATATGTATACATTAGGTACATAATTATATTCTAAGCTTTCAGTTTGCAAGTTATTATTAAGAAAGTTATTATTTTAGAAGTTTGCTAAGTTATTATTCAGGAATTTAATTTATTAAATTTAAGAAAGAAGATTATTAAACAAGAACATCTTTAAATCTTATCAATCCATAAATTATAAATCTAACTTTCTTTGTTCATCATTAGAATGGCACTTCCCACTTAAACCTTTTCCCTTACAGGGGCAAGAAAAATTACTTATTAGTAGTAAGGGTTTACTAAATTACTAAGTGACGATGAGACTTTAATAACTAAATGGCTAGGTGACCAGGTTACCTGGAATGGTTCTTGCATTGTCAAAGCGCTTCACCAACTTCTGTCAGTGAGCTTCATGTTCTTCTGATGATGTGAAGGTGAAGGTAATTGAAGGAAGAGCTTTTACTGCAAAATTGAAGAGTGCCTTAGGGTCTAGAATAGGTTCAGCATTAACTCCTGTTCTCTGAAGGCTTGTTGGCGGCTAGCCTCTTCACAGTTCCACTGATGCCATCGCAGGGTCCTTTACCATGACTCGTTGCAAAGAAATGACATTCTGCTTCAATATCAAAATCATTCTTGTGGTAGCAAAGGTTAATGAAGTTCTTGCGATTCTTATATTAGGCATCACACCCGTTACTGAAGTAAAATATTTGTGTGATTTTATGAGATTACTTTAAGAAATTTATTAACCTTGTTTGAAAAAGGTGAACTGCAATGACATCATGCTATTATAGTCAGAAATTGCTACAAAACTTTGGTGTTGTAACTCATTGTTTTTCAGGTAGTAAACAACAAATGGATGTAGTGATGTTTGGCAATTATTCCAATGAAATGACTGGGCTGCATCTTGCACAATAAAAGAATAATTCTCTGAAAAGTCCCTCACAATTATAAATTCACCCTCACTTAGTTCTTGCTTCTTTTCTTGTAAAAAACTACTTTGAGCTTTGGCAATGAAATCATGTTGCAGGAGATCTTTTAATTGTTCATGGAAATATGGAATAAAATCTTCTGCTGTTAATTTCTTATATTCTAAAAGTTGATCTGTCTGTTGTAACCCACTGCCTAAACTCAATCTCATCAAGTCCCTTTCTGTCAAACACTTTATCTAATAAATCCAAAAATTCTTTCTTTGGGGGGCATTGTTCACATTCACAAAAATAGCACTTTTCTCCAGGTAGTTTGCACTGGAGAAGGGCGAGGCAATGTCTATAATTTGAAATATGATTAGTATTTAGGGTATCATCAGAAGTGTCGGGTGTTTCTTGATGCTGAAACACAGATTCAACAGCTGCCATACTTAGTTTCACATTTTGATGTTTAGTACACACACACACACACACACACAGAATGTGTGCCACTGGCTCCTGGCAAAACACATTCTTTTGGCCTCAGCTCTGCAAACTTTGAGAATCCAATCTTTAGTTCTGGATACTTGCCTTTGAAGTCTTCATATACCTCTTTCAGATTGCTAAGTATGAGAAATATTTGCTTTCTTTCATGACAGCCATCAGCTCCTTTTACTGAGACGTAGTCTTTTAAACCTGGCAGTTCTCTACTGATGTCTGGTGATTTATAGAAGTCTCTAACTTTAGTAGCAATGTCCCCGTCTAGCCATTTCCACAACTTTGGATTTGGCGTAGATAGTACCCCATTCCCTTTTACCAAATATTTTGCTTGCCGAACTATGTATGATGAGCAATTAAAAGTTTTCATTATTTTTTGTCTGGTCCAGGTTTTTGGTAAGACAGAGAGGATGGTCAATTTTTCACTTTTTCTTCTCTCTTCATTATCAAATTTATGTTTTAGCTGTTGAATAATTTCTGTTTCCGTATTAACATCTGAGTCATTTCCAGATGAAATTTCTGTACTACCTACTCTTTCAAATTTTCTTTTCAAATTGCTTCTTACTTGAATGAATTTCTTCTTTGTGTACTGCTTGCTTTGTGATGCTTTAGCTTTTTGCAATGGGGACTCTGCTATTGTGACCAAAGATGTATTGAGGTTTTGAAGTTCATACTCTTTTTCTAATTCAATATCACATTGTGATGGAGTGAGCTTTTGAGATCCAGTGGGTGAAGATGAAACCTTTAACAATAAATTGCGACAGGTAGGACATACTTTATGCTGTGCCATCAGATTGCAAGCAAGATTGCTTTCTATTAATTCTTCAGGTACAAAACAAAGTCCTTTAGTAATTTTTTTTGTGTCTCTTTGAAAAGGGTCACAGCAATAATGCCCTACATTCAGAGAGCCTAGATCCATAGTACCGGGAAAAAAATAAAAAGGGCCACATTAGTATGAAGAAATATGTATAATATAGTTTAGTTGCTCATGCACTAATCCCATTGCATAATATTACAAACTTTTATTCACCTTCTGCTTGAGGATAGAAAATTATCAATTTTTCAGATTAACTTTAGATGTAATTTAACTATAATGAATAACTAGATTGAAAAGAAATGCCAGGAATTGGGAAAATAAAGTTACTCATGTGTACAATAGTGACATCATTTCACCAGACATAATTAATAATCACAAGGCAACATAGATATTTGATTAGCAGAATGTTAGGATTGAATGTATATAATTTGCAATATAACATTGTAAATATGAAAAATATGAAATCAAACTGGAAATAGTTTAAGGTATAAAGGTAAGAAGAAGACAAAACTGAATACAAAGAGGTCATACCAAGCTAAGATGGTAATGCTCCTCACTAGGTCACACTCTCACATTAACTGAGAGAGAGTAGAGCTGTAGACTAAAGTTTACTATCCTGGGCATCCCATTGACAAGTCAATTCATGTTTCAACTGGTATTATTGGAGCACAACAGTTACTGAACTTATTTATATTTTGTCTTGTTCATTCAAATTTGTTTTATATATTATATGAATAATTCCTGTAAAAATATGGAGAATGTTATAAATTATAGATTTATTCCTAATAATTACCAAACATAATTTTCTTAGTATTTAGATTAAAATTTGACTAAATAGCAATGTGATTAACAAAGTTGATATCATTCATGAAAATAAAACTTAAAACAGAGGTCACTTGTATAGGTCTATGGTAATTACCATAGCTAGGCTTATATGGGGGAGAGTGGTGTTTGTGGAAGAGACACCCCCCCCACCCCATGCATCCTATTCATGGAGAATATTTTACATTTGAAAGCAAAAAAAACCCAAAGATTTGTTACCCTTTCCTTATATTTTCTCATTACTTTGTGTGAATGTCTGTAAAATTTAGCATTTTATATTTTTTCTTTCAGCTTCAAAATCATACTTTTAGTCTTGCAGGCACTTATTTAGGACTTTGCTCCCCCCTGAATGGTATCCCCCCCAAAAAAACTGGAGGGCTGGCTATGCCCATGGTAATTACAATATACAGTACAAGCCAAACACCAAAATTGTCACTTTTTCGGGTAAGTTGTGCTCACATAAAAATCTGTAGCTCCTAAAATAAACATTTCTCAAAGAAGATTCCTTATGAACACTTTGCTATACATATGTACAAATATTTAGGGAAAGTTACAAAAAGAATCAATTTCTACGTCAAGTGACCTTTTCAAGGTTAAAGGTCAACCTTTTTGTTTAACCTTGTAAGGAAATATATGAATTAATAAAAGTTGTAGGAAATCTTATTAGCTTTAAAATGGCATCAGAATGAGTTCTGTAGGTGCAATAGTCTGTGAGATATTTGACTTTGAACCTTTTCAGATTTTTGCAAAAATTACCTTTTTGATCCAACTTTGAGGGGTCATATCTCAGAAACCATTTAACCTACTGAGGTGAGACACATACCATTGAATTCGCCTCATTAAGGTCTATAAGTACAGTAATTTGCAAGAAAATCTGAGTCGGTGGCAAAAATGACTGGTTGAATTGACATGGAATGACCCTGCTGGTACTTAGATAGATGGCTTTGCCCAAGGTCGTGCTTCAAAGCAGGGGGTTAGGGGGTAAACTCCCGAACACTCATAAAGAAAGGAGAGGTAGAAGCCACTCTCCGCTGGAAAAAAAATTGGAGGGGCCCCTTGAGGGAGCGTGAGGCACACCTTTTCAGGGGTGGAGTTTCCCGAGGGCGGCTCCAAGGGTGGCCAAGGGACAAACCCTCTGCTGCATGGAAATGGTTAGAGAGGAGCCCCACTATCAAATGAAGTTGTTCCTTGTTTTAATTAGTCTTCCCTGATACCTAGCGAGATGAGGACGAGCTGGGAGAGGGGGGGGGGTCTCCCACGCATTGAAAGTAGATACTAAACCTCCCTATGCCTCGGGACCATTAAGAGAGGAGTCTCTATAGGATCCAAAAATTTCAGAATGGGATTATTTATTGGGTATTGCAAAAGTCCTGTTACACCCATTACAACACACTCAACAAAGAACACAAGGATAGTTTTGAAGCAGTTAGACACGTTTTTATCGTTATAACATAGTGTCAATGAAATGTACAATTAATCAATGTGGCCACCGTTGGGGGCGAGCACACGTTGTGGACCAAGTATTTCCTCATGCTGGACATTACTGTGGCGGACCTTGCAGACTTTGCTATCGATATGCGCCCGCAAGCTGTGGTCGAGGGAATTGAGGGCGGGTGATTGCGGCGACCAAAAGTACTATGACCAGAAGTTCATGTCCGATCCCAACCACTCTTGCAGGGTCTTGGCCGTGTGGGTCAGGGCACCGTCCTGCTGAGAGACGTAGTGGCATTCTTCGTGATCTTTCTCACCCAGTGGAGGACTTTCGTAGCCAAGATGTGATTGTAATCGGCCGTGGTGAGCTTGTAACCGACCGCAAACCACACCGGCGGTATCTTCTGGCCATTCAATGCCACGACGCTGAGCATCATCACGAAAGCCTGGTGCTTGGTCATGGACACGTAGCGGACCTCGGAGATGTTCTGGCCGAAACTTATTACGCGGTCGCTCTGCTTGTTGGTGACCGATCCACCGTGAAGGTTTTTTCATCAGAAGACGACGCATACAGTCGGTGAGAAGAGGACTTTCCACGCACCTCAAGCTCTTGTCGCTCTCCTCCTTTAGGGCAATGGACACCGTGGACAGCGAGATGTTCTTCGCGAATACTATTATTATGATCTCGATCACTTTCGAAGGCCTTTCTCACAGCCAAATGGTTGAGAACTTGAGGTCTGCCTGAACAAGGTGGCTCTTGGACGCCTTCCCCGTTCTTGAGCCTCTCCGCGACTCTGTGGACCGTCATTCGGCTGACGTTGAGCCGCTTGGCGATGTCGGGCGTGTTGTGGCCCACACGCAGGAGAGCAGAGATCTCTTATTCTTTTTACTTCTATCTCAACACACCTGTATACAATGGAAAGAACGTTTTAATGACACATTATGAAAAAGTAGAACTTTAAGTTTGTTTGACGGATCTTTTGCTATCACACATGTAAACCTCTCCAAAAGATCAAAGAACCCAGTGTAACATAACTCTTGCAAAACCCGGTACACATACTCGGCCCACGGATTCGAGCTAAGATGTGCCTTGACAACAAAGACCGCCATTCAGCCGAAATCATTCTCGAGCTTTAACCATAAGGGATGGTGCCGGCGTAGCCACCTTATATGTGTACTGGAAGAAGGTGAACGGAGTCAAAAGCCCAACACACCCTGTACGAAATACTTGCCCTACACAGCGGGCTTTCGGCCCTCGCAGCAGGTAGGGACCTCACGGTATCCACTGCCACTCGACTAAGGACCCATAAGAGGACAAAAGTGCGCCGGGCAACCAGAACCTCTGTGGATAAAAGAGCAAGTTTATAAAGGGGTGGGCGGCTATGTAATAACGAGAAGTAGAGAGAGGCGGGTCCATTAACGAGTAGGGGGAAGGGCGAGTAGGGGGAAGGGGTGATCATCTATTATTATCATACCCTGGTGCTAGGTGATCCCAGAATGTCATGCAGTCTACTTGTGTACCATGTCTAGTACAGAGAAATCGGTCCAGGTGAGAACAGTTTCTCCTGTTACAAAATATGGGTAGAATAATAATAATAATAAAAAAATTAGCACTGAAACGGAGCAAGGAATAAGCCCACCAACAACTCAGGCCGGGAGGATGTGCAGCTCCTCCGGGCATCAAGTGCAACATGGAAGACTGCACTGCACAGAATCACACACTCCAACAACATATGATACAATCCATGAGTACTTGTTGGAAGACCAAGTAGAGGCTATATCTTTAGCTAAGGTGTCAGGGCTTCACAGCCAGACATTTTGAGGATCAGCAACAACAAGAACACAGTATTCAAATAACTGGAATCATTATAGGAAAAATTTAAACCCCAAACCAACAACTCATAAATTTTAAGAACAATAAAAAGATGCACGACCCATCAACAACAACATTTGGTTGCTAGGGTAGCATGATTCCGAACAATTATTTAATTAAAAAGAACAATCATTTTATTTATTTCAAAAGTAATAAAAAAAATTAAACATTAAATCTTAAATTTTAAAAATTAAATAAATTTTGAATGGTGATGCTACTTAGTGTTTAGCAAGAGTATAAAAAAGAGTAATGTTTGATTAAAAAATTCATTCATCATTATTATTTTTTTTTTTAAATATGGGAATAGCATAGAAAATTCTTTAATCCAAACAACAATTTAATATTCTTGCAAAATACTACTTCAAGATTAGCCACAAAACAACTATACATACCAACAGAACAATAATAAAAATACATAAAATTCACATGCCATCACAAAAAATTATGAAAAACCAGATCAACCATCAGCTAAAATGCCTCGACCCCAACAGCTAACCAAACCCTAACTTAGCCTCTGGAAAATACCACATTGCTGAATGCAGCTGGTTTTGAATGAAGAGAACCAAAGAGGATGAGAAGGTAAGTCATAGAAGTTTTATTCTCAATTAAATTTTCACATCCCCTCTTGAAAGAGGGGGGCGGGGGGTTGTCTATGCTCTCCCTACCTGTACACTTCCAAATCCAAATCTAAATCCCAAATCATAAACCATTTTAAGAATAAGATCGGATTTTACTGCATTCAATATAATACAGGAGAAATCTATTAATGCTAATTGCACTCTTAACACCAGATAGGACAGCACAATACTTTTTCTCATCCTAAATTTACTTACCATGTACATTTCATATTCTTTTTCTTCCAAGCGACTCATAGGTGGCCGCTTTTGATACTTAATGAAACATCTCAAGTAAAATTCATGCTTCTCATGAGTTAAGGTGGATTTGAAAGGAATTTTCACTGGGCAAGATCGCTTCACATAGTGTTGTTGCTTTTGAAGGACACGGGTAACCTGTTAACATGATGAATAACATGAAAGACAAGTAATCTGTTAATAGAGAAAGAATAACATGGAGGTTTTTTTTGTCTTTTCAAAGAGCCCATCTAGCAACTGCTTACTAGGGCAAAAGTCGCAGTGATCACGCTAAGCCTGATATAACAAGATTAATGAAAAAAAAAGTCAAACAAACAAAACAATAAGTATAGAAGAAGCCCGCTCTGGCGTCAGGGGTAGGCCCACCTTCCCCCGGCACAGGAACATGCGACCTACAACTGAACAAAGAGTTAAAAAAAAATGAGGGAGTTGACAAGTCTGTATACATAAACCCATCCTGAGTACAAGGGACAAGCGGTAGCGACCCCGCTCGTCGCGATAGGGGAGCGGGTAACGTGCGCAAAGATCGCCTAGAATGGGACATTCAACAAGAATGTGCCAAACAGTCTGGGGGACACTACCAGTCACAATAAGGCGCGGGCGAGCATTCCACCAAATGGCAGTGCCTCCCGCAAGTGTGCCCAATTCGAAGACAACAGAAAGCGACCTGAAGCCATTATGGCATTGGGGGTAGGTGCATGGGAACAGTCCCTGCACAATGAGACTCAAGTTTAAGTTCCTCTCAGCAATCTCCCATCTTCTTTGCCATGCAGTCTGGAGGGTTGCCCTAATTCCTGCCATGTAATCAGTGTGAGGAAGAGCCAAACGCTGATCTGGTCACCCAGTCCTCACAGACTTTTGGCGCCCTCATTCCTCGCAATTCCCACAAGTCCAGGAACCCAGCAGAAGATAATCTTGACATACAACGGGCTGGCGGCAACCGTGGCATTACGGATACTGCGAACATGGGGTGAGGAGATTCCACTGCACATAGATCATCCAAGACGGTTCCTCTCAGCAGTCTCCCATCTTCTTTGCCATGCAGTCTGGAGGGTTGCCCTAATTCCTGCCATGTAATCAGTGTGAGGAAGAGCCAAACACTGATCTGGTCACCCAGTCCTCACAGACTTTTGGCGCCCTCATTCCTCTCAATTCCCACAAGTCCAGGAACCCAGCAGAAGATAATCTTGACATACAACGGGCTGGCGGCAACTGTGGCGTTACGGATACTGCGAACATGGGGTGAGGAGATTCCACTGCACATAGATCATCCAAGACGGTTTAGTGAGTCGCCATAGATCACAATCCAGTCTCCGAACCAGGCATGACACGTTATTTCCGGTACTGAGCGGTGTATTGCAACCAGCTTGGCAGTGAAGACAGACCACAGCACCTAGAGCCCAGCTGACTTCAAACAGAGCGAATATGGCGTGGAAACCGACCCCCTCCTGGGACTTTTGAAGCCATCTGTATACATGGCACAGATCCTGCCTGACACGGTGTGTTCCAAAAAGACTGAACGCAATACTCTCGACGCTGTGGAAGCTTTGTGAACAGAAGCGGGTCGACAAATAGGCAAACGTGGTACTCTCCAGGGTGGGGTACTGGATAGAACGAGGCACTACCGGCTCGCGAGCTACACATACTCGGTCCATGTCCTGCATTGATAGGTTATGCCAACCTGACCCACCATTCAAGCGAAATTGTCCTCGAGCTTTAACTATAAAGGATGGTGCCGGCGTAGCCACTTTATATGTGTACTGGAATAAGGTGAACGGAGTCAACGGCCCAACACATCCTGTATGAAATACTTGCCCTACACAGCGGCTTTCGGCCCTCGCAGCAGGTAGGGACCTCACAGTATACACTGCCACTCGACTAAGGCTCATAAGAGGACCACAGTTCACCAGGCAACCAGAATCTCTGTAGATAGAAGACCAAGTTTGGAAAAAGATAGGCAGGTATGTACTAAAGAAACATAGAAATAGGTGAGTCCACTAATGAGTAGTGTGAGTGATCACCTATTATTATCATACCCAGGTGCTAGGTGATCCGAGGAGGCGTGCAGTCCACCGAGGCATCATGTCTAGCGGACTGAACTATGTCCAGTTGGGAACAGTTCCTCCTGGTATGAAGTGCGGGAAGACAAAAGGTTGAGGGGATAACTGTAATAATAAAAATAAAGTAGCGCTGAGAGTGAGTGAAGGGAAAGTGCACCGACAACTTTCCCAGGCCCCATCAGAGTGTTCATGTCAACCAAGTGACAAGGGCTTCCCTAATGTGCACTTAGGCCAAGAGGACATACAACTCCTTCAAAGACTAAGGATAACCTGGTGCTCCCCTGCAGAGAACTATGCCTGGAAAGAAAGGGGTGTCCACCCAACTGAGCTGTAACCTACTCTAGTTTCTGATGGAGGGGGGAGGGAGAATATGGATTTTACCACCAACCTGCTCTTTAAGCGGTTACCCATAGATTAATGTGTGACCTAAACAACAGGGGGAAATAGAGCATATTAAAACAGACAATTTGTTTAAAATGGCATTATTTTTTTATGAAGGAGGAACACTCAGAAGTGCACACCATAGCCCCCACCTCAACCTCCCAATAGAGTAAAGATAAAAATATTGCATTCATGCTGGGTGAAATGAATAATTTACTGGGGTTAGTATCATGTGATTGACAACAATGGAGAGAGAAGTTGGAATCAATTTTAAAGAAGTGACAAATATTACCTAACCTAACAATGACTAATATTTTTTAAATAAAACCTTAATATTCATTTGATATATTTATTTTACACCTTTTCTCTGTCACTTGTACAAACAAGACCAGTTAAGTGATGCTCCAAATATCCTCAACATTGCTTTAAAGGATACTGAATATCTCAATTCCTCACGATGGAGGAATTGTAATAATACTGCATTCATACCAATGGGGGAAGATGCCATGTGGGGAACCAGCCTTCTCTCCGCAAGGGGGTATAGGTGTAGCATGGTCATCTGCTGCAGCTGGCATCTGGAGAATTGCATGTTCTCCACGATCCAATTTCCGCATGCGGTTCAGTGGGTATATATCTTCCACAAACTTTGACTACTCCATCTTCATGACTTTCTATATAAATCTTTCCTAACAAATTTACTTTGGTTTTCACTTTTAATCTTTAATAAATAACCCCATGTATTAAATTAGAACAGTTAAATAACTATAATAATCTCATAAATTAAATTAGAACAATTAAATAACTATAATAATCTCATGAATGAATTAAATTAACTGAGAACAGTTCAATTCAAAGGATTAGCAGGTGGCCTATTCTAACATTTTCTTAAAAATTAGTAATTACATCTAGCTCATACTCTAATTTTCTATCTTAGAGCATTGATGAATAAATACCTACACCCATTTAATGGTTAAAAAGAAGAAAAGCTTGATTAAATGACATGTGGCTATATTATTGAATATGGTGGCATATGAAAACCTACCCAAACCTGAGAGTGGTAATTACCTTGGCAAGATCTTAGTTAATATTAACCATAAAAAAATGCATTAAACAAGTGATTTTTCAACTGTTGAAAAGTTGAGGGTAGTACCATACCACATAAAAAAATACAATGACTCAAGCCTGAATGCAAAAAATACAGATTTTAATCTTGCCAGTTGAGCCGCTGAATTTAAGGTATCATAAGTCTAAAATGGATCCAAGTTTAGCAATTGCTTACCTTTTGATCAAGGGATTTTTGGAGTTTTAGTTCCACTTTATGTTGCTGAAGTAAACATTCCTCTTCTTTCTTCTCTTCTTCCAAGAACTGTGCCTCCCTCTCAATGTGTATCTGAAACAAGATTCAAATTAGTTAAGAAAAATAAAGAAGTTCCCTACAAAAAGAGAGTGTATTGAGAAAATTATCCAGCAGCTCTGAGGTTAAAGCTCATGGCAAAGAGCGACACTCCTCTGCACAACATTATCTTGATAATGAGCCAAGAAAAAGTACTCAACACCTGTATGTGGGAATAACTTAAAAAGAAGTCAAAGATCAGAAGGTGATGCTCTCAACTGGGGAATATAGAGCTTTTGTGATTCCATGTTGTCACAAGTTATTATGTCTTCTCCAAAGTGGACTTACTTTACTTGCCAGCCCCGCTACCTCTTTTCTGTAAGGTGGGCAAACACAGTCCTTGGGTGGGTCCACAAGTCTCTAAGAGAGATGTGTGTATTGTGGACTTGTGTGAGGTCTGGGCAATCTATGAGTAGGTATGTGATGTTGTCTGGGCTTTAATTGCATCTGGTGCATGTTGGGGGATGGGTAAGGTTTATTCTGTGTTTGTATTGTTGTAATAGAATGGAGTGGCCTGACCTAAGATGAGAAGGGATTACTCAGTGCGTTCTGGTAGTGACCTTACTCATCTCAGTACTGACACAGGTAAGGTGTGTGATGCTCACCCAGACTGGGACATTCAAAATAAATGTGCTGAAGTCTGGAGGACAACGCAGTCGTAGCAGTAAGGTAGAGGGGAGCGATCCATCAAAGGGCGGTGCATGATGTGAGGGTGCCCAATTCGAAGGCAACAGAATGATATCGCTGTGGTGGAGCGAGTGTGAGTGTGCATGTGTGTTAAGGGCCATTCTCACACCCCTTTTCCCAATACCCTCTCCCTCCGTCTGTAAGAATATGTGTATGAATGGAAACTTCTTTTTTTTTTGTATATATAAATTGATTTTCATGTTTTGTATAAAATGTCTTGTTTCTCTTCCTCTAGTAAATTATAGATAATATTACCTTTCAAATTTGTAAAGAGTGGTGGAGACAGTAGGGAAGGAGGTACACCAGAAGTTGTTGTGCAGCCTGTTGGGACAGAAGAGCTGTTTTTGGTAGCCTAGTAGGTGCGACAAGATCACTATATATTATATCAAGCTCAGAGGCACCAGTTTTTTTTCTTCTGTAAGACGTCTCAGAGGCCCCAACATTGTAGCCCTTTGAAATTTGTAAACACTCAGGTGGCAGCCCCTCTCCCCCACCTCGGGGTACCACGTGAGGCGGGGGTGTTTTTTTTAATTGTGTTAGACCTTGATTATAGGAGTAATACCAGTTTTGTTTGCGCATTTATCTCTTTTTGTTTCTTCTTGTCTCTTGGTTGGGTTATAAGTCTGTTATTTGATATTGGAATTACAAATTGATCAAGCCCAATCTTTTTGTTGTGTAAATAAGTAAAGAGATCTCATAAATATTTACCCCATATTTTTCTTGTAAATAAAGGACTGTAGATACAATCCGTTTCATTTCTCCCTCAATTTCTCACATCCAAATAAGTGTAGGAAGCGGGTTGAAACGATTGGGATTAGAGTATAGATTTTTGGCCCGCTACATTTGGTGCCTGAACAGGGATGTGAGATCTCAAAACTGGGAGCATGACAGGATTGAATTGCAGTCTACACCCAATTAGGGTGACAAGTAGTTTGGTTGTTTTTCCCCTTTTTCTATCATTTTTACTAACCTAGGAGGATGGTTTCTGTGGAACAGGGCCTCCATGATGAGATTGTGAGACTGAGGCTGGAATTGATGTAGAAAGAGGAGGAATGTATGATGTTGAAGAGTGTGATTGAGGGATTGAAGAGTGATATGATTAGTATGGATGAGAAGATAGAGAGGATGAGGAAAGAAATGGACAAGAGACAGATCTGCCTGTTTGCGGCAAACGTCGCATCATGGATACCGCGAACCAGTTAGAAATTCCAATGCCCTTAGGAAGTTTTGTGAGTTGCTAAAGATCACAATCCGAACTGAGCACGACGCATTATTTCCCGTACCGAGCGGTGTATTGCAACCAGCTTGCCATGAAGAAACACAGCGCCAAATAGAGCTCTAAGACTTCTTTTTATTTCTCTTTTTAAGAGCCCATCTGGCGAATGCCTACTAGGGCAATAGTCGCCGTAACCCACACTTCAAAGAGAGGGGATACAGGGTAGAAGCCAACCCTTCCTGGGACTTGGAGCCATCTGTGTACATTGGCACGGATCCAGCATAATATGAAGTGTGCTCCCAAAAGGAGAACGCAATACTCTCGGCGCTACAGAAGCTTTGGGAGGAGAGGCGTGGCAACAAATAGTAAAAGTTGGTACCTTCCAGGGGGTCATCCTGAGTAAAACCAGAGGCACCGACGAGATCGGCTCAGGATTCAGTGAGAACCGCTGGTGACTGAGGGAGGCGGCATGCGAGTACTATCTCACCAGTATCGGTGGGCTCTCCATGGAGGATGTGTGGTAAGTACAGGTTGCCAGGTGGAGACCGGTGTAGAGGATCGCGTCCACCTTACGCAATACAAGCTTGAATGCAGATGCGTAAAAATCGCATCCTTAGTCAAGCTTTGAATGAAGAAAAGATAGGTAAAAGGTAAGGCAGTAGCCCAATCAGCACCAAAAGTGCTGACCATTACGGAACAAAGAATATTCATGGTGCGGGTACAAGTGACTCTAAAGCTGTGAATATCAGCTTGTGCGAATCACCACTTCAAGGCGAACCCCGTTTAGGAACAAATCCATGTTCGGGTGGATGGCGGCAGAAGTGCATCACCTTACATAGTCTTGACCAAGGAAAACGGAAGCCTGTGGCGTTTTGGTATAGAGAGAGATGCAGTTCAATGCCTGTTGAAGGCGACGCTCCAGAGTTAGGATCTGGGTCGCACCAAAAGAGATCAAAAGTTTGTGTCCAGGTAGAGCATAGCAAGAACATCTTCCAGCAGCACCGAGATGAAGTGTTGAAGCTCAGGGCAAAGAGTGCTACACTGAGGAAACTTTCATGCATCACACGCTCTTCCTGCTCCATTGGGCCAGAAAGCACCCCCCCCCCCCTACACACACACACACACCTGTACATGGAATCAAAGATCTTGCAGATATTCAGAAATAAAGATTGGTGGTAGGTGAACCCTCGCCCACATCTTGTGTAGTGTTTTCCTGATACAGTATCATAGGCTTTCTCCAGATCTGAAAACGGCGTGGCGTAGTGCTGTCTATGAAGGAAAGCCTCGCAGATGGTGTTTTCCAGTCGAAGCAACGCATTTGAAGTGGAATGGAACTCACAGAAGCCGCATGGTACATAAGACAGGTAGCCCCCGCTGTCCAGGAAAAATCCTAGCCTAATATTTATGAAATTCTCAATCAACTTGCGCACGCAGGCGGTTAGAGAAATTAGGCGGCAACCGGCCGGGGTAGAGTGATCTCTCCGCGGTTTGTGAAAAGCGAGCACAGTAGGCATTCGTCAGGAGTCTATGAGGATACCCTCATAGACAAATCTAACACAAATCGCATACCTAGTCGAAACATGGCATACGGGACATGGTTTGGACCAGGACCAGAGGCAATATCAGGGTACGAAGTGAGAGAGGAACGCAACTCACTGAAAGTAAACTTGTCGTTGAAGGGTTCTCCGACTCTGGAGGTAAAGTCCAATAGACAGCCTTCGACGACATCACGACGTACATCGAATGCTGGTGAAGCAGAACCCAGAGTAGAGAATGCAGAGAAAGTGTTTGCGAAAGACTCTGCCACAGGAGCAGGTTCAAACGCAGTCCCGTTCTCTTGGAGAATTGGAGAGGGTTCTGCCAGAACTAGCGCCAAATTCTTGACTCAATTTCACACTTACGGTCTTCTCGTGAAATGAAAACACCTATGCCGCCAGGAAGAGACAGTGAAATCGTTCGGGTGGCGTTTATAGTATATAGGCATAACGCTTCTGTATTATGGTCGTCTCACACTCGTAGTATCAGGGAAGCATTCAGCGTGCAAAACGGCAAGACGTTCTCGCATTAGTAGTTAGACATACGGCGATGAGGGTGTCAGAGAAGAACTCAACGGCCTCATCCACCGATCTAAACTCTTCAACTAGAACAGAGAAATCAACAATTTCAGGAAATGCGGAGCACTGCACACGCGCCAAGAGCCACAGGGGTGGGTGGTTTTTTTTTTATAAGCCCAATTCACAACTGCCTTCACGGGCATAGGTCGCCGTAATTAAAAATTCAGCATAGTGCTAGGCTACTGCAAAAATTACCAAAGTAAACAGAAGACAAAAACCAAAACAAGACAAGAAGCTAAAAAGAAAGAAGTAAAAAGCACGCTCCAGCATCGGCGGAGGGGGAGGAGGCACCTCTACCCGGCGCAGGAACATGCACCCTAAAACAAACAGTCAAATATAGTGAAGGAGGCCACCTTCATCCAAAAAGTCATATAGTCCGCAAGTCTGTGTGCACGAACCAGTCCCAAGTACAAGGGACAAGTGGTAACGACTCCGCTCGTCTCTGTACGGGGACAGGTAACATGCACGAAGATCACCCAGACTGGGACATTTAACAAGAATGTGCCGAACAGTCTGGGGGACAACGCAGTCATCACAATAAAACGCAGGCGAGAGCTCCATCAAATGGCAGTGCGTCCAGCGAGTGTGTCCAATTCAGAGGGAGACAAGAGAAAACAACCTGAAGCCGTCGCGGCATTGGGGGGCAGGTCCATGGGAACAGTCGCTGCGCAATGGCACACAACTCCTCCTCTCACTGTCTCCCATCTTCTTTGCCAAGCAGCCCGGAGAGCTGCCCATATTCCTGCCATGTAATCGGTGTGAGGAAGAGCGAAACGCTGGTCTGGTCGTCCAGTCCTCGCGGACTCTTTGGTGCCATCATTCCCCGTAATTCATACATGTCCAGGAACCCAGCAGAAGATAATCTCAACATTCGCCCGCTCGCCAAAACCGTGGCGTCACGGATATGGCGAAAAAGGGGATGCAGAAATTCCAATGCCCCGAGACCACTAAGGGCGCTTTGCGAGTCGCTATAAATCACAATTCGGTATCCGAACTGGGCACGCCGCGTTATTTCCCGTACCGAGCGGTGTATCGCAACCAGCTTGGCAATGAAGACAGACGCAGCGCCTGGCAGAGCCCCGCTGACTTCAAACAGAGGGCATACGGCGTGGAAAACGACCCCCTCTTAGGACTTGGAGCCATCCGTATACACTGGTACGGTTCTAGTGTGACACGAAGTGTGCTCCAAAAAGGCCGAACGTAATACTCCCGGCGCTATAGAAGCTTTGGGAGAGAGGCGTGGCAATAAAGTCAAAGGTGGTACCTTCCAGGGTGTCGTCCTGGGCAGAATCAAGGGCGGCACTGGCCTGTGAGATATACAGAGCTCTCGAAGGAGTTTCCTATCCCTAAACCCAAAGGGCGTAGGGTATGGCTGGCTTCTCTCGGCGGCATACGCACCGTTGAGATCGGCTAAGGATGCATTGGTAGCTGTTGGCGACTGAAGGAGGCGCCGGGCTCGCGCATACAAGCGAATAAATGCACTGTGCATGGCACAGAACTAGTGGCATCTCCCCAGCATCGACAAGTATGCTCTAAATGGGGAACGTGCGGAATGCACCGGTCGCCAGGCGAAGGCCTTTGTGGTGGATCGAGTCCACCTTCCGCAATACTTGCTCAGCTGCGGATGCTAAAAACTTGCATCCGTAGTCGAGCTTAGAATGAACAAAGGATCAATAAAAAAGTAATGCAGTAGACCTATCAGCGCCCCATGCGATGAATGTCTCTGAGGGAAGAATATCCATGGTGAATATGAACCTCCCAGGGAGTGGCATATCTAGGATTTTAGGCCGGGGGGGGGGGGGGGGCAAAACCTAGAATTTTTATTTTGATTAGAGAAACAAAATTCTTCACTTAATCAAATTAAATCTTCATTCAATTACTTGATTTCATCTAGCATTGAGGGTTTTATGGTCCAGATTCATGCTATCAGCAGTTAAGTTCTCGAGTTTAAAAGGGAAGAAAGGCACAGAACAGAATGAAACAGAGAAATATTTTTGTATTGTTATATGAACAAGAGATACAAAAACAACGCTTGAACATAGTCTTTATTGTATTAGTAATAATCGTCCCAAATATCAAATTATAAAATTAGTGAATTAACCACCATTAGGCAGTTAACAAACATTTCACCAAATGACTGCCTCAGTACTTTCATGAATCATTTTGACGCCTGCAGAACAAAAGTTCAAAACAGGAGGAGCCTTCGATTGCCCTTATCACAGAACACATCAATAACTTTGTCTGGGTCCACCTCAATGGCGTGTGCCATTAGCGCCAAAGCACAAGACGCGTTTTGAGTCATTGTCGACCTCAGATAAGTTTTGAGTCTTCAAAAATGAGAGAAGGATCGCTCGGAACTGGCGGTAGACGACGGTACAGTCCCGAACAGTCGAAGGAGTGTTCCCACGTCGGGCAGCAACATTCGAGTCTCTTCCTTGATGCACTTTTCAAGAGTCCAATCCTTTCGATCTTCCACTCCACTTATTTCTGTCAACCACTCTTGAATTTGCGAGTTACCATTATCGATTCCATCAGCGAGGTCTTGCTCGTAGATCTTGAGGACAGGGAAGAGTTTCTTCAAAGTATCCTCTCAAGCAAATCGGGCTATGAGCTCTTGCAATTTCACTACCTGGCACATGCATTTGTCGTGTCTATCATCACATCCAGAAATGGGACTAGTAAGGTTAGGTTAGGTTTATTTATTTATATATATATATATATATATATATATATATATATATATATATATATATATATATATATATATATATATAGTGAGAGAGAGAAAGAGAAATCAGTCATTTCCTGAAATGTGGACCACCACGCCAAGCACCACAGGGGCGGGTTCTCGGGTGGCAGCAGCCAGGAAAATGATATTTGAATGGGAAAGTGATCTCTACCATGGAGGTCATCGACCACCCTCCACCCAAAATCATGCTGTGCATCCGGAGAGCACAGAGATAGATCAAGAAAAGAAAATGAAGCAGTTCTCGGGCAGTGATGCGTAAACTCATCCACATTTAGGACACCTCTCTCCAGCTCGTCGATCAGATCAGCAAGGACTTGACATCGGGGATTAATCGAGTAGTCTCCCGAGAGAGGGTGTCTACCGGTCAATCCCGCGCGTCTAAGTCGGCTGACGGTAGAATATACGCGGAAATAACAGTATACCTACTATTCAGGTGCAGCTGCACAGCTACTCCCTGAAAGGAGGAATCTAAACCATAGAGAAGAGCGGAGACATCATGTGTTGTATAAATGGCACATCCCCCTGCCCAGCCACTATCCTGTGGTGGTGGGGTAGCAAAACCCTTATACCCCGGGAGAGTGGGCAGGAAGCACACGTCCAGCATGGTCTCCTGCAAAAAGATACCTAACGGTGAACGGGAGGAGACGAGCCTCTGTAGTTCCTCTCAGTTGGCCCGCTGTCCGCCGCAATTCCATTGAAGGAATATGCCGTCCAGGACTAGCTCTGAGGCCCTCTTCAAAGAGAAGACCCTCACGGGAATGGCCATACACTTCCCGGAGACAGAGGTCCCACTTTTGGAGGATCCACCGTCTCTGCGCCACCCTCAGCCCGCCACTGGGTTGGGAGAAGGAGCAGAAGCTCCTTTAATACTGTCCTCCTTTCTGGGGGCAGCTTTTGGAACCCTGGAAGATGGACTCATGACCAACTTCAGGGGTGTTGCATCCTGCGAGTCTAACGACTCTGTGGAGGCGCGCGGCCGTTTAGCCTTACGGGAAACGGTCACGCTGGGGAAAGGGAAGGGAGCCCTGATTTTAGCCGGGGCATCAACCCTTTGTGCAGCCAGCTTTACTAGGGGAGCGCACGGGATGGGTAGAACCCGCAGAAGGGTTCCGAATGGGCACGGAAACGACCGTATTCGTAGGCCTGGAGGGGCCGGGCGCAGAGGGTGTCTTTTTCAACATTGAGGCATAGGACGTCCCGGGCAGCGCCGGGCGCGCCATAACTAAGTCATTAGCCTCGCGAAATGAAAGATGATCTTGGGCTTGAACGGCCAGGATTTCCTTCTCAAGGAGATACGCACCACATTGCTTCGAGGAAGCGGGGTGCGGCTGTCAGCAATTGACGCACTTGGCCACACACGATTTGGACGTATCATTTGCGGCCTTGGAGAAACTTACACAAACTTCGGGTAACTATGACTTTGCATGCATACAAGAGCAATTAGTATGGCCAAAGCAGTGACAATAATAGCACCTCCGTGGCAGTGGCACGAATGCCTTCACGCAGTAGCAATACCAACCGGCACGCACCGACTCAGGGAGCTTATCACATTCGAACGTGATGAAAAGTGTAGGGATGCATCTTGAGGCCCCTCCCTGTTTTCTCATCACATGTTCGACCTTGACCACCCCGTGGTCAGCCAGCTCTAAGGTGATGTCATCTATGGAGTAGTCCACGAGTTCCCTTGAATAAACTACTCAAGAAGGCTACCGAATGTGTCACCTTCGGCTCTCTACCAATAACGCTAGCTAAGGCTCTCCTATGATGGATCATGTTGCCCTTAGCCAACATGCTACCATCAGTCGAGCGTATGGCTAGGAAGCGTTTGAAGCCAGCGGGCTCAAAAACGCCAGGTAACCACTGAATGAGGGGCCCCCGGTGTAATCGAGGCTGCGCTCTGCACAGTTCTGTTCTTTCTCAGAGACTCCGCATGCAGGGCAGCAATGGGGCCAGACATGCCGATCTTGCCTTGGTTACTTACCAAAGTGGCAGCACACCCATCCATTCCTGAAGCCCCTGGAGATGGAAAGGAGCTCTAAGTCTTTTTGGTCCTTTTCCTATTTTTTTTTCTTTTTACGAGGGGAGGGTGGGGAATGAACCCTCTTCTACACTCTGCCAGGAAGAGCCCCAAGGCCAGATGGACCAGCCTCGAAGATCCTTCTCAGAGATGGAGAAGGTCTTGGCTTTCATAGGGGCACCAGCCAGAGCAGGAGATTCCTCCTTCCCTTGTACAGCCATGGAGACCCGAGCTGTCTGAGAAGTACCTTGCACAGGGGGGGATTCGGGTGTTCGGTGCTTGGCATTGAGCCCAGGTTCATCCCCATGAAAGGTCTTATCTTCTGGGACTGGATTGCCTCAGGGACCATGTCCATCTCAGGGTCGGCCTCCCTGTGGGCCATCCCACCCCCCAGGACATCACAAGTCCCATTGGTCATAAAATCTTTTGTCTGAGGAGTACTTTTGAGAGGGGGCTACATACAGTGACACCTTTTAAGCTCAAAATTCAAGTCCACAGGTCTTTGGAGGGAAGAGGCTGACAGGCCATGTCTTCCCTCCTACCCCTAAGGGGGTTGGCCCTATCATTCTGCTCCCACCAAGAGCAGTCAATTATGGGCCGCCTGCCATTCTTAGAAGTCCCCGACACCCGTAGGCAAAGGAGAGGAGTAAGCCTCCTCTCCAGTTGAGGAGTTTTGCAGGGTCCCCTGTGAAAGCACAGGAGGGGGGGGAGGGACCTCCATTTTTTCAGGGGAGCTGCCTGAGGGTGGCTCTGTCATAGGAGAAGGGGAAAGGGAGCGGGGTTTTATTTTATTCTCATCATTGGGCATGGTGACCCTATTAGTGATACAGGAAGCAAACGCTAATCACCCTGCACAGTAGCCCGCTCTGCAAAGGGGTGAACACGGGGCTGGCAGAACCAGCTGCTGCCACTTAGGACTACACCTTTCTGACCAGTGGCCAGGCCGCTCCACCTCAGGCTGGGCGTAAAATTGATAGAGATTGAAAGGAGGGAGAAGAAGGTATGTGAGGAAGGTGTGGGTGTGGGTGTGGATGAAGTAGGTTGTTAAAAGTCCACTACCCCAAACTGGAGTTCGGGGGTGAGGGGGCATTGTCTGCTCCCCCCTCAGCCCAATTCAGGATAGTTGAGTGAGAGGAAGCTTGACGGCATCTACCCTGTGAAATTAGAGGCTGACCAGAGAAAGTTATGGGAGAGGTTGTAGGGAGAGTGAGGAAGTAGGGTAAAAATGCAGGCTGTCAGAAAGAAGAGGCTAAGCTGGGGCAGGACGGGATACTGAGTCCCATCAGCACAGCAGTCAAATCGCTGCGCCCCTTATGGGGCAGATTTACAAGGCTTTGGGGGTGGTCTCATGACCACCTTCCGGCAATTTGCCTCCTTTGAGTGTTAAGAGTGGAGGTGTGCAGCTGCATTCCTTTTTGCATAGTGGTCACATAGAGGGGGAGCAGGGGCACTTGAACCTGTGGTGCTGATGACTTTACCAGAGTGGTGCCTGGAGTTAGAACCTGCAGAAGGGTTGCTATTGGGTGGAGTAGCTAACATTCTCATATGCATGGAGGAGCAGGAGCAGAGAGGGCTTTTTCTAAAACTAAAATGAGTGGCACTGGAAGTCCCAAGGTAAGACATGACTAATTCCTTGGCCTCTTAAAAGAGATTCAGTCTGCAGCATGAACAGCCTGGACCTCTTTCTCCAAAAGATGAGACAAATTGCTTTGAGGAAGCAAGGTTGCAGCTTGCCACAATTCATGTACTTGGCCTTATACAATACAACTTTATTGTTTAAGGCTTTAGAACAGTTAGCAAAGATTTCACATTGATGAACTTAGCACATCTGCAAGTCAGGGTGGGCAAATCCCAAAACCCAGCCCTAAAAACCTGGGTTTTATTCCTGTTTTTTTTTGGGGGGGGGGGGGGAGCTTTTTCAAGTAAAATTTGAAAAAACCCGGGTTTGGGTTATTTTTCAAAATTACTTCTTTTTTTTCAAGAAATGAATGCTACTTATCATTATTTTATTAAAAATTCATATTTATGTTTATAATTTCAATAAATATGTATCAAATTAAGGTTATTTCTCTGATACTGACTCATAATTCATCTCTCCTTCTACAGGTGATGGCTATCATGCGACATGGATACCCCAAATTCTTGATCAGTGATCTGTTACTGTGATCTATTCTTACTATAATATAATTATTAAACTAAGTAATTATTAATATTATATAAAAATAGAGATAGCTATTCTTTTTTATGTTATTCTAATGCTTGTAGCATTTGTTTTTGGAAAAAACCCAGTTTTTATTGGGCTTTTTGCCAACCCTGCTGCAAGTTCTATTAGTATGGCTCAAGCACACATTTGATTGTGGCTGCTCCTTAGTCAGCCAGCTGGTCTGTGATGTCCAAGATATGGGTGATCTTTGTTTTTTTACTGAGAATCCATCAGTGGTGGGCATTAACCTGCCACTGATGGAACATTTTCCCTTCGGACAACATGCTCAAATCGGTTGAATTGAAGACAGCAGGCAATATCTAAATGAGTGGCCCTGACATTGTGAAGACTTCACTGACACTCTCACTATTTTTAATTGGGCTTTTCCCTTCTACCCTAGGGGGCTAAAGGATGAATGAACCATCCTGAGAAACTTCCCTGGAAGGAGCCCAAATCTTTTTGCTCTTGTTTTTCTTTTTCATTTGGAAGGGGGGCAAGGTGTATACCCTCTTATCTACCCTCTCCAAGGGAGCAGAGGCCGGATGGGTGAGCTTTGATCTGGTCCTTCACAGAAATGGCAAAGGGCCCAGCCATCCATAAAGTTACACCAGAGTAGAGACCTCTCCCTATGACTCTTTTAGGGGCTGTGTACCCTTATGAGGACCTTGCCTGGAAGTGGACTCTGGCCTAGGGGTGGCTCCCACTGTATTCTCTCATGAGGAAAACACTTCCATCTGAGGTGAGTGCAGCCTAGTCCGTGTTCATCTTGGGAAGGGCTCCTTTCAGCCATTCTGCACCCTTGGTGTTGGGAATTATTACCAGGGGGGCACCAGGAAAATTCATGCGCAGGGAAGGGGCATGCTAGCCAATAGGGAGGTCGCAAGTGTGTGGTAGGGAAGTGAGCATGGCCCAGTGGACCTTACCACCCTTTGCCTCCCTAAGGGTGGTCAGATAGGTACCATAAAAAAGCCCCTCTAAGGGGATTTGCCTCATCTATTCTAGGGCTACCTGTTCCACACTTTGTTTGTGGGGCCCAGTGAAAGAGAAGCACAAGGGGGGGCAGCTGTTCAATTAGAAAAATCACTTGAGACAATTCAGAAAAAGGGCATAAGGAAAGCCCCTTATCTATAGACCTAAGAGTGAGGGGAGTGGCTTCTCTGCTTGGAGAAAATTGGAGGGGCCCCTGTAAAAGCACAGGTGGGGCTGCCTGAGGGCAGCTCCAGAACTACTAAAGGGGCGACCTCATTACCAATTGATGGTGGGCAGAGGTGAGTCCCCACTTCCACCAGGTGGTGTGTTGTCATGGCATTCTTTCACTCTGACACCAAGGTTTTACTAAGAGGGATGTAGCCCCAAATTTTGAAACCCACATCCAGCTTATCCTGTTTCAAATTTCTGGAACTTTTGGTTGCTCCACCTCCGGGTATGTTAAAGGATTGGGTATGAGCATACTCTAGCCGTAAATTACCAATGGGATAGTTGCTCCCCAAAGGATGAGCTCCAAACTTGACAGTCCAAGAAGGATCCTTTACTAAATTGTACAAATTGCCAAAGAGATTGCAAGGGTGGTCAGCCCATTAGGCAGAGGGAAGGGGGGTTATTGGGGAAAAACTGCACTTCCAATTATTCATGCCCCAATAATGCTGAAGTATGGTCTCTCACAAGCTGCAAGCCTTAAAGGGCATTGTTTATAGAAGTTCCAAAGTCTCTCTTCTGGCACAGCATGAGGTAAGTGGTCAGGTCTTTAAAACAAGATAAAGGATGTAATGAGGGGTCTAAGAAAGAATTGGGGCTATAGAGATAAAGTGGGGGGGGGGGATGCAGCAGCTTCCCCAGGCCCTTTCAAGAGTTTAAGTCAACCCAGTGTGCCAGGCCTTCCTTATAGGCAGTCAGGTCGGGAGTTCAAGTCACTCATGCAGGTACCAGCTGCAGCAGCTGACAGAGGATACCGCCACCTTCAGGGCTCTCTCCAGAGTGGTCTTGGGCAGAACTATTGTCGCCACCAGCCAGACTGTTACATCAGAGACTTGAGAGTTTTCTAGCCTTTGGCATTTCTGATGGGCATAGGCACCTTGGACATTGGTAGCAGATTTTCTTTTATATATAATTCTGTCTTGCAGGCACCAATGAGGGTATAGTCCCCCCTCCCCTTCCATGAAAAAGTACAAAATAGACTATAAACTATAAAAAAATTTATAAGAACAATGCTGAGGGTGGCTGAGATACCATCCCAGTAGCTGCTTGTCCCCAAGGACCAAAGCAACTCGCCAATGACTCCTTGCGAAAAAAGGTACTAGGATAAGCAGTGCACATGTTCCCCAGAGTAAGAAGGTCAACCAGAATGTGGCATACAGTCTCAAGTACCAAGCAGTCTTCCTAGAATAGTTCAGGGGAACTTTCCATCAAATAGCGCTCCCACCTGCGAATATGCTAATCATAATGACAGAAAATGACATGATACCCTAGAGACATTGGGTGATAGGTCCACAAGAAAAGTTGAGGCACAATGGCAAGCAAAATTTAATTCCCATCTACCATCTCCCATTTCCTTTGCCATGTAATCAGAGTGGGTAAGAGAGAAATAAATGCCAGTGTACAGTGCTCAACAAAAGTTTAGGCCAGGTGAGAGGGGTGGACTAAACTTATGTTTAAAAAAGAATGGTATAGATGAAGGTGATTTAATTTAGTCAGAAGTTTGGGTCGGCTGCATGATGTCACTACATCCCTCAGTTTCCCCGCTCAGCCTGCCAGCACGTGCTCAGTGTCGGCTTGTTGCGGTAGTGAGAGGACTGTGCTGTTGTGTTCTCCTGACCGACGCCATTTTGTGACTGGGTTTTTGTAGTTTGGGAGTGTTTGTGGCCTTATTATGGGAAAAGTGAGGCACCTAAAAACTGTCTAGTACTAGGCTACTTTAAAATAAGATTCAAAAAAATAAATAAAAAAGAAAAAAAAAGAAAAAGGCAATGAGCAGGAAGCAAGCTCCGGCATCAGGAGAACAAAAAAAAAACCCAACTAGTTAAATAAAGGGGAGAAGGCCAACCTCCGCCCAAAAGTCTATAAGTCCACCAGTCAATGTGCACAAACTCGTTCCTAGTACGAGGAACAGGCGGTAGTGACCCTGCCTATCCCAGTACTGGGACAGGTAACGTGCGCGGAGATCGCCCAGACTGGGACATTCAACAAGAATGTGCCAAACAGTCTGAGGGACAACGCAGTCTTCACAGTAGGGCGCTGGCGAGCACTCCATCAAATGGCGGTGTGTCCCGCGAGTATGTCCAATTCGGAGACGTCAGAAAGTAACCTGAAGCCTTCGCGGCATTGAGGGGGGGGGGGGTAGGTCCATGGGAACAGTCGCGTTGCAATGGCACGCAACTTTAAGTTCCCTTTGACAGTCTCCCATCTTCTTTGCCAAGCAGCCCGAAGAGCTGCCCATATTCCTGCCATGTAGTCCATGTGAGAAAAAGAGCGAAATGCTGGTCCGGTCGACGAGTCCTCGCGGACTCTTTGGCATGCTCATTCCCTGCAATTCCTACATGTCCAGGAACCCAGCAGAAAATAATCTTGACATCGGCCCGGCTTGCCAAAACTGTGGCATCACGGATATCACAAACCAGAGGTATGTGGAGATGTTTTGTGAGTCACTATAGATCACAATCCGCTCCCCGAATCGGGCACATCGCGTAATCTCCCATACCGAGTGGTGTATTGCCACCAGCTCAGCCATGAAGACAGATGCAAAGCCCCGCAGACCTCAAACAGGGGGGATACGGCGTGGAAGCAAACCCCCTCTTGGGACTTGGAGCCATCTGTATACACTGGCACAGTTCCAGCGTGACACAAGGTGTGCTCTAAAAAGGTTGAACGCAATACTCCCGGTGCTGTACAAGCTTTGGGAGAAGAGGTGTGGCGACAAATAGCCAAATGTGGTACCCTCCAGGGTGGCATCCTGGCCAGAACCCAGAGTGCCACTGGCCCAAAAGCTATACCTAGCTCTCAAAGGAGTTTCCTAGCCCTAAACCCAAAGGGCTTAGAGTATAACTGGCGTCTCTTGGTGGCATAGGCACCGTCGAAATCAGCTGCGGATGCAGTGAGAGCTGTTGGCGACTGAGGGAGGCGTCGGCTCACGCGTACAGGCGAATAATGCACTGCCTGGACAGACAGCTAAGCTCCCGCTCCCCCTTGTCAGCATGCTCAGAAGAAGACAATCTTGACATTCTCCTGTCTTGCAGCAGCCAAGAGATGTGAAGATTCCAATGCTTCAAGGCAGCTCTAGGCACATCGCATAATCTCCCATATGGAGTGGTATATTGTCACCAGTTTAGATGCAAAGATTGATACAACACCTGAAAGGGGCCTAATAACTTTAAATAGGAGGAAGGTACCATGGTGAACTAAACTCTCCCCACTGTGTACCCCACCAGGGTTCCAGGAGAGTGTGTATGCTCCAAGAAATTGATGCAATACTCCTGAGCGCTGTGGGAGCTTTTGTAGCAGAGGCATGATTACAAATAGTCAAAGATGGTACTCTCCACTGGCCCCATTTTTTTCAATGCTCATCTGGTGACTGCCACCAAAGGCATAAGTTGCAGCAATTAAAAATTTAGCCTAGTATGAGCTATTTTAAAATTCACAAAAGCCAAACCAAAACCAAACAACAAACAAAACACGCAAATAATAGACAGAGAGAAGGCAAGAAGGATGCAAGCTCTCAAAGAGGTCAAATAAAATTGGAGGAGGCCAACCTCATCAAATAGTCAACTAATCTGTCTATACAAACACATCACAAGTACAAAACACTGACCTCAAGAGCTATACCGTACTCTCCGTTTCCTAGCCCTGAATTGGAAATGTTTATGGCATTCTGGGCGCCTCTCAATGAAATAATTACTGTCAAGTTTGTTCATGGATGAAATGAAAGCAGTTGGGAAGATGGTGAATGATGTACTGCGAGTGCCATCTCCCAGGTGGTGAATTGATCCAACTTCAGCAATGGATACTCAGGTGCAGAGGAATAAAATTCATACCCATAGTCTAGCTTTGGGTGAAAATGAAGTAACATAAGATGGTAGCTCTATCAGAACCCCATGTGCTAAACACCACATGGTGTAAAATGTCCATGGAGTGGGTACAACAGACCCTAAAGTTGTGAATATAATCTTGTCAACTACTAGACCAAAGAAACGGTGTGCATCCACCATATCCAGGTGAGTATCATTTAAGAGCAGGTTTGGGTGAGGGTGATGATCATGACAGTGGGAGAGGTGAATCAACTTGGTTTTTAGCCAAGAAAGTAAACCATTTCAGCATAGCAGAAGCCATCCCCTCTGGATTTGGCACCACTGAACACTGGCATGGCTCCAGTGTGACACATGTGCTCTATAAAATGTAAATGCAATAAGTAACAAAAATCAGTGCTCTAGAAGCTTTGGGAGCAGAGGTGTAGCATATGTTCAAAGGTGGTACCTTCTAGGGTTACATCCTGAGTAGAATCAGTGGTGCCACTGGCCCGAGAGCTACATTGAGCTCTTGAAAGAATTGACTAGACCTAAATCCAAATGCCTTAGAATATGATTGGTGTCTCATAACAGCATATGTAGCATCAAGATCAGCCATGGATGAAATGAAAGGCACAGGGAGCAAAGAGAGATTTTTTTTTCATTCATGCAAACAAACGCATAATGCACTGTTTATGCCATAAAGAGAGCGATATCTTCCCAGCATCAACAAGGAGGTTTATTAGAGGGGCGGAGCAGAAGGAAGGGGTTGCTAAACAGAGACCCGTGTTCTGGATTGTCCACCGGCAATTCATCCTCGGTAGAGGATATGTAGGACTCGCATCCATAGTCTAGCTTAGAAAAAAACTTCTAAAAAAGTAGCCCTAGCAGCATCTAAAGTGCTGAATGCTAAGGAATGAATACCCATGGCATGGATACAAGAGACCCTACGGCTGCAAATATGGGCCTCCCAGGTGAAGAGGCAGTTAAAAATAAGACCAAAGGAAATAGTGCAACTCTATCACTTTCATGCGAACTCCATTTAGAGACAAGTCCTGATCAGAACAAGTCAGGTGGCAGAACTACAGCACATTATTTTTGGCCAAAGAAAACAAACTCCTGCGCTTTGGTATACTGAAAGATGTGGTTTAGTCTGTTGGAGTGATGCTACAAAGTAGGCATCTGAAGCACACCAAGAGAGATCAAGGTTGCCTATGCAGAATGAGGTAGGAAAATCATTCAGCACCACCAAAGTGATACAGTTCATGCTCAAAGCAAAGCATGACACTTCCCTGGCGAACCCTATTCCTGCACTATTGTACTGGAGAGAGCTCCCTTCACCTGAACGCAGAATCAATGATCTTGCAGGAAGTAAAAAAAATTGGGAGATATCCACTAATCACTATAGTATAGAGGATCTCCATAATACTGTATTGCCATGCAGTAAATAGGCATTCTCCAGATCCAAAAACACTGTGCCACTGGTGTCTATGAAGGAAGGCTTCAAAGATAGCATTTTATAGCTAGAGCAGAGCATCCAATGTCAAGTGGAACTTTTGCGAAAGCTGCACTGTGCTAGGGACAGATGCACCCCACTATCAGGAAAATAAGCTTACCTAACATCAACCAATTTCTTTATCAACTTTCAAATGTAGGAATTTAAGGAAATTGACTGCAAAATAAGGCAGGATAAAGTGCTCTCTTCAGAATGAGAAAAACAAGGATAGTAGTCATTTGCCAGGAATCAAGCCAGCCTCTGATCAAAGCCAGTTAAATAAGGCAGACAAAAAAGCCACGCCTCACTCAAAGGTGTCAAAGCATGGCACACAGGATATTGTCTGGACCAGATATTGAAGGCAAAAAATTCTTTACCATGCTCCACATATCAATGCCACAACTTCATTACAAACCCCAACCATCCAAGGAGCAACAAAACATTATAGTCTCACTTCAATATAACTAAAGGGGAACCAATCATACTCAAACTCTGTGTCAATGGCTACTTACACAGACCCCAGATATCAAGCTTTTCAAGAAACCCCAGTCACCCTAAGAACTGGACACTACCCAGGTCTAGAATACAAGTGCCTCAAAACAGTTCATGATGCATCCCAACACCAAACCTAGTACCACTAATTCTTCCCTGCATTAGTGGAGGGTGGGAATTTTTGGAGGAGTGTCAATCCTCTCTCCCTCTTCTTCGAACAAGGGCCATGGGACAGTGTTCCTAGTATGGATACCCCCCCCCAACATTTGATCACATTTTGATGTGTAAAAGAAAAAGAACAAGCAGTAGTGATCCAACTCAACATGGTACCAGGAGAGATACTGTGCATTAAGATTGACCTTTGAGGTAGCATAAACATTCAGTAGAGCACTCCATCCAATCGCACTGCCTCTCGCTCAAGTGTGTCCAATTTGGAAATGACTAAATATCATTAAGGTATTGAAAGTTGGGGGGGGGAGGGGGGAAAGTCTTTGCCATGCAGCAATATTGGATCTGTTTGAGGTTGTTTTTTTGTTATGAAGAATGAAAATTGAGAATGGATTGTGGCTTCAAACACTAAAGGACTTGAAGGTGTATGCCTGTCAAGCATTCAACATTGAAAAAGGAACAGCATGAGACAATATCAAGAACAGGATTCACATTGATTTTTTTTTATATAAGAATAAGCTTTATATAATCATTATATACTTTATATACTCATGTTTTTACTTGAATTCAAGTTATATTGGAAAGATTTATATTATTTTTTAATGAATGCCATCTTGTTTCAATGTGTAGTATTAATATATTCTCAAAATCTTTTGAAAACTATAATGAAAATATACTTTTGGAAATAAAATTAATAAAATATTAGTTAATTTAACTATAACCAGATTATCATCATTTATATTCTTTGAAATGTTCAGATCTATCCTTAAATACTGATTGTGTGCCTAGACCATTTTATTGCCTGTAAGAGTGTGGCATAGGATAACTTATGGGTCAGTCTCCAGTGGTAGTGGTTTTGCTGGAGGATGGAGATGGGAAGGGCTTTGCAATTCAGTAGGGGAGCAACAAACTAATAATTAAAAAGAAAATGTTTATTAAAAACATTACCTTGGAAATATCTTCAAAAATACTTGGTGAAATATCCAAGACACTATCTAGAAACTTTGAATAATGCTGCAAATATCTTGGCACCTTATTCTCTGAGAGAATGCTACTATATTCTTGGGCTGCATCATCAGTTATGAAAGGATCCACAGCACTTACAAGAGTAGGCTTCGAATAATTTATTCTAGAAAGAAAATACATGCCAAAATGTTTATTAAGCCAATAAAAATAAAATAAAATATTCCTTGAAAAAATAAATATACTTAAAGGTACAGAAAAACAAACAACCAAGGAAAGAGGATAGGAGATTCTTAGTGCTTTCATCTTTATTTGCAAAGATAAATATATGTGAAGGACTAAAGAAAATGTCTTGGATGCGCAAATCTAATGAAAAACATTGAAACCTCGCCTGCAAGGGGATGTTGTGTGTAGGTCCATTTCTCTATACAATATAAGCCAGGATAATTCAGTTTGGGATCAAGTTTATTGCAACAAAATCAACTTTTACAGTGGTAAATAAAACGGAAGTGATTACAGCGCTGCTGAGATCATCCTCAGGAAATTTCTATATGTAAAATGATAAGGCTTCATGCAGGAATGGTAGATTCAGAACAAGTACCAGCATTAATGATAACACATCCAGGTTTTGTCTTCTCCTTCCTGCATAAAATTTTATCAAGTGGTTTTGAAAGTCAAAGGTGTGAAATATGCAGTTTTACATAGTCTCAGTTTCTGTCAGTTATGCTTGATAGCTATAATTTTGTAAGAAATCCAATAGGTCTTCTAGAAAGTTTGTGCTGCTTTAGAAAAATAAAACAAAATTCTTTAAAAAAATAAGAATTGCTATCAATTTTTTTTTTAGCTAATAATGCGCGCCTTTCTCTAATGAGCGACAATTAAGTAAGCCAGCATAGTTAAGCTATCTCTACTCTGTTTAACAAGTTCTAAACCTGTTGATTCCTGTCAAAATTCACATTTATTTTTGGTAATAGCCTAGTCCTCATTTTATGGCTCGACTAGGGAGGTATGCATTATTAGCTAAAAAATATTTTGCATGGCAATTCTTTATTTTTCAAAGAATTTTATTTTTTTTTATCTAATAAAATGAGAAAAGGCTGAAAAACAAAATACTAACTATATAATTGATTAAATTTCCTTAATGCATTCAAATTATGACTTTTCTTGAGTGACAGAAGAAAGGAGGCCGTTTACTAGTGTCCAGCTTCCATCTCAAGACTCAAGATGGGAGCTGGATACTTCCTTAACTAATAACTCCAAATAAGCAGTTCTGGGAAAATGTGCTTTTTAGTCAGTGAGAAGTTCGACAAAGGACTAAGGGTTGGCATGGGAACAGGCATTGCAAGGTAGAAGTGAATTTAGTGGTCCTCTAATTAAGTTTGCCCCTGCTAGTGCAGTGAACAAATGCTGTATTTGTGCTGTCATCATATGGTGATACTTTTTATGCCAGAGATGAATATGGTAACAAATACTGATTTTCAATCAAATCTAATAAAAACTGGTAAACAATTTTTAAGTTTAAAGCATCATTTCAAAGGTATGATGTGTAAACAAATTGCTTGATGATTATCTTATTAGAAAGTAAGCTATTGAGTAATATCTTGGATAAAGTCACCTTAAATTAATGATACTTACTTGAACAATTTGGGGATGAATACCTGATGAGGAAGCTCAGGCTTGGGAGCTTCATTTATTTTTGATCCATCCATTCTTAATAAATTTTAGTAGTTTATATATTTTATAAGCTCAATCTATAATAACATCTTAAAGGGATAAAGTTAATTTTATAAACCTGATGAACATGGAAAACTGAATATCGTAATTTATGGAGTTAATTCTAAAAATTCATTAAAATGAAATATAAAAATATAACGCCACCCTTTCTTAACACTTTAAGCGCTGTGCAAACCAAAAGGTCCTGGGCAGCAAATATATTTTCTCTCATGATGTACCTCCCATTTAGTAAAATTTATATTGCCTTTTTCAAAATACTCATGGGTCTTTCGATAAGAGAACACTTGACTTTTTTAAAACCTTTTTTTTTCAGTGTTAAAATTGTAAGTAGTGTTTGCACTGGACTAAACCATAGCCCCAGTTGTACTTGCATTAGGCATATTCCAAATATGTCTGGTTATTGGTGACAATGGTAGCAGATGACTGTATCAGTCAGGTGTGAATGCGGTATTCGTATATGTCTAATTTGGGGTTGTGACTCCACCAGAGCCTTACCAGGACAACCTATGTTTGACATGGGAGGGTTCTTCTTGGTCGCTATCTGATGGAATGGTGTTGGGGTGGTGGTTTGCACCTATAGATTGGATGCTATGCTGTTCTGTATGGTTTATTTGACTGACAGGTAATTGTTGCCAGGTTATGGGAGATGGGATTCACTGGAGTAACTCTATATAGTATGTTCTTGCATGTTTTGAAGAGGTTGATAAGGCATGAGTGTAATAGCATGGGGGGGGAAGCTTGGGTTACAGATACTATGGAGATAGTGTGTTCTGCAGAGGTCAAGATAGTGTTTTATGAGCACAAACTTTGTTTCAGGAGTTTAATGGGATGCTGCAGGTGCACCCTGTGGGAGGCAGAGTGGGTTTTGTTTTTTTTTACTTGGTTAAGAAAGCTGTTGGGGAGTTGTAATTTTCTATTAATTTGTACAATACCAGTTTCAGTGCCTCAAGTACCATCATTGTTTTGTGCTGGGGTGGATGAAAGATTAGATGCCTGGGCCATAGAAGCATATGCAGGTGATCAAGATATATATTGCTTATGTGGAAGATGGATTCCTTGGATTGCCTATTGTAGTCTTGTGGGTACTCAAGAGTATCCATTTTCATGTTACCTTTGTTGTGTTTCTTATATTTTGTTGATTTTTCCCCTAAGGCCTCCATCTTGCAAATGACATCAAGAGCAGATGGTAAAACTATGGAAAGCATCAACCCAGAACTGAAAATGAGAAAAACAAAATAGAAACAAAAGAATAACAAGAAACAAGAGAAAAATACTCGCTACAGCATTAGAGGGAGACCTGCCTCCCCCCAGTGCTGGAGTATGCACCCAACACCAAAAAGTTATATAAAATGGAGGAGGCTAACCTCCTCCAAAAAGAAATATAGTTCTGAATACAAAGGACAAGCAGTAGCAACCCAAGTCATCTCGGTACCAGGACAGGTAATGTGTGCGAAGAGACCCTAGATTAGGACACTCAACAAGAATGTGCAGAGTCTGAGGATAATGCCCAATTCACAATGGCACATAACTTTAGGTTTCCAATGGCCATATCCCATCTTCTTTGCCAGGTAGCCCATAGAGTTGACTTGATTCCTGCCATGTAGTCAGTGTGAGGAAGAGCCAAACACTGCAATCTCTACATGTTCAGGAACCCAAAGGAAGAGAATCTCAAGATCCGCCTGGTGCACAGCAAGCATGGCATCATGGATACCACAAACCAAGAGGTGAGGGGGATTCCAATACCCAAGGATGTTTTTTGAGTTGATATAGATCACAATCTGGTCTCTGAACAGTCACACAATGAATTATCTCTTGTACTGAGTGGTGTATTGCAACCAGCTTAGCCGTGAAGATAGACAGCCTCCGATAGAGTACCGCTTACTTCCAAGGAAACAATATAGCTTGGAAGACAACCTTCTCTTTGGACTTAGAGCCATCTGTGTACACTGACAAGATTGAATTATACTTTCAGTGATGTAGAAGCTTTGGGAGAAGAGAGGCATGTCGACAAATAGTGTCAAGAGCATCAAGGGCAAAAACCAGGGGTGCCACCCAACCTAGAACTACATCCAGGCCTCGAATGAGTTTCCTAGCCCTAAACCTAGAGGCTTAGTGTATGACTAGCATCTCTCAATGGCATAGGCACCATCAAGATCAGTTGCAGATACTATAGGAGCTGTTGGGCTTATGTATACAAGCTCACAATGCACAGTGTATGGCACAGAGCAAATGACAACTCCCTGCCATCGCCAGCAGGCTTTCAATAGGGGATGTGCAGAAGGCATCAGTTGCTAGAAAGAGACTGGTGAGGTGGATAGAGAGCACCTTCCACATTTTATGCTTAGCCATAGAGCTAGCATCCAAGTCAAGCTTAAAACGAACAAAGGAATGGTAGAAAAACAAGGTAGTAGCCCTATCAGCACCCCAAGTGCTGGATTTTATGGAACAAAGAATGTCCATGGTGCAGGTACAAGAATCTCAAGGCTGTTCATTATACAAGGTTAAATATATTGAACTTTTTAGCACTTTTTAACAAATTGCCTATAATCTATGCTGTATGTACTAAACATATAGATTACTTATGTTAGAAAGGAATTTTGCTGCTTCTTTTGGGCCAAATGAATATGTGATTGCGATTCCTGCATTCAATTTGAGGGCACTCAACACACTCAAAATGTTCTACATCAATACTTAACATGTATCCTCAGTGAAGAAAAGAGAGAATTTGTTTGTTCATCTGAGATTTCTTCAATAAACCCTTTTTCCATAAAAAGCATTTTTTATGTATTTTTTATGATGTATCATTCATTTGGTATATTTTATATTATCTATAAGATATAGAGATTTAAATGCAGTGGACATTTTTGTTTCATATAAACTATCTAGATGATTGCTTAACTTTGGGCTAATAAAATTAAATAAAATAAATAGAAAATGTAAAACAATTTTGTTTTAAATGATCTATTTTTTTTTTGTTATTTACAAGCTTGGGAAATTCTAGCAACCTTACAATTTTTTAAAATTAAGTTTATTTACTAACCTAACCTATTAAGGGGATACCACATTATTTTTTTAAACTTTTTACTACGTTAGATTATCATATATGAAATTAAAGCTCATTAAAAGCCATTTTATTACTACCAAAATCATAATAACCTACAGCGCTGTTTTTGAGATATCATATAAATGGCTATAGAATTACTAAAAATTAAGCATTTGAATTCAATTCATGAGAAAAAGATGCATATATGATTTAGTTATCATTTAAAATCATTTTCTTTAGTTTCATTAAAATTTGTGTTAATGGTGGACTAAAACATATATTTTTTGGACATGTAGGAGTGAATGATGTGAAAAAGTGGGTGCATGTGAGTTACGTGAGAGGTACAAAAGGTTGATTGAAAAGGTGAAAGAAAGTAGAATGAAAGGTGTTGTTGTGACGGTGTGCTTCCAAGAATGGATGTTGGAGAAGAATGGATGTCTCGTGCGATTGGGCTGAATGATTATGTGAGGAGGATGTGTGAGATGGAAGGTGTCATGTTTGTGGATGTGTGGGATAGGTTTGTTGGAATGAAAGAAATGTATGCGATGGATTGACTGCATTTGAGTAGGAGGGGGGTAGATGTGTTGTGGGAGGAGTATGATCGTGTTATTAGGTCTTTGCAGGCGGGAAACTAGATACTAATAGTGGTCAGGGAATTACGAGAGGACATTATAGTACTGAAAGTAGAATGGACTTGGCAGATAACAGAAATAGTTTCCAAGGCAATAGAGGTGAGGTCATTCAGGTTGGAAGAGGTGCTTCAGGGATAGCGGGGTTAAATTGTTTCTATACAAATGCTCGTAGTCTTAGAAACAAGAAGGATGAGCTATTTAGTTATATTAGCGATGAGGATATAGGACAGGTAGGATTGGTGGAGGAATAATTATCTATATAAAAAACAACATTGTTTCAAGTTTAAATACTTCAATAAAGCAGGATGGAGTTGAGTCACTTTGGATAGATATTAGGTTCAGTAAAAATAGAATGGTGCATTTGGGAGCTTTTTACAGACCACCTGGGCAGACTGATGATATAGATGAACTAATGATAAGGGAAATAAGTAAGGGATGTGAAACAGATGCACATCGCTGGAAGATCAGCAATGTGTGCATGCTCTATAAGATACAATCCAATCCACATCACTCGCTGTATATTTCATTGCCAAATCGCTTTGTAGCAAGGAGAAACACTCATCAGGCTTTGGCCTGGCATCCTCTTTGTTTTCAGTCTATCAGATGCCGTACTAACCAGTTTCAGCGTTGCTTTCTGCCAAGTGTTGTCCATCTTTGGAATTCCTTGGATGAAGAGACTTGTGCATTGAATAGTGTAGATGCCTTCAAAAAGAAAGCTAATAAGATCTTGTTTTCGTCATGAGCCATTATCCTGTTATTTTGTTGTTTTTTTCTTGTTTGAATATTCTATATACAGTATATCTTGTTTTGTTTGAATGTTGCTATATACTGTTTTTCAATTTTTTTATTTAATTTTATTACTCAATTTAATTTAACTGAATCCATAGAGGACTGGAAACCTTGAGGTTTTTCTTTACCTATCTTTTCCCAGTTTGTTCTTCTATCCCATTTCCTTTTCTTCTTACCATCGTTTTCTCTTCAACGTTGCAGGTGTGTGGGGATTGCTAATTGCAATCTATAGTGCTTGCACTCTTCCCATTCTACCTGTCTCATCTTGTGTAATAATAATAATAATACGATGCTGGAAGAGTGGGATCTTTTCCTGCCTTGTGAAAGAGCAAGAGCAGTGATCTTTTTCACTGATCTCAGTATGTGTGGGTGGTCAGCTGTTATTGTATATTGTGAGCAGGGTCTTTCTTGCATCTGTTGGGAGGCATCATATCATTTTGTATGCTATCCCATTTTCACCTATTGCTTTTCTATTTGGTAGATTTGATGACAGGATGGAATGGAGTTCCTTTAATGTGAAAGGGGAAGCAAGTCCATCAGGTGGAGGTAGAAGTTTACCCGCATTTAGCTCCTGGTGTAACATAGTCTCATTGGGCAAAGGGCTGTGAATGGAGAACACATTGTTAAAATGCAGTGATAAGAGGTCTGCTCTGTTTATGACCTTGCCATCTATTTGGAGAGGGATATTATATGTGGAGGAATGTCCTTTCATGGCCTTAAAGAACTGCCATGTTCTTGATGGAGCTGTGTTGAAGGATTAAGAGGAACAATATTTGGCCCAATACTTTGCCATCAAGATTGTACAGCAGAAGATGGAGTCCAGGTGCTGATACTGTTGTCTGTGTTTTGCATTAGCTCTGCGTCTCCATAAATTCCAGGCATATCTTCTAGCTTTCACTGATCCTGCAAGAGTGTCTGACCATTATGATTTCCAGATTTATAACAATGCTTGAAGAATTTGGTTGTAAATTCATTTACTGTATTTGTTAGAGAAAGAAGGTCTGGTGGTATTTGTGTTGTGGATGTGATTTTTTTGTAAAGAGGCCATCCATATCTTGGAAACACCACCTTGGTCTGGTATTTGTAGATGTTGCTGTGTGTAGGTGATCTGTCTTTATGATGAGTGGGAGATGATTACTGCCCAGGTAAGGAGAGATCTTCAAATGGTTGTGTACCTAGACATATATCCAGGCTAGATGTTTTGCCAGTGGTGGAGTACACCAAGTAGTTTATCCTTGAGGTGTGAGGATGGAGAATACTGGAGATGAGAGTAGGTAATGGTGTAGTGTTTTGCCTGTGTGGTTGAGGGAGCTTTGTGGTAGGTGGGGGTCCCATTGTGGATGTCGGGTGTTGAAATCTCCCATAACTAGGGCAGGAGGAGAGATCTGTGGGAAAATGTGTTTGAATTTCGCTTCCAGTATATCTTGACAGGGGTTGTAGCATAGGAGAATGGTGTACCAGCTGGTATGAAGTTCAACCCGGATGGCGAGGTACTCCAAGGCACCGTCTGGAAAAAGGGGTAGTGTGAGAGGTATACATAATAAGGTGGAGCGGATAAGGATAAGCAGACCACCACCTGCGCCTGGGATGCAGTCTGAGTGGAAAATAGAATAGCCCAGAAAGGATATGGAGGGAAGGGACTAGCCATGGTTCTGTAACAGCAATTACTGTAGGTTGTACTTCGGTGATATATACTTTATATTCATGGATCTTTCATAAATAGGAGCAGGCATTCCAAATAATGATTTTAGGCATTATTTGGTTGTGGGATGGTGGAGAGGAATCAGTGGAAGTCAGAGCTCATTAGGGATAGGGTCTGAATAAAGGAGTGGCCTTGACAATAGTGTGTGAAGAAGCAGATAAGAAGGGATAGGAAGTCAGGTATGCCAGTAGGATTAGGTGCTTGGTAGTAGTGTTGGAGTGGGCAGGTGTGGGGTGATGGTTGGGTTGTGGAGAAGCATGGGTGTTAGGTTGAGGGGAGGGGATAGGAGGGGGAGAAGAGGATTGGGTGGGACAGAGAACAGAGAGTGATAGGATTAGCAAAGGATATGGCTGAAGATACAGATCTACATCTGCTTTGAGGTTGTGAAGAGGCACTGGGGCAGTGAGAGCATCAGCATGGGAGGTGTCTGGTGAGGAGGATTTGGATGTTCATGATGAGGAGAGGGACGGTGAAGGATGGGGGCTGGGGAGGTAGGATGAGAGGTAACAGGAAGTATTTCTGTGGGTGAGTTATCTGTCAAGTCTGTTAGAACAGAAAATCTGTTTGTGACTTGAGTGTAGGTGATATCTAGGATAACCATCAGGGTGGGTTTAGGTGTCGGTGTGTTATTCGGTTGAGGAGTGGTGTTGCAGAATGACAGGTTGTGTTCTTTCTATCAACATCTTCACGTGTATCTGCTCCAGAGAGCTTTATTTCTCTAGCTTTAATGATTACTGGGCAGGTTCCTGACACAACTCTGCTGCCTTCCACAAAAATAGCAGTAGGGTGCTCTTGTATATTTGTTTCCATCAGCTTCAAAAGAACATTGGGTGCAGTTTTGTGTCCAAGGAAGTGACAATTGAAACATTTAACCATAGGAAATTTATGTTTCAACTGGATAGCTTGTGCAGTGAAAGGCAACTATCTGGTAGTGGAACTTAGAATGTCAACTGTACTATGTGGGATTTAGATCCATTGTGGTTTGTTGGACACCATACCTCAACTATGTCAGATGTGCATGTTTCCAGTGGCTGGATTGTTTTAAGGAGTTCCTCTGATGTATAATCAGTATAATCACTAGAGATAGGGCCAATCTTGCCATATGTATAATTCCCATTATCTAAAAGAATAGTTCTCCAACATTTGACATTCCATTCACCAAGCTTGGTGATTGAGGAAAGGGGTGGTAGATTGTTGAGGCAGGAGCTCTTGACCTGTGGTCAGTATGTAGTCAAACTTTAGAAGACCTACACCATATTTTTAGTGTTATACAAGTACTCACAGTCTTTTTTAGGCATTCCAGTCAGCAGATATGGTTTCAGTTTGGCGCAAAAAGTACATTTTTAAGATATTATAGTTTAAAGGGGCTAAAATTAACGTTTAAATAGGGAGAGCCTTGCTTTCTTTTAATGTGAAAATAAACCATTATTTTCACACACTGGCAACACTTAGTTTGACCTTATTTCAAACATTGGCAACCCTGGAGGCAAGCAGTTAAAAGAGCGTGATTCTTGAGAACTCGGTTTTGTTGGACTTTAATATGCCTTTTGCAACATGAGTGGAAAAGAACTGCGGCTTGATTATAATAGTGAAAGGTGGAGATGGTTTAGCTTATGTCGTGAAATGATTATTTATTATGTAATTTAAGAAAATGATAGTGCCACTGACATTTAGCAATTGCCTTTTGTCGGTGGGGCAGAAGCACAGGTCCCCACACATTAACTATTAATCATTTAGTGCATCCAGTTTCCCCCGTTAAAACTTTATTCAACCTACTGTATATAGCTCTTTCTAATTTGAACTGCTTATCTAATAAGATTAGTTATGTCAGAAACTTTTGTTTTGAGCATGAAATTTCAATTTTTTCTGTTACTGAGTCTTTGCTCAACCCAATTATCCAAGATCCAGTTGTTAATATTAATGGGTATTCCTTATTTCGCAATGATTTTGTTTTACATATTCCTAAGTTTGGTGTTTGTACTTATATTAAGAATATTAAGGCTGTTGTTTACAATGACTGAGTCTTTCCCTAACACACCGACTTTATTCCTTCCTACAATTAATCTCTACATATTAACTGTCTATCGGCCTCCCTCTTACTCTCATGACACAAACATTGCACTTATTAATTACATCTACAATATTAACTTGGGTAAGGAACTTATATTGATAGGTGACTTCAACCTACTTTTCCACTTCTTGGAATAGTGTAGTTCCTGACCTCAACACTAGTGCTACTGATGCTATGTTCTATGACCTCTTCCAAACTCTTGGTCTTCGTCAATTTGTATTGGAACCCTTATTTGTGAGCTCAGGCAAAACTTTAGATCTCATCCTATTTACTGAACATGACAGAATTCAAGAAGTTAACACCTATCCCTCATTTCCCCATTGTGGTCACTGTGTTATCAAGGCCTCACTACTATACCAGAGTGATATCCTCCATGACAGAGCTAGGTCCCCCCCTATTGGACTGGGCTAGGGCTAAGTATCACAAGAGTCATAATGCTCTCAATCTTATTGATTGGGACTTTGAACTTATGCTTCTTGATGATAATGCCACAGATTTTGTTACAGCTTCTCTAAATAAGCTTGTGAATATGTATGTTCCTATTAAGAAACCCACAGGTAAGACTGTCCCATGGGAAAAGAGTATCCCTTGTAACTTAATTAAACAGCGTAGTAAACTTTGGACTTAGTAGTATAAACTATTAGACAGACTTATGGAAGGCTGTACTACCTAACCCTACGAAAACTCTTTCAATTTAATGAAATTAATGTTCAACTTAGGTCTTTAGTTCACCAGTCCCAAATCAAATATGAATCTAATCTCATTGATCAACGTTATACTAAACCTAAACTTTTCCACTCATATATTAAGAATAAAATAACTGATCATCCTAAAGTTGGCCCTCTTGTGAACAATGGTTTCCTCACAGATAATCCCAGCATAATGTCTGAATTGTTTGTGGAGGTTTTCTCATCAGTCTTCATAATTGAGACTCCGGTAAACATCTTCCCTCACCAGATTTGTCATAGTAATCTCACCTCGGTCCAGTTCTCCCCCTAGGGATGTTGAACTCCAATTGAAAGACTTAAAACTAGATAATACAATGGGACCCAATCATCTCCACCCTAGAGTCTTAAAAGAATGCACCTCTGAGCTGGCTTCCCCCTTTTTAACTTGTCCATGTCTACTGGAACTCTACCACAGTCATGGAAACTCTCACATGTCTCGCCCATCTTTAAAAAAGGGTCTTGTAGCGAACCCTTAAACTACAGATCTATAAGTATTAACCCTATCCCATGCAAGACAATGGAGAGAATCATTACTAAGTCCTTATTCAGTTTTTTGGATGACCACCAGCTATTTGACAATCAACAATTTGGGTTTAGACTCAATAGATCTGTTACTGACCAGCTCCTTCTGAAATACAATTAGGTCACCTACTGGTACAACAAAGGCCATGTAGTAGATCTCATCTTATTTTACTTTAAAAAGCCTTTGATCATGTCCACCACGGTATTCTTTTGGACAAACTTGCCTTCATTGGGATCTCTGGAACCTTCTTAGCTGGATTAGGAGTTTCCTTGTTAGTCATTATATGAGTGTCTCCATTAGTGGCAGTGTCAGCTCTCCTAAACTGGTCCTAAGTGGGGTGCCTCAAGGCTCTGTCCTGGGTCCCCTTCTATTTCTCATATTCATTAATCACACTTGCTCCTATCTTCAGTGTCAATATAAGATGTTTGCTAATGACCTAAAGCTGTATCTCCAATTATCATCTTCTAGTTATTAGTTGCCTTCACCTGATCTACAACACAGAATTAACACTGTCTGTTACTGCCTCTTCCTGGGGACTTAAATTCTCAGTAGACAAGTGTGCTCACCTCCGTTTTGCTAGACATCTTATTGATAGAAACCCAAATTCTTGCTATCTCCTTGATGACACACCCTTAAACCTCTGCAATACCTATAAAGACCTTGGAGTCATCGTTGATAACAACACCACATCAGAAATTCTGTAGGTAAAGCAGGAGGCATGGCTTCTAATTTGCTAACTGCCACTGTTTGCCATTCTCCTGAGTTTCTGTCCTCTATTCTTGTTTCAAATATTAGACCTCTGTTATACTTTGCATCCCCAGTTTGGCACTCTGGGTATCTTGGGGATCTAAAGCTCCTTGAGTCTGTTCAGCAGAGGTGGACAAAGTAAGTATCAGGCTTAGCTGACTTGCCCTATGTTGATAGACTAAACTCTAAATCTTTTCTCCATAAAGGGTAAGCTACTTAGACATGGCATGATTTATTGCCATCGCATTTTCCACAATCTCTGCTCTATCTGTCTTCTGATATTTTCACTTTATCCCCAGATGTAGGCACTAGAGGTCACAGATATAAAATTCAAGTTCAACACTGTCAGTCTGAAGCTCGTAAATGTTTCTTCTCTTCAAGAGTGATGGGAAGATGGAATTCTCTGCCCTCAGAGGTAGTTGATGCTCCCAGCCTTCCAGTGTTTAAATTCAGATTACAACTTTTCCTACATGACAAACTATTTTCCCTGTAGTAATCAGTTGCCACTCCTATGTCCTTGTTTCCAGCAATCCCACAAGTTATTTTTCCTGTTTTATTCCATAGGAAGATACACTCAACCAGTCACTTTTATCATTTTTTTATAGTTATTACTCATTTGTCTGACTCGAGTATCTGTCTGAGACTGCAGGGCAGGCTCCACCCCTGCCCAACTCTGACTGGACAATGATGGTGAGGCCCTACTAGGTAAGAATGGTCATCACATTTTAGACATGACATCAACCTAATAGTCAGTACAAAGGAGGGCAACAAAAATAATACCTTCCCTGAAGCACCTTGAACATGAAGATAGATTGAAGGTACTAAATATGTTCTCATTTGAAAGAAGATGTGTGAGGGGAGAAATGATTGAGCTTTTTGAAATCTTTCTGGGGAGGATAAGTTGGATTTTAGCAAGTTATTTGAGTTGGAAGGTAGTATAGGACTAGGGCCCACCGCTATGATAACTAAATAAAAGTTTCATTGAGAAGAGGCAACCCTTATGAGCCCTAGCTCCTTACATTTTTACATTACATTTATATCAGGCTCCAAAATCCATCGCATATAGCATTGCTCAGAGGGGCCTCCACTGTTTACATCATCACATACAATCAGTTATTAGTTTGTTTTGTTTTTATCACATCTGGCGACTGCCTTCTAGGGCAGTCACCATACTCAAGCTAGCCTAAATCTAGGCTATATTAAAAGCCAAATTAAAAACAAAACAAAAATACAAACAAAAAGCTAAAGGAAAACAAACAAATTGAAAAAATATAGAGCGAGCTCCTTCGATGGGGGAAGGCCCACCCTCTCACACTGAAGAAGACCGCGATCCATAGTTGAATATTAAATAATGGGGAGAAAGCCGGCCTCCCCCCAAAAGTCTAAGAGTTCACAGGTCGGTGTGCATGAACCCATCCCGAGTAGAAGGGACAGGCGGTAGCGACCCGGCCCATCCCGGTACCGGGACAGGTAATGTGTGTGAGTATCACCCAGAATGGGACATTCAACAAAAATGTGCCGAACAGTCTGGGGGACAAGCAGTCATCACAATAGAGCCCAGGCGATGCATCACACGAGTGTGCCCAATTCGGAGATGACAGAAAGCAACCTGAAGCCTTGCGGCATTAGGGGATAGACCATGGACCGTCGCCCATCTTATCTGGCAAGCAGTCTGAAGAGCTGCCCGTATTCTTGCCATGTAGTCGGTGTGAGGAAGAGTGAAACAGTGGTCGGGTCGCCTGGTGTGAAGGTGGAATTGAATGGAATTGAATGTTTAGCTTTTAATAGATTCTGGATGCAAGGTGAGCTTGGTGTATAAAGATGTGTATGACAAGTTGAGTGAGAAAGCCCTCCTGTCTGAGTGTAAGGGTAGTTTGGTAGGTATTGGTAGTAGGAGAGTGCCTGTGATTGGAATGATAAGGTCAACTGTTCAAATGCATGGTATGTTGATGAATGAATGTGAATTCTCTGTGATTGATAAGGTGAGTAGTGAGTATGGTGTGATTTTGGGGTATGATTTTATGAAAATGAATCGTATGGTTGTGCATTCTGCGAGTGATCAGATTGAGAGAAAGATTGGTAAAAATGGGGTGTATAAGTTGTATGTAGGGAAAGATGGTAGCGTTTTGAAGAGTGTGTTTACTGGTATTGAGGTGACTGTTATGGAGAATGTAAGGCTTGTGAAGGGTGAAAGGGTGTCTGTTAGAGTCAGTTGGAGTAAGGATGTTAGTTTGAATGTGGGTGAGAACACTGTGATATTGGATGGAAAGGATGCGTGTTATAAGGTAAGGCATGTTGCTTGTGTGTTTGATGGCTTGATGAGAATGAATGATCTGTTTGTATGTGTGCAGGCAGACCCCAGGGTGAAAGGACAGGTGAGGGGTATCCAGGTTGGAGATGTACTGGGTCACCTCTCCACTGTCAATGAGGTAGGTATGGATGATAGTACGGATGTCAGGGTGAATGTTGCAGGTGAAAAGATGTGTGAATGGATGTATAATGAAGTGAAGATCATGGTGGAATTGGATGGATGTTTGAATGTGTATGAAAGGGAGGATGTGTATCGAATGATATTTGAACGAAAGGGAGCCCTCAGTAAGAGTGATCTGGATTTTGGGGTTGCAAAGCTCCCGGAATTCAAGATTGTCCTGAAGGAGGACTCCCCAATCTGTCAGCGGCCGAGGCATTTCCCACGTCCGGTTGCTGATGAGATTGAGGAGCAGTGTTTGGAATTAGAGCAATTGAGGGTGATTGAAGAGAGCGAGAGTGCATGGAATAGTCCAATTGTGCCTGTATGTAAGCCGGATGGAAGATTGCGTCTGTGTGTGGATTATTGAAAGGTGAATGAAAGGACTGTGAAAGAAAGGTTTCCGATGTGTGTGGTATCTGAGTGTGTGTATAGTATGCATGGGATGGAGTGGTTTACGAGGTTGGATCTGGTACGGGGGTATTACCAGATGCCCATTGCTGAGGAGAGCCGGCCAGTAACTGCCTTCTCTTCCACAAAGAGGCATCACCAGTTCCGGAACCTTAGCTTTGGGTTGGCTAATGCTCCCGGAGCCTTCCAGCGGGCAATGAATGTTGTGTTGAATAAGTTTGCAAGTAAGAATGTGATTGCATTTATAGATGATATTTTGATTATGACTGAGACTTTTGAGGAGCATATGAGATTGGTGAATGAGGGGTTGAGAACGTTGGAGAGTGTTGGTGTGAAGGTGAAAGTGGCGAAGTGTGAATGGTTTGCGAAAGAAGTGGAATTCCTTGGGCATATGGTGAGTGAGAATGGGTTGGAAAATCATCAAAGTATGTTGAGAAGGTGCGAATGTTTCCAAAACCGGTGACTGTGAAGCAACTGAAGTCATTTTGGGTTTGATTGAGTTCCAGCGAAAGTTTATACGTGATTGTTCTGGTGTGAGTAAGCCTCTGACTGAGTGGATGGGCAAGAAAGGTAGTACGGTTGTCAAGTGGAATGATAAGATGAATGAGGCATATGAGAGACTGAAAGAGGCAGCGGCTGAAGATGTTGAATTGGCTTACCCACATTATAGTGTGAATGCTAAAATGCTTGAATTGTATACAGATGCGAGTGGGTATTGTATGGGAGGTTTTCTGATGCAAGAGCAGCGTTTGAATGGAGAGAATGTCAGGCGAATAATTGGGTATGTATCCAAGGCTATGAATGCAGTAGAGCGAAAGTATTCGACTGTGGAATGAGAGTTGGCTGCGATAAGATATTGTTTGAAAGTGTTGCGTCCGTTTTTGTATGGTGTGAGGTTTGTGATCAAAACAGATCATCAACCTCTTGTGTATCTGCAGCGTATGAAGTGGGCAGATAGTAGGATTGCAAGGACTTTGGAAGATTTGAGTGACTTTGATTATGTGATTGAGTATGTGCCTGGTGAACGGAATGGAGTGGCTGATTTGATGTCAAGGTATCCTGGTACGAATGATGAAAATGTGTGTGGAGTGAGTGATCCTGAGTATTTGCCGAAAGGGATTATGAATGGAAAGGAGAGTAAGGGTGGTGGTGATTCCCTGTTTGAGAGTGTATGGAATGGTTTTCAAGATTTGAAGAGTGATGGAGTAGATGTGAGAGTGCCCGATAGTGTGGATGACTTAAGGAAGGAGGTAATGAATGAAGTATGTAGGAAGCCTGAAAGCATTGGTATGGCAAAGGTGTGGAACTTCATGAAAGAATTGAGAGCCATGTGTATACAAGGGGTCCCGCCATTACAGGAAGTGTTGATTGTAGTGAGTCGTTTGTATGGAGTGATTGTTTATGTGCACTTTGGTGGTGAGAGGTCGATTGTGTACAAGGATGAGAAGATGAAGGGTTTGAATCCTAATGTGGTACATCTGCAATGTTTGAGCGGTGTGCACTACAATTGGGTGATTGAAAAGTGTTCATATATGAGAGAGATGATATCAGTGTTGATGTTGGTGTGCTTGTTCCTTCTGTGTATTGCGAACATGGTGGACCTGATATGATGGAAGCGAGAGTGAAAGTTGGTGAAAGGTTGTTCTGTGGTTTGATTGATACTGGAGTGCAAGTGTCTTTGGTGAATGAGAGGATTCTGAGTAAGTATGATGAGTTTAGATGTTGCGAGCATAAACCTGTGAAGTTACAGATAAGTGGATGAGGGAATGGCTTGATAGTGGCATGGGAACAGGTTAGTCTGAAAGTGAGTTTGGGTAATGGTGTGAATGTAAAGCATGACTTTGTGATTCTGAAAGATGAGGGTTTAGTGTTGAGGGGTTAGCACGTGTTTTATAGAGCTCTCAGTCTGTTGATCTATTTTTTGTTTTTTTTCTCACCACAATCAGCCAAAGCTAAGTTGCTCTTCTTCTTTTTCTTATTGCTACTTAAATTCTTTCTTTGTTTGAATAAGTGATGGAGTTTGGGGATGAAAGTGAGCATGAGTGTCAGAATGTATGCATTGGTTGTGGTGTATTAGGTGAGGGGTATACATGTGTTGTATGTGGGCTGCGTGAATGCATTGTAGATTTAGAGGGGATGAGAAGGCAGGATTTAGACAGGATATGTAGGCTGGAGGGGTTAGTTGCTGAGCTCAGGAGGGAACTTAGTGTTAGGCCTAGATTTGGGAATAGGTTAGGTGGTGAGGTAGGCCAGTTAGATGTTTCAGGTGAAGGTAGAGGGCCGGTGGAGGAGGTAGGATATGATAGTTCTAGTGATAGTGAAGTTAGCCCCCTTAGATTAGTTAGAAATAGGCCTAGTGAGGATGGGGGACAGTGGAGAGTGGTTAGGAAACATGAAGCTAGGGAGGCTTCTCCTGTTCTTTGTGAGAATAGGGTTGCCTCTGTTGAGGTGGTTAGCCAGGGGGAGAATAGGTGTGTGAGTCAGAGGGACACAGAACCTATTAGCTTGACTAATAGATTCAGTGCCCTAAGAGAGGAAGTAACTGGAAGTGATATGACTGATGGGGGTGGGGGTGGAGTTCGAGTGACTGGTAGTTTGAATGAGAATAGGAGTGGGGATGGAGTTAGGTCTGTGGGGGTTAGGAATAGGAGTCTGACTGAAGTGCTTGTGATGGGTGATTCGCGAGTTAGATATTTAGATAGGAAGTTGAATGCAAGTAGATTGAATGGTTTGAGGGTGTGTTTGCCGGGTGCTGGAGTGAGAGATCTGTCTGATAGGTATGAGGAACTGGTGTCTGGCTGTGCAAGGGATGCGGTTGTGATTACACATGTAGGAGTGAATGATGTGAAGAAAGTGGGTGCATGTGAGTTACATGAGAGGTACAAGAAGTTGATTGAAAAGGTGAAAGAAAGTAGAATGAAAGGTGTTGTGACAGGTGTGCTTCCAAGAATGGATGTTGGGGTAGAATGAATGTCTCGTGCAATTGGTCTGAATGATTATGTGAGGAGGATGTGTGAGATGGAAGGTGTCATGTTTGTGGATGTGTGGGATAGGTTTGTTGGAATGAAAGAAATGTATGCGATGGATGGACTGCATTTGAGTAGGAGGGGGGTAGATGTGTTGTGGGAGGAGTATGATCGTGTTATTAGGTCTTTGCGGGCGGGAAACTAGATACTAATAGTGGTCAGGGAATTATGAGAGGACATTATAGTACTGAAAGTAGAATGGACTTGGCAGATAACAGAAATAGGTTCCAAGGCGATAGAGGTGAGGTCATTCAAGTTTCAAGAGGTGCTTCAGGGATAGGGGGGTTAAATTGTTTCTATACAAATGCTCGTAGTCTTAGAAACAAGAAGGATGAGCTATTTAGTTATATTAGCAATGAGGATATAGATATATTATGCGTTACTGAATCATGGGTTAATGAAATAGAATTTAGTGACACTATAAGTGAATTTGATTTTCAGGGCTATAATATGTACATTAGTCAAAGGACAGGTAGGATTGGTGGAGGAATAATTATCTATATAAAAAACAACATTGTTTCAAGTTTAAATACTTCAATAAAGCAGGATGGAGTTGAGTCACTTTGGATAGATATTAGGTTCAGTAAAAATAGAATGGTGCATTTGGGAGCTTTTTACAGGCCACCTGGGCAGACTGATGATATAGATGAACTAATGATAAGGGAAATAAGTAAGGGATGTGAAACAGATGCAGTTATTATTGGGGACTTCAACTTAAACTCTGTGGACTGGGAAAATATGATAGGTAGGGATAGAACAAGTGGCAGGTTCATAGAATGCTTTGAGGATAATTTTTTGAATCAATTTGTTAATGAGCCAACGAGGGGGGACAATATATTAGATTTAGTACTTTCTAACAGTGATCATTTAGTTCAAGAATTGACTGTTGGGGAAGCATTGGGAAATAGTGACCATCAGATAGTTCGTTTTAACTTGGGAATTGAGAAGGGTAAAATAACTGAGAATGCTGAAAAAGTTCCAAATTTTCATAAGGGAGATTATGTAAAACTTCGAAGCTTGCTAAATTTGGTAGACTGGGATATAGAATTCAGAGGTAAAAATGCTTATGGGATGTGGGATACTTTCAAGCATATAATAAATGTAGTCCAAGAACAATGTATCCCAATGAAGGCCATTAGGAACAAAAGTAGGAAACCATTATGGTGGAATCAGGAGATAGCTAGAAAAATTTCAGAGAAGAAAAGGGCATATAAAAAATTACAGGTACAAAATAATATTCAAAATTTAAGTGATTATAGAATGGCTAGGAATGAGTTAAATAAGATTATAAAGAAGAACAAAAGGGTGTCAGAAATTAAATTAGCTCAGGATAGCAACAAAGATCCTAGAAAGTTCTTTAGTTACTATAAAACTAATAACAAGTCTGGCAGAGTTAAAATAGGACCTATCAAATATGAAGGGTTTGTGAGAGAAACTGATGAGGAAATAGTTGAGGTACTAAATGGTCATTTTGCATCAGTATTTACAAAAGAGAAACTAAATAGTCCTATGTATAGTACTCATAGGTCAGGAAAAGAGGTGTTTACTAACATTTATGTGGATCGGAGGATGATAAAAGGACTAATAGGTGATTTAGATACTACCAAGGCCTCCGGCCCTGATAATATTCATTCTAGGATACTTAAGGAAGGGGTAGAAAGTATCTCAATAGCTCTGGACAAGTTATATACTAGGTCATTGGAATATGGAGAAATACCAGATGATTGGAAGAGAGCGAATGTAGTCCCCATTTTCAAGAAGGGTAGTAAAGAGGATCCAAATAACTTTAGACCGGTTAGCCTAACTCCTGTAGTCTGTAAAATTCTTGAGAAAATAGTTAAAAAAGGGATTTGCCAACATCTAGAGAGGGAGGGGTTAATCAGCGATGCTCAGCATGGGTTTAGATCAGGTAGATCATGTTTGATTAACTTACTAGACTTTCTGGAGTTTGTAACAGATCAAGTAGATAAAGGAGAGAATGTAGATATAATTTACTTAGATTTTAGTAAAGCATTTGATAAGGTACCACACAGGAGACTAGTTCATAAATTAAAAATGATTGGGATATGTGGGGGTGTTTCAAATTGGATAGCTGAGTGGCTGAAAGACAGGAAGCAAAGGGTAGTGCTAAATGGTGTAAAGTCAGAGTGGAGGGATGTTATCAGTGGGGTTCCTCAGGGATCAGTTCTCGGTCCATTATTATTTGTCATCTATATAAACGATCTTGGGGAGGCAGTTAATAATAAAGTGTCAATTTTTGCGGATGATACCAAATTAGCAGCTGTAGTTAAAGATATTGATGATAATTTTAAAGTGCAGGGGGACTTAAATAAATTGTTATCCTGGGCACATAAGTGGCAAATGACTTTCAACCTTGATAAGTGCAAAGTTATTAACATGGGAAAAGATAATAGAGAATTTAACTATGAAATGGATGGGCATTGGCTGAGCTCAGTAGAGGATGAGAAAGATCTAGGAGTAGTAATAGATAAGTCATTAAGGTTTTCTAAGCAGTGTATTGAAGCAAGAAATAGGGCAAATAGAGTGCTGGGTTTCATTAAGAGAAATGTCAGTTACAAAAGTAAGGAGGTTATTCTTAAACTCTATAACTCTTATGTTAGGCCACATCTAGAGTACTGTATACAGGCATGGTCCCCACATTTTAGACACGATATTAACCTTCTTGAGTCAGTGCAACGGAGGGCAACAAAGATTATTCCTTCCCTGAGGCACCTTGAATATGAAGATAGACTGAGGGTGTTAAATATGTTCTCGTTCGAAAGGAGGTGTGTGAGAGGGGATATGATTGAGCTCTTTAAAAATTTTTCCGGGATAGATAAATTGGATGTTAACAAGTTTTTTGAGTTAGATGATGGAAATCGGACTAGAGGTCACCACTTGAAAATTAAAAAGCAAGGGTGTAGGTTGGATTTAAGAAAGTATTTTTTCACCAATAGAGTGGTAGACTTCTGGAACAAATTGCCGCAGAGGGTAGTAGGTAGTCCAAATCTAAATGTATTTAAGAGTAGGTTGGATGAGTTTATGGGAAGGGAAGGTTGTGATGGTTCCTAAGTTTTGTATATATTAATATTGTTTGTATATATCTATAGCTGCATGATTTAGTTCTTGACAAGCCTTGATTGGTGATACCCTTGTTTCTGGATGCAATCCTCTGGATGTAGTTTTCCTGGGAGTTTGGGTGCCTTGAAAAAGAGGCCGCTTGACTCGGATGACCTATGATGAGCCCTTGTGGCTTTTGTCATCCGTTATATTATATTGTGGGGGACTTTGATTTTGTCTTCCCCTGGTGATGGTGCTTTTTGTGGGTGGGTTTTGACGGAGGCGGATGACCTTTGATAGGCCCTTGTGGCTTTTGTCATCCGTGTAATTATGTTATGTTATGTTATGTTCTTGCTTGTTGTAGACTTTATGAGATTGAATGCTTTGTCTTTGGATGCTGATAAGGATTGTCTTATGAAAGGCGAATGTGAGGTGATGAGGTTGAATGAGTGTGCAAAAAATGTTGTCAAGTTTTGCGGTATGATTGAGTTGGTCATGGATGATGAGAATGAGATTTTAAGTGATAAGGATATTCTAGAGATGCAAGAGATATGTCCTTTTGTTAGTGAGTTGAAGAAGTGTGTAATGATGCGTGTTGATTTGAATGAATGGCCAGAGTGTTTAAGTCATTTTAAAAAGTATGCTAAGGATTTTGTTGTTTGTATGGATGTTGTATATTTTGTGAGGCATGTGAAGGGTGGTGATGATATGTATGTACCTGTGATGTCCTTGGTTGGTATGATTTGTCTGGTGAAGGTTGTGCATGATAATTATGGGCATATGGGTAAGTTTAAGCTGTGGGAGTGTATGAAGGAGGTTGTGTTCCATCCGTTTCTGAGAACTGTTGCGAATGATGTAGCGACTACATGGGAAAGGTGTCAAAAGCGAAAGGTGCAAGGTGTGCAAGTGAAACCACCGATGTTGAAAGTTGATGCGAAAGAACAATTTGAATTGGTAGTGATTGATTGTGTGTCTTTGCCGCGTATGAGTGCTGGGAATGTTGGTATGGTTGTTATGGTTGATCATAAAAGTAAGTTTGTGTATACAGCGCCTGTGAGAGATAAAAGGAGTGTGACTGTTGCGTGTGTGGTTGTTTTTTCCTGTGTGTGTATGGAAGCCTAGAAGATGTCTGAGTGATAATGGGCCTGAATTTGTAGGAGAAGTGTTTGAGCAAATGTTAGAGAGAATGGTGTGGAGCATGTGAGAACAACTGTATGTACTGTCTTCAAATGGATTGGCTGAACGTACTATAAGAACCTTGTGTGAGATGTTGAGAATGATGAGTACGACAGTGAATGACTGGGATGTATGGCTGGGAAGTATTGTGGGCGTATAATTCGACTGTGCATAGTGCAACTGGAATGTCCCCATGTCAGTTTGTGATGAATTTTGAAAGGCAAGTGAAAGATAGGTTCCGTTTGAGTGAAAGTGAGCAGAGTGTATGGCATAGGCAAGTGAAAGATAGGTTCCGTTTGAGTGAAAGTGAGCAGAGTGTATGGCATGAGGCACATGAAAAGTTCCGTCCATTTGAATTAGGTGCGAAAGTATTGAAGGTGAAAGAAGTGAAGGGTAGGTTGAATGTGTCAAAGATGAGTGAGAAGTTTGATGGACCTTATAGAGTTGTGAGAGTTTGGGAAAATGGGGTGACGTATGTTTTGGAGAGTTTGAATGACGGTATGACTGAGAGAGTGCGGGCTCATCAGAGTCAGTTAAGGAGATGGAGAGAACTTCCTGACTACCTGGTGAGCCATCTAGTGTGTGAATTGTGCAAAGAGAGAAATAGGGTGCCTGATGATGAGAAGGCGTGTGATATTATGGATCTGTCTGGGAAAGAGCTTGTCTTGGTCTTGAGGAGTAAAAAGCATACAAAGAAGAGTGAAAGGAAGATTGCAAGTACGAATGAAAGTTAGTCTGAGCAGAGTTTTCTGGTATGGGGGATCTTGAAAAGGAGATTGAGTTTTTGCGTAAACAGGTGAGTGATTTGGCTGGTATAAGTAGACGAGTGAGTGAGCTGCCTGTGCCTGATTTTTCTGGTTTTGGGAACAGTATGAATGATAGTGTGTTTGGGCAGAATGAACCTAGTGTGGCTGATTTTTCGGGTTTGGTGAACGGTAATAGTAGGGGTGAGTTTGATGTAGTGAATGATGAAGTGGCTGATTTTTCAGGTTTCTGGTGGGAACCAGTCAAAGGGGTTTCTGGTATGCCTGTTGAGAATACAGGGGATGTGAGTGACCTGTCTGTTTTGCAAGAGTGTACCTTGAGTTGGAAGAGAGCTGTGAGTGAGGAGCTGATGAATGGGGGTATGAAGAGTGAAGGTTCTGAATGGAAGAGTATGAAAGAGTTCTGTCGTGAGATGGGAGAACTGGTAATGAGGGCTAAAAGTATGGTGGACGATATGATCAATAGTGATGATGAGACTGACAGGACGACTGATAAACAACCCCCGACTGATTGCTACTCGTAGCCAGGGGCCAGTAGACGAGTGTGAATGGGTGTAGAAGGGTGCGATTGAGAATAAAAGGTACTGTGAGTAAAGATTGAGAGTGTATTGTGAGTGACTGTGGTCGAATGGCTTAAGGAAGGAGGGGTGTGGTGGAGCAAATGTGAGTGTGTGTATAAGGGGACATTCTCCCACCTTTTTTTTGTTTTTTGGTTATTTTATGTATAAATAAATTACCATGTTTTTTGATTTTTCCAGCCGCCATATTCTGGAAAGGACTTAGTCTAGCACATCTTTATATAGCAAACAAAATATTACTTTGTCTTAAGTAAATTTAACGGAGAGCCCTATTAGTATTGTTAATGATAGAAGGCTTAGAATAGCCACGCAAAAGTGATAAGGTCACTTATCTTCCATCAAGCGCAGAGGCGCCAAGTGTTTGGAAGACAAAGGCATTTTGCTCGCTCGAGTGGTAGTGGCTGGACGTCCCCCCCACCCACTTTGTAGCACGTGAGGCCTTCTCTTTTTTGTAAACTATATATTGACTGTTATAGTCCAGATTTTTTTTGGGGGGGGACGCTGTTGAATTTCGGGAATGTTTCTTAGGATAAATTAATAGGATTTGTAAGTAGGATGTTTACTTTTTTTATTGCGGGTATAAAGGAAATTTAGGTATATTTTTATGTGTGAATAGGAAAGAGATCTCTAATATATCACCCTTCTCCATTGTAATTATCATTGTACATTTTTTTTTTTTAAGTAAAGGGATTGTATATACAATCCGTCTCATTCTCCTTCAATTTCTCACGTCCGGATTAGTGTAGGAAGCGGGTTGGATCGATTGGGGGTTAGTCTATATTTCCGGCTCACTACAACGTCTCTCGGCAGCATAGCCACTGTCAAAATCAGCTGCAAATGTAGTGAGAGCTGTTGGTGACTGAAGTAGGCGCCAGCATTGCGAGAGTGGCATCTCCCCAGCATCGACTAGTAGGCTCTCAATGGGGGAAATGCGGAAGGAACCGGTCAGCAGTCAAAGGCCGATGTGGTGGATTGAGCCCGCTTTCCGCAATACACGCTCGGCTGTGGATGCATAAAACTCGCATCCGTAGTCGAGCTTCGAACGAACAAAGGATTGATAAAAAAGTAAGGCACTAGCCCTATCAGCGCCTGAATGTCACGGAAGGGAGAATATCCATGGCACAGATACAAGAGACCCTAAGGCTGCAAATATGAGCCTCCCAGGTGAGGCATCGGTCAAATACAAGACCGAGGAAACGGTGCGATTCAACCACTTCCAGGCAAACTGCATTAAGAAACAAGTCTGGGTCGGGGTGGAGCCGTGGATGGTGGCAGAAATGCACCACCTTAGTCTTGGCCAAGGAAAACTGAAACCTGTGTGCTTTGGCATAGCAAGAGACGCGGTTCAATGCCTGTTGGAGTCGACGCTCCAGAGTTGACATCTAGGGCGTGCCAAAAGAGATCGAAAGGTCATCCATGTAGAGCGTAGAGAGAACATCTTCTGGCAGTACCGAGGTGATGCTGTTGATGCTCAGGGCAAAGAGTGTGACACTGAGGACACTTCCCTGCTCCAGTGGGCAGAAGAGGGCTCCCCCCACCCGTATGCGGAATCGACGATCTTGCAAAAATTCAGGCATCCCCTCGCCCCCATTGTGTGAAGAGTCTCCATGATACCATATCGCCATGTGGTATCATAGGCCTTCTTCAGATCGAAAAACACTGTGGCATAGTGATGTCTACAATGGAAGGCCTCCGCTGTCCAGAAAAAAAGGCTGATCTAACATTTACCAATTTCTCCATCAACTTGCACACGCAAGAGGTTTGAGAGATTGGGCGGAAACTGGCCGGAGTAGAGTGATCTCTCGCCAGTTTGAGAAAGGCGAGCACAGTAACAATTTGCCAGGAATCTGGGAGGAGACCCTCCACACAGATCCTGTTGAACAAATCTAAGAGAAAAGCCATGCCTCGCTCACCCAGGTGTCAAAACATGGCATACGGATCATCGGACCATGGGCGGTGTCCGCGCACGAAGCAAGAGCGGAACGCAACTCACTCACAGTAAACCTGTCATTGAGGTAAAGTCCAGTCAGCGTAATTCCATGACATCACGATGTGCATTGAATGAATGCTGGCAGAGCAGCATTCCAGCTAGAGAATGCAGAGAAAGATTCTGCCACGGACACAGGGTCCGAGATTGCGGTCCATTCTCCTGGAGAATGAGAGGGGGCCCTGCGAGAACTTGCCCCAAATCTTTTTAACTCACTTCCACACCTCTGCTAGAGGGGTCTTTCCGTTAATTGAAGACACATATGCCCGCCAAGAAGAGCGGTGGGCGTGCTTTGAAATATACCAGAACCTAGCCCGACGAAATTCAGTGACAATGAAATTGTTCAGGCGGCGCTTATAGTGTATGTAGGCATAACGCTTCTGTTTGAGGGCCATCTCACACTTGGCCGACCACCATGGGAGTGGTCAGCATTTAAAACGGCCAGACATTTTGGGAATAGTAGTCAGGCCCGCCGCGATGAGGTTGCCGGAGAAGAACTCAACGCCTCATCTACCGGCCTAAACTCCTTGACTGAGATAGAGAATTCAGTCATTTCCTGAGATGCAGGTCACCGGGCCCGCGCCAAGCACCACCGGGGTGGGCTCTCAGGCAGCACTTGCCCTGAAAATGATATTTGAATGGGAAAGTGATCACTACCATGGAGGTCATCGACCACCCCCCAATCAAAATCAGGCTGTGCATCTGAAGAGCACAAAGATAGATCAAGGCAAGAAAATGAAGCGGTTCTCGGGCAGTGATGCATAAACTCATCCACATTTAGGACACCTATCTCAAGCTCTTCAATCAGATCGGCAAGGACTTGTCCCCTGGGGTTTATTGAGTAATCCCCTCAGAGAAGATGACTGCCATTCAGATCTCCAAGCAAGAGAAAGGGCCTCGGCAACCATGCCACGACGTGGCGGAAGTACCCTGCCTCAAGTCAGCTGACGGTGGAATGTACGCAGAAATAATAGTATACTTCCTATCCAGGTGAAGCTGCGCAGCCACTGCCTGAAAGGAGGTATCTAAAGTGGAAAGAAGAACAGAGACATTATGCTGGGTGTAAACCATGCATTTCCTAGCCTGGCCCCCCTCTCGTGATGGTGGGGTCACAAAACCCTTATACTTCGGGAGGGCGGGTAGGGGGCACGCGCCTAGCACAGTCTCCTCTGCAGAAAAATAGCTAATGGGGAATGGGACAAGATGAGCCTCCGCAGCTCCTCCCAGTTGGACCGGAGTCCACGGCAATTCCATTGAAGGAAAATGCCCTCGAGGCCTAGCTCGGAGGAGACGCGGTGGCCCTCTTTGAAGAGAAGACCCTCCACAGGAATGGCCATACGCTTCCCGGAGGCAGAACCCCGGGCACTGTTGGCCGGACAATGTGCTGTCGCCTTTGAGGACTTATTGGGGGAGGTTGGGCTCGCCATGCAAGTCTTTTCCTCCCTCTGCTTCGAAACCTTAGGCGTGCGTTGCGGCTTTGGAGGCAGGGAAGGGGGGCTCTTTTTGAGGATCCACCGTTGGCGGACAGCTTTAGGAACCCCGGAAGATGGCCTGGTGACCGACTTCAGGGGTGTTGCCTCCTGTGAGTTTAACGACTCTGTGGAGGCGCATGGCCGTATCGCCTTACGGGAAATGGTCATGCTGGGGGAAGGGAGGGGGGGAGCCCGGGTTTTAGTTGGGGGTGGGTGTGAACCCTTTGTGCCGCCAGCTTTATCAGGGAAGCACTGGAGTTGAGAACCCGCAAAAGGGCTACGAATATGTGCGGAAACAACCGTGCTCGTTGGCCTGGATGGGCCAGGAGCAGAGGATGTCTTTCTAACCATTGGGGAGTAAGATGTCCCAGTCAGAGCCGGGGGCACCAGGACCAAGTCCTTAGCCTCGCGGAATGAGAGTTGATCCTGGGCCTGAAAAGGGGGGACTGCCGCTGGGAAGAGGGAGGTGCCCAAAAGCACCTCCAGATAAGGAGGTGAGGGGGAGTCCCCTACACCTGTAGGCGAAGGAGAGGAGTAAGCCTCCTCTCCAGTTAGAGAAATTTGGAGGGTCCCCTACGAGAGCACAAGGGAATGGGCCTCCATTTTTCCTGTGGAGCTGCCTGGGGGAAGCTCCGACAATTGTGAGGGGGAAAGGGGAAGAGTTTTTTTTTGTATTGGCATCATTGGGCATATGCTCAATGCAGGGCTCCCCTTTGACTCTGTATAAGTTCAGACTTCTCTTGCCATTTATTCCTCTTCTCCAGAACCTTTCTCTTGCATCTAATATTTTTTGTTTGTTTTCCCTTTGCTCTGTCCTCTATATAGATTGCTTCTAATCCATACTTCGTATCCACTCTCATTACCTCTTTGCACCACTCAGTCCTACCTGTGGTACACCACAGGTTCAAGTTCCGGTTGTTGAGCCACCCTTTATATCGAGATATGACATTTATTTACTGTGGAGAAGAGAGTAATTAATTAGCCTTATTCATTTCTCTTATTCCACACATACTGCCAAAATTTCTTTATTGCTCTTACTATTCCTATTCTCTTGTCATCTATATTTTTTTCCACACTCAGTCCATAATCCTCCCTTCTCTCCTACTACTTTTCTCTTCCCAGCTCTATCGCCAATTCTTCTTTCAATTTCTCCCTCTCCAGACTGGGGCCCACACACTCCACAATCAAATGTTCTATAGATTCTCTCTGCCCCACTAGGCACCACTCACATCTGTCCTCTCCTCCATTCCATCTATATGTTCGCCCTTTCACCTCAAGATCTAATCTGTGCCTTGAATAGTAGCTGGCTTGCAAAACTCCCATCATACATATCCTAAATACAGGGCTCCCCTTTGCCTCTGTATATGTTCAGACTTCTCTTGCCATTTATTCCTCTTCTCCAGAACCTTTCTCCTGCATTTAATATGTTTTGCTTCAGTTTTCTCTTTGCTCTGTCCTCTATATAGATTGCTCCCAATTCATACTTTGTATCTACTCATTACCTCTTTGCACCAATCAGTCCTATCATAGGCAATATACACATAGCCTGCCCAGGTCTCGTTCAAAAGGAGGTGTGTGAGAGGGGGATATGATTGAGCTGTTTAAAAAATTTTCTGGGATAGATAAATTGGATGTTAGCAAGTTTTTTGAGTTAGATGATGGAAATCGGACTAGAGGTCATCACTTGAAAATTAAAAAGCAAGGGTGTAGGTTGGATTTAAGAAAATATTTTTTCACCAATAGAGTGGTAGACTTCTGGAACAAATTGCCGCAGAGGGTAGTAGGTAGTCCAAATCTAAATGTATTTAAGAGTAGGTTGGATGAGTTTATGGGGAGGGAAGGTTGTGATGGTTCCTAAGTTTTGTATATATTAATATTGTTTGTATATATCTATAGCTGCATGATTTAGTTCTTGACAAGCCTTGATTGGTGATACCCTAGTTTCTGGACACAATCCTCTGGATGTAGTTTTCTTGGGAGTTTGGATGCCTTAAAAAGGAGGCCGTTTGACTTGGATGACCTATGATGAGCCCTTGTGGCTTTTGTCATCTGTTATATTATATTGTGGGGGACTTTGATTTTGTCTTCCCCTGGCGATGGTGCTTTTTGTGGGTGGGTTTTGACGGAGGCGGAGGTTATTCTTAAACTCTATAACTCTTATGTTAGGCCACATCTAGAGTACTGTATACAGGCATGGTCCCCACATTTTAGACACGATATTAACCTTCTTGAGTCAGTGCAACGGAGGGCAACAAAGATTATTCCTTCCCTGAGGCACCTTGAATATGAAGATAGACTGAGGGTATTAAATATGTTCTCGTTCGAAAGGAGGTGTGTGAGAGGGGATATGATTGAGCTGTTTAAAATTTTTTCCGGGATAGATAAATTGGATGTTAGCAAGTTTTTTGAGTTAGATGATGGAAATCGGACTAGAGGTCACCACTTGAAAATTAAAAAGCAAGGGTGTAGGTTGGATTTAAGAAAGTATTTTTTCACCAATAGAGTGGTAGACTTCTGGAACAAATTGCCGCAGAGGGTAGTAGGTAGTCCAAATCTAAATGTATTTAAGAGTAGGTTGGATGAGTTTATGGGAAGGGAAGGTTGTGATGGTTCCTAAGTTTTGTATATATTAATATTGTTTGTATATATCTATAGCTGCATGATTTAGTTCTTGACAAGCCTTGATTGGTGATACCCTTGTTTCTGGATGCAATCCTCTGGATGTAGTTTTCCTGGGAGTTTGGGTGCCTTGAAAAAGAGGCCGCTTGACTCGGATGACCTATGATGAGCCCTTGTGGCTTTTGTCATCCGTTATATTATATTGTGGGGGACTTTGATTTTGTCTTCCCCTGGTGATGGTGCTTTTTGTGGGTGGGTTTTGACGGAGGCGGATGACCTTTGATAGGCCCTTGTGGCTTTTGTCATCCGTGTAATTATGTTATGTTATGTTATGTTATGACCTTTGATAGGCCCTTGTGGCTTTTGTCATCCGTGTAATTATGTTAACACCATCTAAAATCTGTCCCATCATTTTTAAACTTATTTGCTACATTCAGAAGTCTCCTATAACGAAATACGTAACAAGTAAAAACATGAGTGAGGAGCGAAGGGGAAACAACAAATACATTTGTAAGTCAATAAGGATGTAGGGTCAATGAAAGATTCGGTTGTCATTGCTTAAAATACAGTATAGTTCAAACCAGATAAACAAAATACCCAAATCTGTATTTTCGTGAAAAATACCCATTTAATTTCCATGAAAACTGCACAAAATGTCCTTTGAACTTTTCTACTGATAGTTTTAAAATTTTTATTTCAGAGAACAACAAAAGTTATAAGGGCATTAATGTGTATTTGAGGAGTTCGTGCGTCACAAACTAGAAAATTTAGAGGGGGTTGTTGCCTATAGGGAATTATCACGCCCTCACAATAATACTTTTAAAGGTAAATCAATTGAAAAATATATATTTTTATTATAATAATCTGTAGTTGTCAGATTATGTAATAGGTAGGCTGTGGTGCTGGAACCACATTATGCAATTGCATCTGACTCAAAACCACCTCTTTAAAGACGAGCAGTTTGAAGTATTATGAAATTCTATGATTGGTTCACAGTAAGTTGTTCCTCACAGGTTTTTTTTTTAATAAGCGAAGGCATTTTGGACCTCCTGGACCGTGACCTCCTTTACCCGGTAGCGACATATAAATAGCAACTGTATTTCGTCCAAGAATTCAAAACCAAAAAATCTCTCTTTTTTTATTTTGATTTGGATGAGCTAGGTGGTGAAATGTGTGATATGTTTATCTAATGTCAGCGTCTCTTATGTTTGTATGGGTTTGAACGTAAATTCTTCCTAAAAATCTATCGTAAGGCTGATTGGTCCATTTCTGCAGCGCTTAAGTGTAAAATGTAAAGTTTGTTTTAAAGCTACATGAATAAATTAAACATAAAAGTGTCATTAAAAATCTGCTTAATTCTGATTGGCTAAATTTTGTATAGCTTATGTTACGTATAATAACAATATATAGAGCAGCATTTTGGTCAAAAATATAGAGAGTATTAGTAGTCATTATTTTAGAAGCAAGATAATGCCCAAGTAGGCAGTCGCTAGATGAGCTATTAAAAAATAAAAATCGAGAAGCAAGAAGAAGTTATCTTCACCGTTCCCCTTTTCGAGACCTGTTCCCGCAATTTAAGACGGAATAAAGAATCCAGCTGAATATTTTTCTTTTATCCTAAGGAAGCCACGTTTAATCACTAAACCCAGCCTGCTACATGAGAAGAGCTCCCCATTTTGCACTTTACATAAAAGGGGCATATAACGTAAGAATGGCCATACCTATAACTGGTGACCCTCTTCGTCGAACGAAACGTGATTGAACACACAGAAATGGATTCATAAAGTAGGCAGCAAGCTTCACGCTCTACCAACATGGCATAATCCACCTCCATCAAGCCTCCCTTTCTACAAAGAAGCAGCCCATACGGGATGGCGGAAATAATGGATTTTTGGCTGCCTTACCCCCCGAGAGGAGAGAACGAATTCAGCACCATCGAGCCTCCCGTCCTCAACCATTTGACCGTTACGGGATGGTCGAAAATCGTGGAATTTTGCTGCTTTACCGCTTGAGATAGTGGAGTGAATTCCACCACCAGCGAGCCTCCGTCTGCACCTAAGCAGCCACGGATTTGTGATGCTTTGCCGCCAGACATCGTGGATCGAATTCTGCCTACGATCATTTCATCGCAGAGCTACTCCTCTCATCGAGCTCTGCGAGACTCGGCAGCATGGATGACTCAAGCTTAATTCTACGCACCGTACTACTGCGGGCAACAAGTTTAAGCCAACGAACGAACTCACGCATTTCGTACGGGCACAGTTATAAAATTTTTATAATAGCAGTAATAGTGCTTAAAAATCCCAGTGCGAATTAATTCAAAAGTGTAGATTCAGTGCCAATTTAGTTTTAAAAATGAAAAGTGTAAATAGTGAAAAATCAAGTGTCCGGTGATAAGAATAATAATAATAATTTTGTTAGACTAAATTAAATGTGTAAAAATTCGCCAAATAGCAATATAAAGTTAACTCTCCGTATTAATAGGTTCCATTAAGTTAAGAAAAGTGGTATGGTCCCCACACACAAAAAAAATGTAAGAAAAGAAGAGGTTTAATTCGCGATGAGGAACTGCAGCTACTACATGATAACGCCCTAATAAATGTTATTGAATCGCTTTGCACAACATAGGCTAAACAAAGAATCTCAGGACTGCTGACCCCTCTGAAATCTATGTTGTGCAGTCAAGGATAACAAAAATGAAATACAAATTATATATTGTGTTGTGGGCGCGCACGCGATGCTGTAAGTATGCATTATAAAATGGTACAAATCCATCAGGAGCGCTTGAAAATAATTTATACTGCAGCCAATAATGGGCATAATAAAGTAGTGGCGCACATATACACAGGCAAGCATATTTTGTTCACATTTAAGTGTTGCAGTTCCTGCGTCCGAACACTCTAGAGCAGTGCTGGATTTATTTAAAGTACCTCTGTTTATTTATAATAGGTAGACACACTTCATGTTCTCGGGGGGAACTCCTGTGATGCTGGAACCACACTATGGAATTGCATTTGACTCAAAACCACCCCCTCAAAGATGATTGGTTCACAGTAAACTGGTCCTCACAGTTTTTTTTTACTGAGCGAAGGCATTTTGGACCTCCACAAACTGTTACCTCCTTTACTCGGTAGCGACAGACATATAAATAGCAACTGTATTTCGTCCAAAAATTCAAAACAAAAAAATATCTTTATTTTTACGTCGTCTTACGCCTTGAATAAGTGTGTGGGGGGTGATGATTAGCAGGAATTGAATAGATAGTGTTTGAAATAGAAAAGTTGTGAAATTGAATAGGTTGAGATAATAAAGTTGCTGGATGACCAGCCATATCTTCTGTTTTTTATTACTTTATTAGTCTTCATTCTTGGTTATTGATGGATAAAAGGCTCTCACGTCTCTTTTACTCTTAATTTGTTCTCAGTTTTCTTTTATTTTACTATTGCAGATTAATTTATCTTCATGTCATGCTTTACTTCTGAAAGTAATCTCATTCCTAGGTATATAAGGAAGCTGGCACACATCCCGGACGGGAGTTGCCACTCCTAAAGTTGCCTCTATTATTGAGTCGATGTTCCTGTGGGATCTCCATGGTCCTTAGTTCATCTTCGTTTAGGATATCAGTTAATTTGTCCCATATTTTATTCGCCATTTGTAAAGGGATATGTTGATAGCTGGCATATCTATTTCTTAGTGAACTTCACTTATTTTTCTCTCTTCCCTTCTCCTCGTATCCGTTATAATATACGTAGCCAATTTTGTACTCTCTGAAGCTTTTGCATATTGGTTTTGAAAAGCCCATTCAGTGGGGTCGCTGGATAGAGCAGAGTGGCCTTACATAAAGCGTTGTAGACTTTGATTTTGTTGTGTCTTCCCAGGCCTCTGAGTTGAAATAGTTTAGGTAGGTTGGCTTTTGCTAAGTTGACTCTTTCCCCAACGTGTTTGGCATACCATTGTCGGGTGATTTTCAGTCCCAGAACTTTTCCTCCGTTCTCGTATCGGTACTTATTTCCTTCGACCTCTACTCTGTAGGTCTTGCGTCTGCCCAGCGGTACTATGGAAAATTTATCCGCGTTTGGGCGGATTTTCCATTTTTGTTCGAAGTTATTTATATTTGCAATCTCAGTCGCTGTGATCCTTGCCATGTTTCTGGCGTGCCTATAAACGCTATTTAAGACAATTGTAATGTCACCAGCGAACTGTATATATTTTGTAGTCTCGTATACTGGTTGCGGTAGATCCTTAGTATAAATGCTATCTATAAAGCGTGGGACTGATTCAGCCCCCTTGTGGGACCCCCTTTGGCAGTTCGAATATTGGTCTGTCGTATCCTTCTATTGAAATGAACGCTCCCTATCTGTGATGTAATCGCAAAGGCACTTCGTGAGAGCTTGGGGGTAGTCCCAGTCTCCTGATCTTGAATTTGAGTCCGATCCTCCAGACCTTATCAAAGGCCCTTTGGACGTCTCTTATCACGATATCGGTGCAAAACATTTCGAACTTTGCCTTTGCGATTGTTTCCACTAGGATAGCGAGTGCCATGTCAGTGTTCCTGGAATTACGTGGGGGGGGGGGCGCTTCATATTATAATTTTATTTATTTATCAATATCATTCCTCTTGAGCGTATATATTCGTAATCTATTTATTTCTTCTTGACTGAAGATGCCCCTTGGAATATTTTGTCTTCCAATTATCTGGACTACATATTCTAGTTGGCTGAGATTCCTTCTTCTTTTAGTTGGCCATTTATCTGACTCTTGGTATTCTTGTTGGCTGAGATTCCTTCTTCTTTAATTTGGCTGGGTTAATTCTTGATCTTCGAATCCTTCCTTTCTTGATGCATCTTCCAATTAACTTGACGTGATGATTTCTGGTTGATTTGATGAGTTAGCCCTTGAAGTCGTTTTCTTCCGTTTTTCTTTCTTGATGTGATCCATTTTATCTTTAGTCTTCTTGAGTGGTCCTTAAAGCGTTTTCCTTGATTTCCGTTTTCTTCGTGAATTTTCTTCGTAAAAATTGTGGACTTTGGGAGTTTCGATCGCGGGTCTTTGAATCCAAATGCCAGCACTCTAGCCCTCACGCTACGGCGAGTCCGTCTTGAGTTGGTAATTTAATGGGCTATTTATATTATCGATTTGGAAGGAATTTTTCTCTCTGATACATCTTCGCACCCCTACAGACTCAGAGATCTTTCTTCTAAGTGTCTCATTAGTCTATTATTTATTGCCCTTTCAAGCAATTTTGCCACCGTCTCCAGAAGCGTTATCGGTCTGAAATTCCCTGGTCTATTTGGAGGTTTACCAGGTTTAGGTAGAAATATAATTTTTCCCTTCTTCAAGGAATCAAGGAAATAGCCTGCGCGTATAGTGGCATTGAAAAGAGTGACTATTCTTTCGAAGAATGAATCTAGTGCGCGAATTAGGTTTTCTCTAGTAATTACCGATTTCCCTGGGTCCTTCTGTTTGGTGCTGTTAAGAATGCATTTAAATTCCTGGAGGGTTATTGGTTCGATTCCCTGTTCTTCTACTGCTGTTAGGATGCACAAATGTCGGGGACCATGTCGTGAAGGCTTTGTTCTAATTCCTTAACCACTCTCAGTTTATGCTTCCGGTCGAAGTCCATATTTTCCTCTAGGGAGATATCCAACACTCCCCTCCAGTGTTCTCGGAACGCAGGTTCGATCTCGCGGAGTTCATTTACTGTTACGCCGTTGCGTTGGATATCGTATCTGGCTTTTGGACGTCTTTTGACTCTTGTATTGCTAATTTTATTCTAGAACTTTGTTGGACTTAGCTCTGAATCGATTTCCTCGATGAACTGGCCCCATTTACTGTTCCTTTATCTAGCTATTGTTTGTATCAGTTCATCTTAAATCCTTTGTAAACGGGCCCTGTCGCCTCTTTGGGGACAAGTCTCTCAATAGCCTTTCTTAGTTCCATGTACTGGTGTTCGAGGGCTGCGATCTGCTCTGTTCTAAAGGGGGTGGTAGTGTTCTAGAGGTTGTTAATGGTATGTGCTTTTTGTTGATTAGAGTCACTTCGAAGAGACCTTCTTGTTGATGTTCATCCAGCTCTTCCGCGTACGCCTCCCAGTTGGCACTCTTATAGGACAATCATTTCATGATCGCTTTTCTTTCAGATAGTTGAGCTGTAGGGCTGGGGACACGAACACGATATCGGGTTTGGTGGATCTAATTTGTTCAATGAAAGTTGGAAACCCGGGACCGATTCGACTATGTTCCTTGCCAGAAGAAGAGTATCTAAGTTCTGTCCAGCTTTATTAAAATTGACCGTGTACTTGGATGCTCTGGTTCGGGCATTCAAGTCAGCTATGAACACTGCCTGGTTCTTTTGCCCGAATATATTAAAAAAATTGTGTAAGGTCAAAAAGTCCCTCTTGGGGGGTTGATACACCGTCATAATGTTGAGATCTCCAGTGCTTGTTTTTACACTGTTTGCCAGGTAGGACTCATCCAGTTCATTGAGCTTAATAAATCTAATATCGTTCCTTACCGCTATTGCAAAACCGTCATAGTTAATTTCGTTTGTGTTCTTTGTGATTACTGTGTAGTTGAAGAGCTTGATTTTATTAGCTGCTGGGACTACATTGATTTCATTCAAGATGATTATCTCTGGGTCCTCTTTCAAGTATGCGTTACTTAGGACATGTTTTTTGTCGTTCCAACCTGCCACATTGTGGCTTATTATCTTCAAATTTCTTACGGGGCCATTATTTACTCGTTTTCGTTTCTATACTTGATCCTCTTTCTGTCTCGTTGGCTGCCCGTTCAATCGGTGACTTGACTCTACCACTTCTCTTTTTCTTGAATTCTTCCTTTGTAATTGCATGGTATAGGTCTCGTGGGATTACCAACTTACCGCCTGTAACTATTTGGTGCACTTCTTGGTCCGTGTAAGAACCTTCGATTTCATATTTTATCTGGCCTTTCTTAATACCCTAAACTAACTTTTCATTTGTTTCGGGAAAAGGTCTATCCTCTGGCGCACGAACCTCATTGTGAAACCTTGTCGCCCATCTCTTTCCTCTGGGACGGTGTGTGCCTACCTTTCAGATTCCGGAGTCTCAGTTGGTGCTGGGGCGATTTCTTCTTCGTGGACTCCCTCTCCTGAGGCTGTCTCGGTCTCCATAGATTCGACTACCTGTTGTTTTTTTTGTTAAGCCTTGGGTCTTTTGATTCGGCCGATGAGAGTGTATGTGTCTCAGGCGAACTCGTTCTGCTCTGTTGTTCTTCTTGGTTTGAGGGTGCGGGTTTATACCTGACGTTTAGTATATCTACTGATGGGGGGGGGGGGTCTCTGGGAACCACATTTGTTCTAATCCATTACTTTTTAACATCAGGTTCAACTCCTTAAAGTACGAACCCGGATTACCAACATTTAGCACGTGAGCATGCAATATGCATGCGATGATGTTTAGTAATGATTCTCAATGTTTGGTCTATATTATATTTTGCGTTAGCTGCATTTCCTGGGCCGTGGCTTTTGCCACCTTGGCGAAAGTTAAATTTTGTTTTTCCTCCTCTTTCTTTTTGTTGTCAATGATCTCTCTTTTTTTAGGGAAGGACATTGCCATCCTGCAATGATTGCCGTTGCAACTTAGACAATTTTAGTCTGCGAAGTGGATTCTCTCCATGTATGAAATTTGCTGCTGCATTCAGAACACTATTTAATATTTTTCATGGGGCAGTCTAGTGTTACATCTTTTTCTATGAAAAAAACAATTAAAGCACGTTTGAATGCTTACAAACTCGTCGCTTTTGATCTGATCGGGTGCTATCTTCAAATGAAATGTCAGTAGACCTGTTTCCTTAGCTTTTCTTGCCATTCCTATTCGTTTGTGTTCAAACGTAAATTGTTCCTAAAAATCTATCGTAAGGCTGATTGGTCCATTTTTGCAGCGCTTAAGTGTAAAATGTAAAGTTTGTTTTAAAGCTACATGAATAAATTAAACATAAAAAATGTCATTAAAAATCTGCTTAATTCTCATTGGCTAAATTTTTCTATAGCTTATGTTATGTATAATAACTATATATAGAGTAGCATTTTGGCAAAAAATGGGAAACAATCAACAGACTAAAGGTATAGCAATGCCCTCTGGGCATTCCTATAATAAAATCCTCCTGGGAAACTTATATATATATATATATATATATATATATATATATATATATATATATATATATATATATATATATATATATCATATATTATGTATAAAATTCAAATCATTCAATTATTTTACTTAACTTTTGTAAATTAAATCATTCATGCAAATTATGTACAACTTAATAATTCATTCATTTATTTTACTTAACTTTTTGTCAATTCAATTATTCAATTATTTTCTGCATAACTTTTTGCAATTCATTTATTTTATGTAACCTTTAATCATTCAAATATCCTGTGACGAAAAACTGATTTCATTTAACGTACTGGTTCAAACAACATCTCTCAGAATTTCACGTACATACAAACAGACACATTTCACCAATTGTGAAATAACGCGAATTCTCTCTCATTCGTACTCGACTCTACTTCCAATCAAGGTCATTTATAAATCCTCTCACACTTATTCTCTGCAAACTGCCATACGAGAGTAGGTCCTGATTCTGGTTACTTCTCGCATTGCAGTCCTCAATTCACAGTCCATCATAGTCTCCTTAACTTCACTTCATATCATACTTTACAACATATTCATTTCATATATTCATTTCATTTCTTGTTACTTTAAATCAGTTACTTTATTATATTTACTTTACTGCATCTCTCGCTGTATTCCTAATTCAATTCTCTCTATTTGTCCATTCGTTAATTTTGTGAATATATTTATATTGTTTATTTTTGTTTTTCTTACAAACCTAGTTCGGAAGTCCTAAATTCATTTCACGCTAGTCTTTAGGCCTAAAAACTAGCAGACAACTATTTCCATCTAACTCAACAAATTGAAGGTAATGGTTTTCGAATCACTATTTAGGCTGATTTATTAACTAAAATAAATTCCATTAATAACCAAATACCATAGAGGCGAACTCCCGTTGCCATGGCCCAACTGCAATTACGCACGAATGTACCACAGCGACCACTCCTAGAGAGAAGGAGAGGCTGTTCCGTGGAGTCTGGAAAAACGTTTTCAAAATCCCCAATGAAGAGGAGGAAAACATTGACCTAGACTTCGAGGATCAGGTTCTCGAGTACATGGAGATGTGGGAGGGCAGCTTCGACCCTTATGGAACCTCGTATCTCCACTGTCTACATGACAACTCTCAAGAGGGGAACCCCATCGCCAGTGCGGAATTATGGGAAGCAATCGCCCTCATTTAAGCCTAAAGACCCAGGCCTCAGCCAAATCACTAGAAGCGCCATATGCTGGCCTTTTCACGGTAATCGAGCGCGGCAATAAGGTTTTCACGTAAAATTCACTGACGGAAGAAGGGACAATGTCTCAGTGGACAGATTAAAATTGGCGAGATTACCTCCCTCACATAATAGTAATGTGCCCATGGACTCAGACAGAAAACAGAAAGAGGACCAGGTGCACTTCATCTCGTAGAGTGCTTGGCATGGGGGAAAATGACGCCACAATAAATCAACCAGACACCTTTACAGGAACCAGAGAGAGGAACGGCAAAACAGACGTTTTCACGCGCTCCGGGAGACGAGTCACGTTTGCCAGGAATCCGTCATTCATATATCTCTAATCCTTGTGTAGGCAATATTGTAACGACACATTTAATGAAAGAGAAAGAGGCATAAATATATATACGCCCTGCTGCCTCTATAGCTTTATTATATGCCTTATTAGGTGTTTGTTAAGTATCGTAATTATAATTTATGTAGAAATCTAAAGAAGGATAGGACAAAATTATGGATAAATTGTATATAAATGTATTAGATATTATTATTATTGTATTATGGCAGAACATGGCGTAAATAGCCTCATTTTAGTACAGACATGCATTTATGTAAGTGTCGATGACTTGTGCCCATGTTGTAAATGCTCTCAGATATTAAGTGTGCCAAATATAAGAATTTCATATGTATCTACCTAGGTAATGTTATACGCTATTTTCTCACTAACTCCATTACTAGCAGGGGAGTACTGTGGTGAAGGCATTATGTAATAGCTAGGGTACTGGCACCAAAGTGCAGGATTCAATAGGCCCAGCAGAAACCTCCACAAAATGGACGCGCGGTGGTCTTATTAAATCCCAGCATACTCCTCCACATATATAAAATAATACAATACAAAAGTAAGGAATGTAAATATATTCTTTAATATATATATATATATATATATATATATTAAAGAATATATTTACATTCCTTACTTTTGTATTATAATACAATACAAAAGTAAGGAATGTAAATATATTCTTTAATATATATATATATATATATATATATATATATATATATATATATATATATGTGTGTATGATTCCGAAAAAAATATTACAGTAACGCAATTAATTATGCGGTTAAAAGTCTTCCTCAAAGTCCTCAAAACGAGCTCTTCTCACATACACTAGAAGGTAACACTTAAAATAAGGCTATTTTTGGCAAACACAGTCTTTCTCTAGACGGCCTTGATACGCTCCGTCCTGGTGTACCCAGCAATGGTCACGCAGATGGCCAGCTGTGCCTCTCTCAGGACGTTGCAGAGGGTGCCTAATAAAGCCACACTGCTTATTGACGGCGCAAGAAGTATCGGCCGTATCAGGCAGACAGTCCTACACGAAAGAGTGGAACTAAAGGCAATTAATATAGAGATCCAGAGGCTAGGGAGAAAGACATGGGATAAGGTGGCGGAAGATATTCTCCCAGATATCAACAATAATGTCGACATACCTATTCACGGACGTCAAAGAGTGCAAAAGATAGCACTGTTCCTCAGTGGAAGAAACTGTGCGAGAAAAGAAATAAGACCAATCTTTACCTAAGAATGTTAACTCCAAAATATTAACTTAATAAAAGGAGATGGTGAAAAATATAAACAAAAAGAGACAAATTGGGTAACTATAAAGAGGCAAAGTGCCGAAGTTATAACACAAAAAGTGAAATAAAATAAACAAATAACAGAAGTTAAAAGCTCAGAAAAAAGAAGGGAAGTGCCCGAATGTAATTTTAAATTAAAATAAGTTAGCAAATAATCAAACAGCAAACATAAAAACTTTAGTAAATAATAAAAACAATAAATAACATAGATAAAAAGAGGCAACTCCCCAAAATAACAATAATGTTTAAACTAAACCAAGACAGAAATTAAAGGAACAACAAATATATAAAAAGCTTAAATAAAAGAGGCGAAATGCCCAACCCAACGATAACGAATAAAAACAGAAATTAACGAAGAGAAAACCTACCAGTTAGCAAAATATGAGTTGAAAGGCCTGAAAGCCACGACGGAGGAATCGACTTAAGAGTTAGCAAAAATATTTAGACAAAGGAAGAACATAACCGTCAAGGGCGGTCATCAAAACTATAAGAGGATGAAAAGTAAAAACCCAAAAGTAAAAAAGAGAGGAATGCTAGTGGTGCCCTTAACACCAGGGCAAACTAGTAAACAATTTCACATCTATGAAAACCTACCACACATTTCAACACTTTCATTAACTTGAACCTGAACTTGTTCGCAACCAGCTACACTACCGAATGTATGTTCTCGGTAAAAGAGGTAAAGGTTCGGAAGGATCCTTCACAGACCGAGTACACTGGGATTTTCGTTCCTATATGTACAAGAGAAAAATACTGCATACAGGGGAGTTTAACTTCATATTTACAAAAGAAAGAATACTACAAACCTGAAAGTCTATCTTCCTATTTACGAAAGAGAATAATACAAAAGTGGAAAGTCCATCTTCCTATTTACGAGAGAGAAATACGTACCGTGAAGTCTATCTTTCTATTTGCGAAAGAGAATAATACATACCGGGAAGTTTCTCTTCCCATTTATAAGGTTAATGTGTGAGCCATTTGAATTTTCATTCAAATGTTTTACTTGGTTCGACCCCCACATATGAACACATTTTTAAACACAACACACGCGGAGTCAAAAAGAAAAAACTACCTTTCACCAGCACACTAGGGTCAGCACTGCGTGAGCCACAGTACTCTCTCTCTCCCTAGCGTGCAGCTTCTTATCTCAAACATGTGAGCATGAGCACAACAACCAAACACCGCGTCGCTGGAACTGTGAAACGCACAGTTCTATACAAGGATTTTTGTATATTTTTCATAAACTAGGGGATGGCTACTGACATTAAACTTAAGGATTATATAATGTACAAGTAAAAAGAAAGAATTAAAGAAAAAAAGACTCAATATATTGAATGTTATCGATAATATCGAGTGGAAATAGGGGGTGCTGAGGTTCCACAGTGACTATACACGAGCCGCCACTGGCAGGGGAAGAGGTGGGAGTGGTGGGAGGGGAGGGCCTTCATATATTTTGCTATACTTTGCCTCGGACATATGTTAGGGCTGCGTATACGGTGCCTCTTTGGTATGGTTCGCAAGAACTTATGAGGTACTGCTTTCCCTTGTGACTCCTTGTGACTCTCTCCCTCTTTCTCTCTCTCTCTTTCTCTCTCTCTCGCTTCTTAGAGACAGACAGAACCTCGGCGGGAAATTTCTTTCTTCGAACGAAATGGCCGCGTGAGTGTGTGTAAGTCATGTCTGAAAAGCCGGTGGCCAGCGCCCCCACATGCTTTTCCTACTGATAAGTTGGCATCAAATTAAATACAGTTGAAATATAATTCCACCACTTAATCATGTATTAAAGCGCGGGAGTTTCGATTTTACATTAACGAATGTAGTCTTAAGTTATATCCTTGAGTCTGTTATTTTGACGAACCATTGTTGTACACTAGATCTCTACTCGAGTTTAAAACATGACCTGAATTTAATAAGATCTTCGATATAGTTTTTTTATAAAGTTATCGCTTGTATATATAAATGAATAGTAGTATAGGATACCGGTAATTTGGCCTAGGATGCTCAAATTGGTATTTATAATAAAAATATGAAATATTTAGGTTTCAGTAACAAATAATGGTAATTTGTCGTCTAACTTCAATATAAAAGAAAATTACACAGATAGTTCATTTATACAGATATATTTACCAAAGTTACAAGTTAAAGACGATTGTACTAAGCATTTCATTCCATGAAATCGCCGTCGTCCTCAACCAGGGCTTCCAAGTGGCATCGGAACCTGCTCCAGCCCTTCCTGACGGTCCCATTGTTTAACTGGGTGATAACTGTTATGATCCTGGACCCAAGCTCTACCTTAGTGGTGCAGGCGGGTTTGTTGGTCTCTATTTCTTTTTTTTTCTCTCAAATACAGGGTTTTGAGGTCTGGGGAGTTAGAAGACCAGAGGTTCGAAGTGATGTGGTAAAAAAAAATGGTCTTACAGCCAAGACTTGGTCCTCTTGTTTGTGTTGCATTGTGCAGAGTCCTCCTGCCACACGAATGGCCATCCGACGGCTAGCTCCAGGATACAGGGCAACACCAACTACTCCAGGTACTTGATGCAGACCTCCAGGATATAAACGGAGGCATAACATGACTCATGCTACTGACCACCCCAGGGTCTTTATGACCCTCGCTACATCTTTGGGAGACACAGCAAGCTAGTGGTTGTTTTGCAACTTCACCACCTGGTACTGACAGAAATTCTCCCAGTTTGAGAAGAACCAAAGCATGCCAGGCAAGAAGGGATGTTTCAAGTGTTGACAAGGTTCACAGACGATCTACAACTGAGTCTACTATGATATGAAGGAGAGAAGACCGACGCCAGACAACACGCTTGGGCGGAATTCAGAGTTGAAAACAGTCACTTATTACCAACCGAACCATGTACAATTTAATTTCCGCCGAACTAATACAACAGGCAATGGTTAATAGGAGTAGTGAATTCTAGTTAAATGAACAACGAATGAATTGTGATCAACAAAATAATGGTTTTACATCGTAAATGAATATTGAAATAACAAAAAACACCGTTTAATCACATCAAGGAAAAACATTGGTTTAGTGCTACGAAATCACACGTGACGAGAAATAAAGAAAGCTGATGCTAGAAAAATCACATTAAGAAAATAATATAGAATTTAAAATTGTTTTCCTTTCTGAAAATGAATCTGTAGGTAGGAAACTACAATTTTGCTTGAAGAGGGAAAATAACACTATTTCAAATTTACAATTGCGAATAATGAGGCCCCTTTTTCACGCAACGAATTTGCACAAGGGATTGATTTGATAGCTGTCTCTAGTGGCTCGTGGGCATGCTAGCAAAGGCGTCCAAATATTTTCCACTGCCAACTAAAAAATGTTCCTGCTAAAAATAGCCAATTGTACTGGTATTTTAAACTGCTACAGTAAGATTTCGAAAACAAATTTTTGATGGAAAAGTATGTGTAAGACCACTGGTGGTCAGAAGAGAGTTTTCAAAGACAGTGTCCGAGAAATTTGAGCCCTATTCCATGTAAGGGTTGAAGTGAAACCGAGGTTCATTGAATGAAATAACGCTTCGACTTTCCTGCAAATTAGTGGTTTAAGGCTTTTAAAGAAGCACCATAATAATCTACGAGCTGACTCCAAACCAAACATCCAAGCATATCCAACGCCGAAGGAAGAATCTAAGCACTACGGGGCAAAAAATAGACTAATTTAGTCAAATTCTATTTCTTCGCTCAAAGTATAGACCGACCGGGATCGGGGCTGGGGTGAAAAACGGCATGGGTTAACCGGGGTTTATGCCGGGGTGAAAAAAAACCGGCAGTGGTTAGCCGGGCACAGGCCTGGGGGCCCACAACGCAAACCAAAGTATATAATCATATTATTCCAATGCTTTTTTATATGCTTTGTTCAAATTTGCATGCCATTTATTGTGCAAATGCATGTTATTAATATTAGCAATAGTTTTTATATATTGCTATTATTTGGTGATAATACATATCGTCATCATGAAATGTTAGCGAAAGAGTGGGCGACAAAATTTCGATAAGTCTCTCTATATATATAATTACTATCTTGAAATGCTAGCCATATTTTGAGCGCCAAAATGCCGCCAACGAATGTCGAAAAAAAAATAAAATCCGAAAAATAAAAGAAAAATCAAGTGTTCTTTTTATCAAACTAATTTTTAAAATATTTGGTTAGACAATGTGTAGGGGTGCGAAGATGTATCACAGAGAGAGAGAGAGAAAAATTCCCTCCAACGCTAGAATATAAATAGCCCAATAAATTACCAAGTCAAGACGGACTAAGCCGTGTCGTAACGGTAGAGTGCTTGCCTCGGGATACAAAGACCCAAGATCGATCCCATACAGTCCACCAATTTTTACGAAGAAAATTCTCGAAGAAAACGGAGAATCCTTCAAGGACTAACTAATCCAGAAGGTCCAAGAAATCGACTCAAGAGAAAACCGCGCTCAAAGAAAACGGAATTCAAGGAAATACGACTTTCAAGGGCTAACTCGTCTCAACTCATCTCATCGCATCAAAATCGTCAAGAAGCATCAATAAGTCATAAAGTCATCAGAATTGGAAGGAATCATCACATCGTCGTTAAAGGGAAGATACATCAATAATTCATCACGTCATCAACTAGCAAGAATAACTCATCTCAACGCATCAGGAATTCAAGAAGAACTCATCCCGTCATCAAGAAGTAAGAAGAATTCGTCCCATCATCAAGAATAAATCATCACGTCATCAAGAAGCATCAAGAATAAATTATCACGTGATAAAGAATTTGGAAGGAATCATCACATCAAGATAATATTTCAAGTTAATATGAAGATACATAAAAAATTAACCCAGCCAACTTAAAGAAGAAGGAATCTTAGCCAACAAGAATATGGAGTCAGATAACGGAAGACAAATGTTTCAAGGGGCAACTTCAGTCTAGAAGTAATAAACAGATTACGAATATAGAAATCTCAAGATGATGAATAATACTGATAAATAAGTAAAAGTTATAATAAGACCCCCCCATAAATGTACGAATTTGTTTTTGGAAAAATTTGCTTTTCATGTTTTTCTGAGGATGCATTTTTCCCCAAATACTGGATATTAGTCCACATGCAATTGTCAATTGGAAGGTCTGTCTTCGGAGGTCTGTGAATATTGGCGACAGAAACAACCTCCAATTGGCGGTGATGGTATTATCCTCGAAATTTAGAAAAAAACTGAATATAATAAAGGTCACCCTATTTAACGAGTTTGGGAATTGAGTGGTATAGAAAGAGATGCTAAAAAATAATATTTTACCAGTTCCAAATAGATCGGCAGACGTTTTGCCGACGCCTATTCTAAATAATGATCAGTGGAAGGCATATGCTTCATGTAAAGACTTTAATTATACTCACTCGACTGTGATCATTCGGAAAATGTCGTGGATCCTATCATAGGAGCGCATACCCAAACAAGCAAAAGGATATGAATAGCTGGGTTTTACGCGCCGGTAACGAAAAGGAACACTACACCAACCACTCAAAAAGGCACACTAGACTAATTATTTCCCTCGCGATCTGTTTATGTATGAAATTTCAATTCACGAGAGGCTGCATCTTTTTTCGGAGAATTGCGGCAAAGTTTAATGGTTTTATTACGGTTTCATTTTGCTTTATTTGATTACGTTAAATTAAGTTAGGTTAAGTAAGGCTAAGTTCGGTTAGTTTCGTTTTTTGTGATGAAATCACATTGCATTATCTTCATTTTTTAGGTATTTAATAAATACCTGGCATGCGTTTTGGGTGAAAATGCTAAATTATTCTATTAATTCTTCAGGTTATCAGTTCCAACTCAAACGAAGGCGATTTGTTATAAATATATATCTGTATTTAACCCCCCCCCCAAAAAAAAAAACTGGCAAATGCAATAATATGTATATCGCACTTTCACTAATTCAGGAGCACAAGTTTCTAATTATGATGTTATGAAGAAAAATAGATTGGCAGCCATCTTGTCATTGATATCTTGTTTAAAACCACCAACCAAATGTGTTATGTGGGGGTTAAGGTAGGTTAGTCCATTTTATTTTTTTAGGTTGTTATTTTTTACAGGGAGTGGATGTTTCATTTTTATTAAATTTTTATTTTCTATTTTTCCCGCCGCAAAATAAAAAAAAACAAGAAGCCTATTCTTGTGACATAGCGTGACATATCCTATAGTCTATAAACTCTCTTGCTCTCTGTGATGGTTGGGAAATAATTGTGTTTTTTGTTGAATATTATGGTCGTTTCGAAGCTAGTACTGATTTTTGTCAAGAGCACGGCCTAATCAGTAAAGTACTTGTTTGTGGACGGTGCGAATATTATTTTGATGTGCTAATAACTCGAAAACTAGTGCTTTACGCGCCGGAAAAATAGCAAAAGACTATTCAGATAAGACTAAAATAGATTTAATGAATTAAATAATAAAAAAAAGTTTGAGGTGTTAACTTGTATAATTACCTTAATTTTACTAAACTTTGAAGCATTTGCACAAAAAACGCAAGCCAGATTTGAATTAAGTACCTCAAAATGAACCTAATCAAATCTTTTTCACCTCAGTGGTGGTTGACCTAATACGCATAATTACAAAATAAGGTTAAGTTATCTCTTTCATGACTACCACTTTCTTATATGCATCGAAAGAAAACTAAATATAAGGGTCAACTCTTTCTTATTCACGCCGCATTGATACCACTGGTCTGCGCCGCATTGATACCACTGGTCTGCGTTGTTTTCAAGGGCTAACACATATATAATTCCTGATATTAGGTCAGTTTTTCGCGGTGAATCCGAAAATCATACTCATTTTATATAATCGGATAAAGTTTTTGAGATATAAGCACATGTTAGAAAATCTTATATTCAGATTTATTTGTATGCGAATATGCACACAGTAGTAATTTTTTAACTGATTTATACACATAAGGCTTACAGAATATTCTAATTGATACCAAGAACAGTACAACATATAACAAAGCTACTCATGGATAAATGGTCTCTTCAGGGTTTTCCGATTGTGCCTAGCAGTTACCAAATCCCTTTTTCAGGCACCAGCAATAGTCAGACAGAAAGTTGACAACCTAGGGGGGGGGGGGTATAGGTTTACGATTGTTATTGGGGGTTTAAAAGGAAAAAGGGACCGTCGGTGGTTTATGGATTTACGTAATGGTATTTTAAGACCTTTAAAGGCTTGATCCAAAGGTTTACGTAGATTCTGCTTCTAGGCTGGGTTCCAGAAGGTGCCTTGGTTACTTCTGGGTTACAGGAAAGGACTCAAAGGCAAAGCCACGATAAATAGTTCTTTTTTCTTGAAATGGCGTCTACCTTATTAGGCGTAGTGAAATTAATCGAGTTCTGTGCGGCGGTATGTAAGTTTTACTAATGTTGTGGTAACTTGGGCAAGGTGACAGGACTTAGGGGCAAGGGATGGACCCGTGATGCTAGTAATACTAAACGGACGAGGCAGGTGCCTTTACTTGAGTCTAACCGGCTAAATGATTTAATAGATCTCCTTCGTTTATTTATATATCCCCTGCTTACGGGGGCGTGGCCTCTTTTCTCTTCTCAAAGCGCGGGGGCGGAACTAACGATAGAAAACTCAATTGTTAGGTTCTCTGCCGACCGTTGGGTGGCGTTCAGAGGTGTATGTGCTTCTCGAGTACCTCCCTGAAGACTCGAGTGACCAAAGCATATCTCACTCTGTATTTGCTCTGCTTTCTTAATTATCAAGCATTGGTATCTTTCCGTCCACAGCTGCTTTTTTTGTGAAGGTATGTGTGTGTTTGTGTGTATCCACGTGGGAACCAGCTATTTGCTTGCCTTTCTTATGCATTTAGAATAAATATACAGTTATGTTATTAGTATTTCTCTACTTTACAATGGTTTATTACTTATTACATGTCCTATTACTTAATTCGTTACTATGAGTGTTCAATCTTAAGATTTCATAGATTCATTTAGTACCCATTTGTGGGGGTTCCTCATTGGGCCTATTTATCCTGCAATATGCCTCCTTTCCTTGCACTATGGGCGCCATAATTCAAACGCCCTTGGTTCACTGAAGTCATCATAATTCTCGAGACCGAAGGAATTTTATTTTCACTGACACGCTCGTACCAAGTTTGCGGAAATTCTCAATTAACTCATCAACCGCCTTTTCATACTGAGGACTTCTTTGATTGCCAAGGAAGTTTGCAATGCCTGACTTAAAGGACAGCCAGGCGGAGAGTTCAGCAGGATTCAATGCTTCTTATGTGTACTGGTTATTTATTATATTGTTGACCTAGCTAGCACATAAATATAATTCCCCGTACACATAAATTTGTTTGATTGAATGATAGTTGAATATTTAGATTAGTCCTACGTGACGGACTGTGGTAAACACACGAGGGAATGAATACGACGATATATATATATATATATATATATATATATATATATATATATATATATATATATATATATATTAATAAAAATTATTGCAGTAATGTAATTAATTATGCGGTTAAAAGGCTATTTTTGGAAAACACAGTGTTCCTCAAATAAATTGTATTTAAGAATTAACCGATAAAAACACAAATAGATAATTGATTGGATATAATACTAGATGTAATTTGATATACAACGAGGGAGTGAAGCAATAGATATATGAAGGATTAAATGTGAATTTTGCAATGATATTTAAAGGATATGTAAAAGATAATTAAAAAGGTAATTCACAAGATATTAATTGGTAATTAATTGGATATTAAATGAATATAAAAACAAGAAAGGATATCAACAGGATCACAAATAGTAATACGTAAATTAAGTTCTGTCAAAAAAATTATAAACGAACCTTGTTGGATGAAAGCGAGAGGTATAGTGAAAGAGGACGTGTACAAAATTTTGTGAACATTGGCAGTTACAATATTGGAACGCATTTTAGAAAAAAATAATATGCACATATGTATATACATACATATATATTTTTTGACTTATCACTCCGCTTAAGTTGGGTTTACATTACATATACAAATTACTTTGAAGTACTGCGAAATTACATGATGACATAAATTGATTTTAATTACCTTTGAGTATTGCAGAATTACATACTATAATTGATTTTATTTACATTTCGAATACTACGCCAGAGGCAGTGCTACACTTCATCAAAACTGGCGTCGTTAATGAGCCTCCTTTTATGAGGACCATCAAATACACCTGCTGTCAGTTTTTCCATGGTGACTTGGAAACTTCTGACGGAGGAAAGAAAATCCTTTATCTTCTCTGTCCATTGATTTGACAAGGTTCTTTATCAAACCACGTTTGATGTACAGGGGTGGAAGCAATATCTTGCTCGGTTCAACCAAAAGGTGTGACGAAACGTTGTGTGGACCGGGTTCTAACCCTTGTCTTGACGGCCAATCTTGTCTAATATAATGCTGGTCGTCAGCCTGACCGACTGTCGCACAAGCACATAAAGCAAGGATACTTTGTGTACTTACCTGGAAGGTCTAGGGTGAGTCCAACAACTTTAAGATCTCCAGAGATCAGCCATTTGTATTCTTGGTAGTTGATAAAAGACAACAGACGGTCCATGCTGTTGCAGGTTTCTTTCATTGCAGCTGAGTGTCCAACAGGGATCTATGAAAATTTAGTGCCGTTATTAAGAAGAACTGCCTTGAAACTTCTGTTAGATGGGTCAATGAAAAGTCTCCATTCCATAGCATCATACTTCAGACCTATTAAGTTGAACAGGTCAGTAATGTTCTTACAGTAGACCAGTAAAGAGGCTTTATCAGACGTGAACAATTTCTGCAATTCTTTCTCGCGGTCCCAATACCAATAGAATGTTCTCCTTGGTGCCAGCATACATTTCTCTCAAGGACGTGAACACAAAAGCGGAGCAGATTCTTTGAAAAGGTTCAAGTCTCGTTTCAGGTCGTTGGGGTTCGGCTTGCGTATATGGCATCAGTTGGTCGCCCTCTTCTGGCTTGTATGCATCAAACTCAACTCTATCGGTAGTGACACTCACTTCGGAATCAGAGCTAGTGTAGCGTGCCCGAATTGCAAGGTAAAGTAGGCCCAGCGATGAACCTCACAATTGAGCACCCTGTTGGACTATGAAATACTGAAAGCCAACATAAGTATTAATCAGAGAAATAAAATACCATATAGTAATAATGATCACATGTAGAATAGAGCGAAACACTTATAATAAAAGTGTACATGTGTTAAGAAAACATGAATGTAAATAATAATATATGTTTTTTGCTCGAGGCGAGAAGAATGAATTCGAGACGTTCACACGGCAGCAAACATATGCACATGTACACACACAAAGTGGTTCCCATAGCCGCAATTGAAGGTTAGATGTTTGAACAAGCTTGGGGTGCAGGTGCAGAATTGAAAACACGATAGCAGCGGTCATTATGTACTAATAAAAGACGGCGAAACTCAAAGTCATGGCTTTGGAATTTTGACCTAAAACAAATCTTTATCTCCATGGACACGAATTAACAGGAAGTGGAATAGGCTCCACCCATACAACATCACTGAATAATAATAGGTTGTGCCCATTGTTTCCAACACAAATATATACTGCCAAACTTACACACTCAAGGTCAGTAATTCGGTCAGTCAGGGAGTAAGTCAGTCAGCTAGTCAGAGAGACGTCATGGAGTAATAGGTCCGCTAAAACACACTACACGCCCGTCTCAAATCCTTCTTACGCTGATGCTACCCGAGTTCTACGCCCTATTAAAGAGTCCGATATTCCTCCATTTGTGATTTCCTTGCTACAGGTAATCAATATTGATCCTTTAAACCCAGCCTACCTAATCTCAAGCCTCGGTGAAGCGAATTCCTCTCCACTCCGAAGCCTACCACGTTCTTCGCCGCCTAAAATAAAAAAGGTCATTGAATCCTCTACCACGAGAACACAAGAACGCTCGTACACCTTTATTAACCTGCGAGCACCGTCCATAACTAATTATCCATTTATTAACTTCGAATACCTTCTATACTAGAACGCATGGCAAAATAAGGCTGTAGAACAGGAAGATCGGGGCTATGTAGGACTGGTTTTATAGCAGAAGGAGCATTGGGGTATTGGACGTGGTGCTTGTTCTTGCGATTGATGCCGTTCAAATTTGTCATGCAGAAGTTGCAGTCGTAGACGTGATATGTGCCTTCCCTCACCATTGGGCTGCCAAATGGCATACTTTTTCTTTTCTTATTAATCCAATCCTGTAAATTTTCCACACATGTTTTACAGTAAATGTGGGGAGCAAGTTGTAGATGTAACAAAACCTATTAGGATGATTCTTACTGATTACTAGATGTGACAAAACAGAAGTAATAAACGGTTAGATGATAGCGCTACTTTGGAATATACATTCTGATATAAATCAAGCATATCTTAGAAACCAGACCTAACCAAAGAAAACTAATTATATTCTTAAATTCAGCACGCAGATCGGTGTACTTTATTGTGCTTTTGTATTCATAAAACGTATATGTATGTTATAAAGTTCAGAGTTTAGCCACCAAATGATTTATTGTTCAACACAAATTTTAGAAATTTATTAAATAACACTAAATCAATAAAAAATAAAATAAAAGGAATCTCGTTCTCGAAGAATCCGAACTGTCGTCATTAATCGTAGGACTGAACATTATGAAATGTGCAGATACAAGGCTTTTACACCGTCATATATTTAAATTAAACTTTAACTGTAACCACTTTCTCACAAAGTGTGGCGAGGCTTATGAATGCCCTAAAAAAAAAACAAGTCAAGGAGAGAAGTGCACCGAGAAATATAAAAAAATCGGTAATGAGCTCATACATAAGAAGATCTATCAAGAACTGTTAAACGTAGGACACTCTCGATGAAGAATTTCGACGAGCCAAACAGATCCTAATAAACAACAGCTAATCCAATAGAGAATTTGTAAAATAACAGAAGAAAGTTCTCAACTCAAAGTTTGAGGTACCGGAGGAAAAAGAAAAGGAAGAAAAAATAATATTACTCTACTACAAGAGCCAAATGACGGATGCCTACAAAAAAGACGAACGAATAATAGAAAACATCATATAAAGTAACACTCTGCAAGAAAAATACAATAAGTTTTCTTTACGAATATATTATAAAAACAAAAAAGTCAGCAACCTACTAATGAAAAACAACCTCTGCGACAAAGAATCCATCCTAAATACTACAAATGTGGTATACAAATTTGAATGCAAGCCTCATCCAAACAACCTATATATATATATATATATATATATATATATATATATATATATATATATATATATATATATATATATATATATATATATATATATATATATATATATATATATATATATATATATATATATATATATATATATTTATACATACACTTCCCCATCCATTCCTTACTCTTCTTTTCCTTCTCACACACACACCACCTCCTTTCAAATAATACATTTACACTGCTCTTAATCCATAAAATCGTATTCTCATACACAAACATTCCCACCAGCATAATACCACGCATCTTCCTAGTACATTTCCCACTCAAACCCTTTGCATTCTTTAATGTTCTGATTGTCTCTGAGATTTTTTTGACACTCAGAACCCCATGGTCACAATCTGTCTGCTTTGTACCACTACCATGCCCGCTACACCTCATACACTGTGTGAATAAACTATTCGAGTTGTTCTATTGTTATTAACTAGTGTTTTCCTCGAAATATATATGTATCCATTTTTTCAAGCTGTTATTTAGAGAGGTGGGTGGAAATATACGTAAAAAGAACTCGTTCTTCCACTGTTCTCATGTAAAAGTTTGCAAACAGTACTCTAAGGGGAGAACCCATTGCAACGCCATCGGTTTGAATGTACAGATCGCCGTTTGGTCCATAGAAGGGGGTTTCCGTAGTGCAAGTTAAGAGGAGTTTCTTTGTCAGTATGCTAAGAGGGTGGGAGGAAGGGGGGTGCGTTTTGGTCGTATACTCTTTTTAGGATTAAATCTATAGTTTCGTGAACAGGTACATTAGTAAATAAGGATTGTCCGTACATGGAGACTATGATGCTTCTTGGGGTGGTAGAGCAGATTAGATCAATGAAGTCTGCCGAAGATTTCAGGCTAAATTTGATGGACATAAAATGGGTGAGTATCTGATTTAGGAACTTACAAAAACCAATTTCATTTTCGGTGATGTCAATATTTGAGAGAATTGTGTCGTGGCCAGAATGTATTACGTCACATATTTTAAGTAATTTGTTTCTTCGACGATAAAAACTTCCGCCAAATGTTCATTTAAAATCTTCACTACGTCGTCCGGATTGCAACCTGAAAGAGCCCCATGCACTCTCTAATTGACTGTCGTATATTTACATATCTATACAATCGCTTTGGTCTGTATTTAGAAAAGGATAATAGGTCCTTTTCATATGTCCTTTAGCATGCTCTTATTTTGCATTTGACATGACTAGGGTAATAAAGGTATATATTTCGATTCTCGCACACTATTGCTGATTTTCGAAATTCGTTAGCACCGGTTACGTTCCCTTAAGCACTTTTCATGTCACTATTTATCAAGGGCACCTGTTTGATGGTCAAGAAATTCTAGCAAGTTTTCTAGAACCATTTTTAGAATCCCTCTCCACATATTTTATCTATTTCGAATTACTTAAAGAATTGTATAAGTACAGACCCCATAGCCCTGTAATTACAGATATGATATGGCGTATTTCCAAAGCCATGGAACAGGCTGGTATAAAACATACACTCAAATGTTCTAACATGAAACCTGTTGTGGGAATTAGTTTTGCCATCTAACTCAAGGTTAGTGGTAAATGACATAGAAATTATTTCAAACACAAACTAATCCACGGGTTAAGCCAAGACCAAAAGTGGAATATAAGACAAATTGAGAGACTCGAAAAGAAAACAATAAGTTAGCAGTCGCCTTCAATAAAATATGTTACGAGGTAAATCTACTGCACAAATATACGAATATATATATATATATATATATATATATATATATATATATATATATATATATATATATATATATATATATATATATATATATATATATATATATATATATAGGTTCTAATGAAGTCCACAGCTGCGGCAGCGTTATTAATGTTAACTTGTATTTTCTTAATATTTCTTACAAGTTTTTTAACAATTAAATATATATATATATATATATATATATATATATATATATATATATATATATATATATATATATATATATATATATATATATATATATGATGAAAATTAATGTAATATCGCAAGAAAAGATGAGGAATTAAACCACACTCTCCGAAGACAATTTAATTCAGAACAGTTTCGGTGTATCTCACACCCTTTTTCAACTGACACTGGGTAGAAAATATTAGAAAGTGCGTACATACATAACACGGGGTCAGGCCGTGAAAGATCCCCTCTTTTTCCCCCAATCCCCTACCTGTACTAATCAGGGGGGGGGGGGGTTAGCCCTTCAATATGTTTAGGCCTAACTCCCCCCCCCCCCTGATTAGCCACAAGTAGGGGATTGGGGAAAAAGAGGGGATCTTTCACGGCCTGACCCCGTGTTATGTATGTACGCACTTTTCTAATATTTTCTACCCAGTGTCAGTTGAAAAAGGGTGTGAGATATACCGAAACTGTTCTGAATTAAATTGTCTTCGGAGAATGTGGTTTAATTCCTCATATATATATATATATATATATATATATATATATATATATATATATATATATATATATATATATATATAGAATATTTTTCTTGTCGAGTTTCTCGATTTGTCTTATATATCAGATGACCACTACTCCCATTAATGGAGAAAGCTTTTGATACTCCAGCCTGCTATATAGCTCTCCCCCACCCCCTGTCAATGTTACTTCAATTAAGTGGGGGCGCGTCTTTTGTGAGACTGTCCGAGGAACCAAGTTAGTGTGGAAAGCGGCCGTTGCTTATATTGAAATTTTTATAGCACTCCCCCCCCCCCCTCCTGTGCTAACGGTCAATGTGACGGTTCGAAGAGATTACATTATGGGCGGCCAAATATTTAACACAGTCAACATAGAAAATGATTTAGGTGCTTTAATCTTGATTGATCTCAAATTTTCTAACCAAACTAACGTCCCAGAGGGAAACTGGGATTCTAGGATACATAAACAAGTCCTTTTGCGTTTAAATCGAACGATATTATTCTTATATTATATAAAGCGCCTGTAAGATATCATTTGGAGAACATTGTAATATTGGGACGTGTCTAGCGTTAAGCGACGGAATTAATCCATGGATTTAGAAATAGATCGTACGAAGAAAGGATGAGACACCTCAATTTAGTTCCACTCAAAGATCGGCATCTGCACCGCCATCAATATATGACCTAAATAACCGAGCGGCAACTAGAATTAACGCTAAGAAGCTAGTAATCAAAATATTTAACACTGTGGTAGCACAAAATTTCTTTTCTTATAAAATAACACAGACTTGGGATGTCGTCAAAAACATTATATTTAATGTTTAAGAATAGAATCGCTAAATATTACCTTAAAATATGACCTTGCAGAAAGAAAAGTTGTGAAACTAATTCCTTTTCAATATCTTTTCCTCCTTTACCCATCCTTCCCCTTTGATTTCTATCCCTTTCCCAATTTTTATAACCTAACCTTGGGTGGATCTTAAGGTCTTTGCTGGTTCGTAATTATATAAGTTTATCTCTATCAAAATCTTCCTACAAGACCATACAACCTAACAACATTTAGTTCATAACTTTGTCTCCATCCCACATACACCTCATACGCAATCATTAATCACTCTATATACTACTAGCACGCCAATCATTTACACTACTCTAAATCTAGAACTTCCTTCTCCTTCTCCACAGTCTCACTCCCATATAAACCTTGGAACTAACTTACATACATGGAGTTTCCTTACTGATTCCATACACAACTCCTTAGTATTCACTAACAATCCGTTTATCCCTAAGACTTTCTTACTATTTCACCCTTTATTTTCACGATTTTGCTTCATCTATACCCCTACCTATTATTGCCTTATTATTTGCTGCATTGACTTCTAGCTCCTAAATCCCACATATCTTGTTAAAGTCTTCTTTAAATATTTCCGACTCACTCGCAACCAAAGACAATGCCATCATCCTATATTAACATAGAACCCATCTCACACCAGAGATGGGCACGGTCTTGATCTTCAAGATCAGATCGTGATCTGATCTTGATCTTGAAGATCACTTTTATTATGATCTTAATCTTGATCTAACATCACTTTTTTTTTCTTATGATCTTGATATTGATGACTACCTTAGACCTCAAAATCACTTTTAATATCAAATTCTTAAATATTCTGCTATGCGGATGTCATTTGTTTTTTGTCAAGTGACATCTGGTGGCAACTTTGTTCAACAACAACTGTTTATGTTTTCTTTCACCAAAATGGTAAAAATTACATATGAACATTATATAGTTTTGAAACATTGATATTATTGATTAAATTATAGTTAATTATTTATATAATTGAACCTTATGCACATTTAATATATGCGTTAATTTATACGTATACGTAGTTAACATTATTAATGAAAGAATTTAGCTAAAAATTAAATTTTTATATATATTGGCAAAATAAAGTATGTTCACGTAACTCATTGTAACTCAAATACTTTGCTATCTTTTTCATAGCCAATATATGATAAAAATAATTGATCATATTATTTGTATGGGAATTAGACTATCGCTAGCCTAGCTAAACATTTTTTAGTCGCGGGCGACTCTATATCTCACTATGTTGGTTGACGGTCGATCGGTTCCCGTTTTTGTTTTGTAATAACATCGTGACTATTCGGCCGATTTTAACGAAATTTGAAACCCGTATGTTGTTTTACATTCTCATTCGAATGATATAATTTTCAAGGTCCTCCCAAGGTTAGTCCTGGAATTATTGAAAGTTTTGAAGGTCGTAAGGTCATAAGTCAGAATAATTGAGAGTACTTAGGTCTGTTGACTTTGTTTCTATCGCTAATCTTTGATTAAAATAATTATTCATCTTATATATATGAACATTAGCTTATTGCTAACCTAGCTAAATATTGTGATATTTTCTATTGCTAATTTCTGATATTTGTTTTAATTTTTAACTATTTTTTCAGACTTCAATCCCTGTGTTCAGGTGCCATCTAGACTCACCCTAGCTAGATCTCTTACAATAATAACCAGTGCAATAAAAGAAGGCAAAAGTGGCAGCAGTTGACCATGTGTGTGTTACATGTTACCTTTGACCAACTCATTACTGCAGTTTCATAGGAGTCACTGGTATGTTATTGATTTAGTGTATTATTTTTATATTATTAATAAATTCACCATTGTTGAGAGACTGATAGTCTGATAGACTAATAGTTAATGGTTTCAATTATTTGACGTGTGTTCCTTATTCATTAATTTGGTGAGTCTCTATTTTGCTGTGAATATGGACTCTTCCACATTTTGTTCTTATGGGATGGGGCACTGGTGTTATGGTATGGTAGGTAACTCATCGCTGAACTGCCTCGTCTATATCACAGTTCTTCTCTTCAATGTTTGGTGGCGCAGTTTATCTGATGCGTCTGTAACCAATATTTTTAAATTTAACTTAAAAATTTTCATACAATATTTATTTTATAATCTTACATTACAGATCAATGATGACTTGTCACGAGGATCAGCTGTAATGTCATGCCGAGGATTTCGTGGAACACATCGCTTTGATCAAATTGTTGGAAGATTAAGTTGGATCACCTCGGAACGTGGTTTATCTTATATAAAAGTTGTATCTACAATCACCGACAATGAATCAAAAAAGGTGAAATGCTTTAAAGATTTCGGTCTTCGTGTTCAGAATCGTACTGACGACATTGGTGAAAATGATGATGAAAAGAATTCAGATGTGGAAGTTATCATCAGCAACTTTGCTGAACATTCAGAAAAGTTGAATACTCTCAAATATAATGAATTGAAGTTTATTTGAGAATATCTATCTGTTCTAAAACTAATTGCAGTCACCCTCAACAAATTGCAGGCATAGCCAGAATGCTACTACAGTTGTCTTCTTCCAACACTCCTAGTGATTCAAGATGCCCTAGCAAGATTGGAGCCTATCCAACCAAATGATCTGCGGTTGAGACACTGCTTGCCATTACTGGCAGCAGTCGTCTTTGACTTTAATGTCAGAGTTGTTCATTTTTTTGTTGTCGAGCCCCGAGGTAACTGCTACCGTTTTGGTCGTAGTATCTCATTCGTATTTCAAACTTAGATGGATATCAATGTTGCAATGGCCTAAGTTCGGCGATCGTGAAGCAATTAAGTCTTAATTAATGGACAAGCTGCAAATGGCTCTAAGGAATTGTAATTCCGACAGCAGTAGTAATAGTTCGGGGAATTCAGACTCATCATCTAAAGACGATTTCTTCAAAACTATGGACGGCTCATTCTCTGCTCCTAACGACAAAGAAGACCTGGAAGTCCTCAATTATTTGCAGGAAACCAGTAAGGCACTCGACTCTGTAGCTAAGTATCCTACTATAAAGATCTTCAAGAGGTATAACATCACAGAACATTCCCCTGCATGCACCAGTGGTTGTTCATAGCCCCAAACGAAGTGGTTTCTAAGATGGTAGCTTTGGACAATTGGTTTTGCTAAAAGCAAATGTTTACAGCGGCTAAACATTAAATTAACATTCACAACTTGCGGGTTTTACTCGTACGAGTATCATCAGTAATTGCGCACTGCACTAAAATTGTAAAATTAAATTCTATGTAAAGAATGTTTAATTATATATGCTGAACTTTCATGGATATGGGGTTATGAACCTGGAGAAATGAGAATTGAGAAAAATAAAATTAAAAACTGTGTATAGGTCATTTAATAAACCAACGAACAAAGGATTTATTGGCACTTACAGGGAGCCATAAAAGCTCATACATGGTAGGCCCTATTAAGAACAATTCTAATTTAGGTGAAACCCCCTCTAATATTTGTGAGCTATTTTAATTTTTTTTTCTTTTAAATATTTAGAGAATTTGTTCTTCAAAATTTCTGTTTGTAGCGCTGACTACTTCTTCTGTTAGATTGATTGTTCCAGACTTGAACGATGCGGTTGCTAAAGGCAAATTTTTCCGTTGATGTTTTGAATTTTGACTTCTTCATCTTTTTGTCGTGGCCTCGCGTTGCTGTCACGCCTGTCAAACTAAAAAAGATTTTCTGCATTATCGGGCATATTTATCAATAATTTATATCTTTCTATTTTTTTACCCCTTTTCCTTCTATGTTCGAGGGAAAGGAGATTGAGTTTTTTAAGCCTATCATTATTGCTGAGATTCTTTAGATCCCTTATCATTTTCGTATAGCGACACTATACTTGTTCTATAATACCTACATCTCTAATTAATTGTGTAGAGCAGAAGAGAACTGCATAATCTAATATAAGTCTGATTAAGGACATGTATAATTTGACATACTCTCTGAATTACCCACTGAGACGGATTGCCTAATAAATGATTTGGCCCTTGTTCGGATCATGTCACGGAAACTCGGTCTATTAATTTACATTATTCGCGTCACCACGTACTAATATCTCGGTCTATTAATGTACAATATTCGGATTATGACGTCACAGAATTTGAGTCTATTAATACACATTATTCAGATCATGACATCACGGAATCTCGTTCTATTAATGTAAAATATTCGGGTAGTTACGTCACAGAATCTCTACCTAGTAATGTAGATTATTCGCGTCACTACGTACTAATATATCGGTCTTTTAATTTTACAATATTTGGGTCATGACGTCACAGAATCTGAGTCTATTAATTTACATTATTCGCATCACGACGTACTCGTTTACCGTCATAGAAAACTGTCATTATTAATATATAAAAGCGCTATCTTAGCTAAATACATTCGAAAGATGGAAAAAATTCCAAGACAAGTAGAGTCAGTTGTCAAATAATGCAAATACATTAACCGTACCAATTTGTCCTGGCATTTTGTCCAAGTATAAACAGGATAACCAGGACAGAACCGAAGACGCTTCGTACGAGTAACATTTATTGCAACCGTTCCAGGATATTAATAAATCAGTGCTAAATAATTAATAAAAATGCAGATTAAAATGTTTACATAGAAGTTTTTCTAACACATGCGAAAGAAGAAAGAAAAGCGTACGTAAGAATGTTTGAGAGCAGGAGAGAGAAATTAATTGTAAACAAGATGATATATCAAATGTGGAACAAATTTAAAGAAGTGATAGTGAGTAGTGCAAGAGCTGTATATGGCTGCAGTAGAATAGTAGAGAGAAAGCACAACGCTGAATCGTAAATGACCATTTGAAACATGCAGTGGAGAGCAAAATCGACGTGAACTTGCAAATGCTAAATAAAGCAGAGGAAATTGTTAAGGGGAATGAGAACGGGTGTTTTCAAGGAAGCAAAATTAAAAGTGAAACAAGTGATTAAACAGAGTGGGAAAGCACCAAATGAAACATTTGAAAGAGAACAGGGAAGTTATTCTGGAAAGAGCGAGACAGGGAGAGAGTAAGACAGGGAGAGAGCGATCGCAGAATAGTTATGCGAAAATCAAGAATAAGAATAGCAGGGAAATTGTAAACAATGAGAAGGTCGAAGGTAGACGGTGTGAGTACTCTGACGAGTTGTATAATACGGGTATGGAACATGAAGCAAATGTGAATATGATTGGCTTCGCTGGTATAAACCTAGTGATGTATCAGATATAGAAGCATTAAGTATGTTAGAACTTGTTAGCGTTGTGAGAGCTAAGAAAAATGTGAAGACGACTAAGTCGCAAATATGCTAAAATGTGGTGCCCATTGTGTTATGGAATGGGTGTAGTGGCTGTTGTAAGGTATTTGAAAAAAAAAGTCTGCTTGAAGATGGGAAGAATGCTCTGATGGTCTCACTGCATATGGGTAAAGTAGAGAGAGGATGAGCAAGGTGGGTTCAGAGTGGATAAAAGGATGTGAATTAGTAATTTGAACTAAGAAAGCCATCTGATAAACAATGGATTAAAGGTATATGGTACATGTACGGTACATGGATGTGGAGAAAGCTGATGAGGGTTTAGAGGACAGCATCATACCAGGTTTTAAGAATGTATGTAGGTAGTGGTAAACTATTGGGTGGTAAAAATGTATTTATATTGGAAATGGTTGATGCTTTAAGGCAAAGAATGGATGGAGTGAGTGGTTGGATATATATGGAAGATGAGTTGGCAAGGGTGTGTGATGTCGCCACGACTGTCTAATATCTTTACGGATGGATTAATTTCTCCGAGAAGTACGAATGGGAATGAGAGAAAAGGGTGCAAAATTAAGTAAGAATAGTGAGAAACAGAGATGGGCAGAATCACCAACTTCGGTGATCTTGAAATCGAGATTAGATCACAAGAAAAATGTGATCTTGAAGATCCAGATTTGTAAATATTTTCTAAATATTTAAAGCAAATAAGTAACATTCAACATATTTATTGTATTTTTCATGATCGCATCATTGGTTCGTGTCAGTGATCGAGGTCAGTGGCTGCTTATTGTCGAGAGTTCGTCTCAAGTTGATCATCGCGGTCAAAGGTTGGAGAAATGTGCGTCGCCGCTATCATCGCCATCGTTTGGTTGCTGGGGATTCTGTCGTCATATTCTCGCTCGAGAGCTTCGAGGTCGTCACGTGTCGCCATTCGTAGTCAATCGTCATCAACTATTCATTTTCATCGAATCTTCGCCATCATCACATACAAAATCAAAATCTCAACCAAAAGACCCATTTCCGGATAATTAATCCCCCTGCAGTATATCACAGAGCCTTCTCGAGCTTGAACCGTCCCTTGCACGCAGTCTTCCTTGAAGACCTCATAAAGTCTACGATAAATACAGCGCTGGGCTTTATTCAAATAGGGGGAGAAACG
>OZ018322.1:94297768-94370268 GCA_963969495.1 Ceratothoa steindachneri
CTCTTTTAATAGAGTTGATTAATCAATTTTTGCCGATGCCAGAATAAATAGAGGTCGTCTTCAATGATGTAGCAATTGGATGGGGGGGGGGTGGATAAAAGCTTCATCCATCTGTACTCTTGATCTTGATTCTACGTTTCCATGTCAACACTGTTGCCATGGTGATTTTTTTCCTTCCATGTCTTTCGTCTCGCCCCATATTTAACAGAATGAAGACTGGAAAAATTACTTTTTCTGTGACCTACCATTCTCCCATGAGACCTACCCTCGTTATAGAATAGTGACAGGTACATAAAACCTGAACCTTCATCCGAGCCCAACGCACCAAGAAGTCTCCTCCTTTTGCTTGTCGGTTTCTACACTTTCCATACGGTTTAACCTAATTTCACAGCTTTCTTGAATTGACGATGCTTTTATTAATTCTCGCATTTGAAAATAAACACTAAAACGAATTAAATGACCTAACATTATTCTTATATAAAGTTATAAGCCAATGGGGTCGATTTACTGAAAATGCCTGTAGTGAAACCATGAGTTTAAGAAATGGTTGACCATGTTAAGATGAGATTTAGAATACTGAACTAACCGTGTGTGGACATGACTTTATAGGAGGACTAGAATCCGTATTTTGCCTTCAATGTAATTTTGCCAGTCTTATATTTCGAGACACACTGCAACCTCACAGATGTGGTCAGCGCGCATCAACGGAACAGAACACAGTTAACTTCGGAATAACTTTGATACCGAAAATGGTAGAAATCTAACATCCGCTATGGGTGAGTTAGGGGGGGGGGAGTAATACTATCCAAGAAACCCTGACGCGAAACAACGAATGGTTCTCTGATCGCTGGTTGCGACAACCACTTTCCCCAATGAGGCCCAGCCCTTGATGACTTCCTGCTTACCGGCGGTCGTCCTTTTGATCTTTATGTGCTTTTCATAATCCGGTCGGGGAATCTGGTCCACGATGGGATGGATAGCCAATCTTAATAGTAGAATTTAGTTTTTTTTAAATTAATATAAATTTACGTAGATGAACTTATTATTTTTATTCAAATGATTTATTAAATAGTGGCGGGAGAAAGACATTGATAAAGAACACCGTGTTTTATTCTAGTTTCTTTGTTTCGATCTTCTTCATTGTTTCGCCAAACCTTGATGAGTTGGAGCATGGGGTCGGGCGATAAGGATGAGCAAGGTTTGGACTCACCCGCAATGGCTTGTTAGATTTTTAGGGGCCTAAATGTTTACATAAATTTAACCCCAAATGGATATTAACCTGACTATTTATGGCAAAACTTTCCAGTGATTTAATCCCTAAATGGATATTATCCTTACTACTCATGCCCAAATTTTCTAAATTTAATCCCCTAAATGGATATTATCTGGACTACTCATGCCCCAAATTTTCTACACTTAATCTTCTAATGGATATTATCCGGACTCCTCGTGCCAAAGTTTCCCTACATTTAACTCGAAAATGGATATTATCCTTACTACTCATGCCAAATTTTCCTACATTTAATCCCCAAAAGGATATTATCTGAAATATTCATGCCAAAATTTTCCTACATTTAATATTCAAGTGGATATTATCCGGACTACTTATGCCAAAACCTTTCTACAGTTAATCCTCAAATAGATATTGACACGAATATTCCTGCCAACATTTTCCATACATTTAATCTATAAATGGATATTATCCGCGCTACTGATGTCAAAATTTTCCTACATGTAAGGCCGAAGTGGATATTATCTTTACTGTAACTCATGCTAAAATTTTCCTACATTTAATCGCCAAATGAATATTAACCCAACTCTTCATATCAAAATTTTCCATACATTTAATCCTTATATGGATATTATCCGGAATTCACATGCCAAAACTTCCCTACATTTAATCCCCAAATGGATATTAACCCGATGTCGAGGAATAGGTCACTCCCCAAGATAATACGTCTATATATACATATTTGTATCTATTCGTTGGGAGGAAAGAGATAAAAGCCACGAGAATATGTATATATACAGTTATATACACATATATCCTCTAATGTACGTACGCGTCCTTCGCTACGTACAAGTACGTTCACTTCGTAAAAGTAATCCGTTGATTACAAGGTATAAGAGTGCGATTTTAATACAGGGGCCGATAGCGTTCAATAAGTTTACAAAGTTGCAGTTCAAGGAGATATTTGAAGAGTGAAAACCAAAAAATATAATTTTGAATAAGTCACTAGTTAACATATATATACATAAGGGAAATATAAGAAATGTAAATAAGAATAATACCGACAGACTATAGAAAATTGGCAATCGGGTAATGTTAATTAGCTTTTAAATGGGATACTATAAATCAGTTATACAGAAGGAATATTTAAAAGTCGGAAAGCAGGTCGATTCACGGGAGATGCAATCGTTTTACCTTAAAGGGAGTCCTCGAGGAATAGGACTCCTTTAGCGAGTCGGCGCGGGGGAATGGAGACGAAAAAAGGGCGTGATTCTCGGTCGAATATCCTGATGGGGGACGAGGATGAAGGATGGGGGGGGGGAGGGCAGAAGACGAGTTCACAATCCCTCCTTGAAGAAGGACGAAGGCACCTCTGCTCCAGAGAAGTGCAAACTCCAAAAATCAAGACTCTGACGCGGCTCGGCGCGAAATCTCACACTGGAAACTGGAGCTCCTTGAGGGCGGGAGGGGGAATTCTAATGATACGAGAAGAATCCAGCCCAGTCCTTCGGGGACAAGACGATTCGAGGCTTTGCTCTGAACAGAGCAAGACTTCACAAAAGATGGATCTGCCTGGTGAGATCCAACCTAGATGGTATACGCGAATACCAGGGACTTGGGGAAAACAGATACACAATCTGAACCGAAGGCGACGAGATCTCAAACACAATCTGTCGATCTTTAAAAAACCAATAATATTTATATGACGGCCATTTTTATGGTGCTTCTTTGCTGCAAGGCACATACGTCTGAAAGAAAGCTTCCGGCGCCGAGAAGGATTAGCTTTTGTCGACCAACCCCGGTCTTAATCGTCTCCAACGATGTGGGTAGGAACTTTCGGCTATCTTTTTCCCGAGTACAGAGATTAGTATTTTATCGGTGAGGTGAAAGCTTTTAGCGCTCAGCTTAACTAATATTCAAATTCTCTCTTCTTAAATTTTTCTCCTTGAATACAGAGCTTTTTACTCCGCGTGGAGTTAAAGTTAGAAGAGATAGGGAGGGAAGGAATTCGAGAAACAAAAGAAGAGGGTATTCTTCTTGGCGTCCCCTTTTCCCTTACACCCGACTATCAAAGTTTTCCTACATTTAAGGCCGAAATGGATATTATCCTTACTACTCATGTCCAAATTTCCCTACATTTAATCCCTAAATGGATATTATCCGGAATACTCATGCCAAAGTTTTCCTACATTTAATCTTCTAATGGATATTATCCGGACTCCTCATGCCAAAGTGTTCCTACATTTAATTAGGAAATGGTTATTATCCTTACTACTCATGCCAAAATTTTCCTACAGTTAATCCCCAAATCGATCTTAACACGACTATTCATGACAAAATTTTCCATACATTTAATCTTTAAATGGATATTATCCTTACTACTCATGCCAAAAATATCCTACATTTAATCCCTAAATGAATATTAACCCGACTATTTATGTCAAATTTTCCTACATTTAATAGCAAAATGGATATTATCCGGACGAGTTAAGCCAAAATTTTCCTATATTTAATCCAGAAATAGATATTATTCGGACTACTCATCCCAAACTTTCATACATTTAATCCCGAAAAAATGGATATTATGCGGATTACTCATGCCCGAATTTTACTACATTTAATCCGAAATGGATATTATCAGGACTACTCATGCCAAAAGTTTCCTACATTTAATCATGTGAACCTTTTTTTGATTATGTCGAGAATTCTCGTATATTTCCCCCCTAATATATTTAGGTTGTAAAAAAATTAAATTTGCTAATATAAGACATCACAATATATTCTTATTGTAGTTTAAACCGTTCCAAATTCGCTGCATTATGTTTAAATATAACTGTACTAATGTTTAGTAAAACAAAAAATCATGTTTAGGTGTCGCATGAACTGTGAGAAAGACAATGTCCACATCCTGTCAATATTCCTTCATCTTCTTTGGCTTGAATTGTCCGTGAGTAAATTTTGGCTGGAATTGTTACGAGAGAAAAAAAAGCGGGCTTTTTTTTAACTTCATTTTTAAGAGCAAAAGGATGCGTTGATCGCAACCATAACATACTCCAAGACGTGGCATGAGCAGCAGAATGCTATGCTTTCTATTTAGCAGGATATGTAAAGAGTTTTTAATTATGATCTCTTCACTAATAAGCAAATAATTACTGAAGACCTTCATGTTCAAAATTGCAACATAGCGTCTTATCCACTAGGCGTCACAGCTGGGCCGGAGACCCCTAGCATGTGCTCACACAAACCCCTTTCCAAGAGCACCTGTCATACACAATATCATCTAGTACTTCCTTCTCAATCAGACATTTCTCCCTAACACACTCGTTCACATAAACAATACACCTTTTGCGCGGTCTTACAACATTTCTCACTCTGTGACACGTTTATTTTCTTCATAAGTCTATTTTCATCTATTCTTCTTAGGTACTCATACAACTTCAGAACACTCAGTCACCAACCTCAGTCTTACAGTGATCCACAATATAAACAATTCTTAGATGCCCATACCTCTTCAGAGCTCTATCAGTTACCTCCTCATTTATACTCTTCTTCACACCAACGACACCTCTTACACTACTCTCCGTCAAGAACTTCTCCTTACATGATATGTATAATTAATAGCCTCACTTCCTCACACAATAATGAAGTACAACGAACCCAGGTTCGGTGACGATACGATCATATTTATGGAAAAATGGACTAAGATTCCGTCACGTCATGACTCGAATAATGTACATTACTAGACCGAGATTTTATGACGTGATGACCTGAATATTGTACATTAATAGACTGAGATTCTGTGACGTCGTGATCCGAATATTGTATATTAATAGACAGAGATATTAGTACGTCGTAACCTGAATAATTGTGTATTGAAGGACAAAGATTCCGGGACGACATGGCCCGAATAATGTACATTAATAGACTGAGATTCTGCGACGTAATGATCCAAATATTGTACATTAATAGACCGAGATATTAGTACGTCGTGATGCGAATTATGTAGATTAATAGGCCAAGATTCCATTGAGAAATGACCCGAATAATGTAAATTTATAGACCGAGATTCTGACTTCATGACCCGAATAATGTACATTAATAGACTGAGATTCTATGAGTTCATGACCCAAATATTGTACATTAATAGACCGATATATTAGTACGTGGTGACGCGATTAATGTACATTAATAGATTGAAATTTTATGACGTCATGGCCCGAATGATGTACATTAATAAACCGAGATTCCGTGACGTCATGACCCGAATAATGTACATTAATAGACTGAGATTCTGTTTCCTCATGGTCGGAATACGTATTGTATATTAATAGACTAATAGACAGAGATTACACGACGATATGTCACAAATAATGTAGTACATTAATAGAGCGTGATTCCGTGAACATCATAATCTTAATAATGTACATAAAAAATAATGTACATTATAGACCGAAATTCTGTGACGTCATGACTCGAATATTGTACTTTAATAGACTGAGATTCTATGGCGTCATGACTCAAATATTGCACATTAATGGACTGATATATCAGTATGTGGTGACGCGAATAAAGTACATTAATAGATAGAAATTATATGACGTCATGACCCGAATAATGTACATTAATAGAACGAGATTCCGTGACGTCATGGCCCGAATAATGTACATTAATAGACCGAGATTCCGTGACGTCATGACCCTAATAATGTACATTAATAGACTGAGATTCTGTTCCGTCAAGATCCGAAGATTGAATACTAATAGACTGAGATATTAGTACGCCGTGACGCGAATAATTGTATATTAATAGACAGATTCAGGGACGCCATGACCCAAATAATGTACATTAATAGACCGTTATTCCGTGACGTCATGACCTGAATAATGTACATAAATAGTCTGAGATCCTGTGACGTAATAATCCACATATTGTACATTAATAGACAGAGATTCCGTGTCGCCATGACCCGAATAATGTGCATAAATAATAATTTACATTATAGACCGACATTGTGTGACGTCATGACTCGAATAATGTACTTTAATAGACTGAGATTCTCTGACGTCATGATCCGAATAATGTATATTAATAGAGCGAGATTCTGTAACGTCATGATCCGAAAAAATGTATATTAATTTGAACGAGATCCTGTGACGTCATGACCCGAATAATCTATAATAATACCCGTCTTGTATTTATTTATAATTTATTTTGTGTTAGTAACACTCGAAACTGCTTATTTTGAAAAAAAAAGGTTGTAATTATATTTCAACGAGTTAGTATTATTTATAATAATGAAGTATAGCTCTAACTTAAAAATTTTGCCGTGATTTTTGACAGCACAGGTACACTAGTGTATATTAATAGACCGAGATTCGGTGATGGTATTGAACCTACTAATGACGTACATAGACCGAGATCTCAGTACGCATTCACGCGAATAATGCACAGAAATATCAGTGATTCCGTGTCGTCGTAATACCGGAATAATCATCACTAATGGGCCGAGATTTCATGACGTCATGAATCTTTATCAAAGAGAGAGGTGAGAGAATGAACCCCCCCCCCCCTCTTTTCCTTTTCGTGAGGTGGATGGGCTCAATTAGACCTCATCTTTATGACGTAGATCGGCGCGATTTTGGGACAGAGTTTCGGGTAAAAAAATCCAGGATACTCCCTTGTATCTTAAGGTGGTTCCTGGGAATAAACAAGGCTGAAAAATCATCTAAGGAAAAAAATGATAATTTAATTAAGATAAGACACTTTAAAAGCGATTCGAGAATTTATTACTCCTGATGGAAAAGTTTCTTTGGAAAAAGTTAATTTGAATTTTACGCTCTTGCAAATTATCTGGAAATTTGCAGACGCCTAAATTACCACCAAGCGAATTTTTAAGTTAAAATTAGTTACAAATTGGGCACACCATGTTTACAGGTACTTCACCTGTAAATATATATATATATATATATATATATATATATATATATATATATATATATATATATATATATATATATATATATATATATATATATATATTCCAAAATACTATATTGATGTTTTTGTATGGTCCTGATGATTTAATTTATTGTTTAAATACATATCCTGTCATTAATAAAAGTTTCATTTACCTATCGTGCATACAAATACATAAACATCAGTTTTTCATGGTGTGTTGTAAACTTTGGCAGGGCACTGTATATATATATATATATATATATATATATATATATATATATATATATATATATATATATATATATATATATATATCATCATCATCACTAACTCTATAATTTAAGAAGGGGATTTTTTTGAGTATTTGAATAACTTAATCTTAGTTTGGTAATGACTTATGTTTCTTTTCTCAAAGTTATTTCTAATAATTCTTTTTTAATATCAAATCCAAAAATGGTGAAGTTAAGATATAAATATAAGTATCAAAATTTTGTGAATTTTTTAAAACCAAAGAATTACAAATGGTGAAGTTCAGAAAATTTATTTTTATATATCTTCTATAAAATTATTATAATTGGCGAAGTTCAGAAAATTTATAAAAATTTAACCATGGCTGCTTTTTTTTAGATATTAAATTTTAATCTTAGAAGCGAAGCGCAACCTGCCCCCCATAGGGGGGAGTCGCGAAGCCATTGCCTGGTATATTTATATAAATACAGGGTGTTTGAGCTAAATTTTATGATTTTTAATGTATTATTGTATTAATGTATAATTTCACAGCTTTCTTGAATTGACGATGCTTTTATTAATTCTCGCATTTGAAAATAAACACTAAAACGAATTAAATGACCTAACATTATTCTTATATAAAGTTATAAGCCAATGGGGTCGATTTACTGAAAATGCCTGTAGTGAAACCATGAGTTTAAGAAATGGTTGACCATGTTAAGATGAGATTTAGAATACTGAACTAACCGTGTGTGGACATGACTTTATAGGAGGACTAGAATCCGTATTTTGCCTTCAATGTAATTTTGCCAGTCTTATATTTCGAGACACACTGCAACCTCACAGATGTGGTCAGCGCGCATCAACGGAACAGAACACAGTTAACTTCGGAATAACTTTGATACCGAAAATGGTAGAAATCTAACATCCGCTATGGGTGAGTTAGGGGGGGGGGAGTAATACTATCCAAGAAACCCTGACGCGAAACAACGAATGGTTCTCTGATCGCTGGTTGCGACAACCACTTTCCCCAATGAGGCCCAGCCCTTGATGACTTCCTGCTTACCGGCGGTCGTCCTTTTGATCTTTATGTGCTTTCATAATCCGGTCGGGGAATCTGGTCCACGATGGGATGGATAGCCAATCTTAATAGTAGAATTTAGTTTTTTTTAAATTAATATAAATTTACGTAGATGAACTTATTATTTTTATTCAAATGATTTATTAAATAGTGGCGGGAGAAAGACATTGATAAAGAACACCGTGTTTTATTCTAGTTTCTTTGTTTCGATCTTCTTCATTGTTTCGCCAAACCTTGATGAGTTGGAGCATGGGGTCGGGCGATAAGGATGAGCAAGGTTTGGACTCACCCGCAATGGCTTGTTAGATTTTTAGGGGCCTAAATGTTTACATAAATTTAACCCCAAATGGATATTAACCTGACTATTTATGGCAAAACTTTCCAGTGATTTAATCCCTAAATGGATATTATCCTTACTACTCATGCCCAAATTTTACTAAATTTAATCCCTAAATGGATATTATCTGGACTACTCATGCCCCAAATTTTCTACACTTAATCTTCTAATGGATATTATCCGGACTCCTCGTGCCAAAGTTTCCCTACATTTAACTCGAAAATGGATATTATCCTTACTACTCATGCCAAATTTTCCTACATTTAATCCCCAAAAGGATATTATCTGAAATATTCATGCCAAAATTTTCCTACATTTAATATTCAAGTGGATATTATCCGGACTACTTATGCCAAAACCTTTCTACAGTTAATCCTCAAATAGATATTGACACGAATATTCCTGCCAACATTTTCCATACATTTAATCTATAAATGGATATTATCCGCGCTACTGATGTCAAAATTTTCCTACATGTAAGGCCGAAGTGGATATTATCTTTACTGTAACTCATGCTAAAATTTTCCTACATTTAATCGCCAAATGAATATTAACCCAACTCTTCATATCAAAATTTTCCATACATTTAATCCTTATATGGATATTATCCGGAATTCACATGCCAAAACTTCCCTACATTTAATCCCCAAATGGATATTAACCCGATGTCGAGGAATAGGTCACTCCCCAGATAATACGTCTATATATACATATTTGTATCTATTCGTTGGGAGGAAAGAGATAAAAGCCACGAGAATATGTATATATACAGTTATATACACATATATCCTCTAATGTACGTACGCGTCCTTCGCTACGTACAAGTACGTTCACTTCGTAAAAGTAATCCGTTGATTACAAGGTATAAGAGTGCGATTTTAATACAGGGGCCGATAGCGTTCAATAAGTTTACAAAGTTGCAGTTCAAGGAGATATTTGAAGAGTGAAAACCAAAAATATAATTTTGAATAAGTCACTAGTTAACATATATATACATAAGGGAAATATAAGAAATGTAAATAAGAATAATACCGACAGACTATAGAAAATTGGCAATCGGGTAATGTTAATTAGCTTTTAAATGGGATACTATAAATCAGTTATACAGAAGGAATATTTAAAAGTCGGAAAGCAGGTCGATTCACGGGAGATGCAATCGTTTTACCTTAAAGGGAGTCCTCGAGGAATAGGACTCCTTTAGCGAGTCGGCGCGGGGGAATGGAGACGAAAAAAGGGCGTGATTCTCGGTCGAATATCCTGATGGGGACGAGGATGAAGGATGGGGGGGGGGAGGGCAGAAGACGAGTTCACAATCCTCCTTGAAGAAGGACGAAGGCACCTCTGCTCCAGAGAAGTGCAAACTCCAAAAATCAAGACTCTGACGCGGCTCGGCGCGAAATCTCACACTGGAAACTGGAGCTCCTTGAGGGCGCGAGGGGGAATTCTAATGATACGAGAAGAATCCAGCCCAGTCCTTCGGGGACAAGACGATTCGAGGCTTTGCTCTGAACAGAGCAAGACTTCACAAAAGATGGATCTGCCTGGTGAGATCCAACCTAGATGGTATACGCGAATACCAGGGACTTGGGAAAACAGATACACAATCTGAACCGAAGGCGACGAGATCTCAAACACAATCTGTCGATCTTTAAAAAACCAATAATATTTATATGACGGCCATTTTTATGGTGCTTCTTTGCTGCAAGGCACATACGTCTGAAAGAAAGCTTCCGGCGCCGAGAAGGATTAGCTTTTGTCGACCAACCCCGGTCTTAATCGTCTCCAACGATGTGGGTAGGAACTTTCGGCTATCTTTTTCCCGAGTACAGAGATTAGTATTTTATCGGTGAGGTGAAAGCTTTTAGCGCTCAGCTTAACTAATATTCAAATTCTCTCTTCTTAAATTTTTCTCCTTGAATACAGAGCTTTTTACTCCGCGTGGAGTTAAAGTTAGAAGAGATAGGGAGGGAAGGAATTCGAGAAACAAAAGAAGAGGGTATTCTTCTTGGCGTCCCCTTTTCCCTTACACCCGACTATCAAAGTTTTCCTACATTTAAGGCCGAAATGGATATTATCCTTACTACTCATGTCCAAATTTCCCTACATTTAATCCCTAAATGGATATTATCCGGAATACTCATGCCAAAGTTTTCCTACATTTAATCTTCTAATGGATATTATCCGGACTCCTCATGCCAAAGTGTTCCTACATTTAATTAAGAAATGGTTATTATCCTTACTACTCATGCCAAAATTTTCCTACAGTTAATCCCCAAATCGATCTTAACACGACTATTCATGACAAAATTTTCCATACATTTAATCTTTAAATGGATATTATCCTTACTACTCATGCCAAAAATATCCTACATTTAATCCCTAAATGAATATTAACCCGACTATTTATGTCAAATTTTCCTACATTTAATAGCAAAATGGATATTATCCGGACGAGTTAAGCCAAAATTTTCCTATATTTAATCCAGAAATAGATATTATTCGGACTACTCATCCCAAACTTTCATACATTTAATCCCGAAAAAATGGATATTATGCGGATTACTCATGCCCGAATTTTACTACATTTAATCCGAAATGGATATTATCAGGACTACTCATGCCAAAAGTTTCCTACATTTAATCATGTGAACCTTTTTTTGATTATGTCGAGAATTCTCGTATATTTCCCCCCTAATATATTTAGGTTGTAAAAAAATTAAATTTGCTAATATAAGACATCACAATATATTCTTATTGTAGTTTAAACCGTTCCAAATTCGCTGCATTATGTTTAAATATAACTGTACTAATGTTTAGTAAAACAAAAAATCATGTTTAGGTGTCGCATGAACTGTGAGAAAGACAATGTCCACATCCTGTCAATATTCCTTCATCTTCTTTGGCTTGAATTGTCCGTGAGTAAATTTTGGCTGGAATTGTTACGAGAGAAAAAAAAGCGGGCTTTTTTTTAACTTCATTTTTAAGAGCAAAAGGATGCGTTGATCGCAACCATAACATACTCCAAGACGTGGCATGAGCAGCAGAATGCTATGCTTTCTATTTAGCAGGATATGTAAAGAGTTTTTAATTATGATCTCTTCACTAATAAGCAAATAATTACTGAAGACCTTCATGTTCAAAATTGCAACATAGCGTCTTATCCACTAGGCGTCACAGCTGGGCCGGAGACCCCTAGCATGTGCTCACACAAACCCCTTTCCAAGAGCACCTGTCATACACAATATCATCTAGTACTTCCTTCTCAATCAGACATTTCTCCCTAACACACTCGTTCACATAAACAATACACCTTTTGCGCGGTCTTACAACATTTCTCACTCTGTGACACGTTTATTTTCTTCATAAGTCTATTTTCATCTATTCTTCTTAGGTACTCATACAACTTCAGAACACTCAGTCACCAACCTCAGTCTTACAGTGATCCACAATATAAACAATTCTTAGATGCCCATACCTCTTCAGAGCTCTATCAGTTACCTCCTCATTTATACTCTTCTTCACACCAACGACACCTCTTACACTACTCTCCGTCAAGAACTTCTCCTTACATGATATGTATAATTAATAGCCTCACTTCCTCACACAATAATGAAGTACAACGAACCCAGGTTCGGTGACGATACGATCATATTTATGGAAAAATGGACTAAGATTCCGTCACGTCATGACTCGAATAATGTACATTACTAGACCGAGATTTTATGACGTGATGACCTGAATATTGTACATTAATAGACTGAGATTCTGTGACGTCGTGATCCGAATATTGTATATTAATAGACAGAGATATTAGTACGTCGTAACCTGAATAATTGTGTATTGAAGGACAAAGATTCCGGGACGACATGGCCCGAATAATGTACATTAATAGACTGAGATTCTGCGACGTAATGATCCAAATATTGTACATTAATAGACCGAGATATTAGTACGTCGTGATGCGAATTATGTAGATTAATAGGCCAAGATTCCATTGAGAAATGACCCGAATAATGTAAATTTATAGACCGAGATTCTGACTTCATGACCCGAATAATGTACATTAATAGACTGAGATTCTATGATGTCATGACCCAAATATTGTACATTAATAGACCGATATATTAGTACGTGGTGACGCGATTAATGTACATTAATAGATTGAAATTTTATGACGTCATGGCCCGAATGATGTACATTAATAAACCGAGATTCCGTGACGTCATGACCCGAATAATGTACATTAATAGACTGAGATTCTGTTTCCTCATGGTCGGAATACGTATTGTATATTAATAGACTAATAGACAGAGATTACACGACGATATGTCACAAATAATGTAGTACATTAATAGAGCGTGATTCCGTGAACATCATAATCTTAATAATGTACATAAAAAATAATGTACATTATAGACCGAAATTCTGTGACGTCATGACTCGAATATTGTACTTTAATAGACTGAGATTCTATGGCGTCATGACTCAAATATTGCACATTAATGGACTGATATATCAGTATGTGGTGACGCGAATAAAGTACATTAATAGATAGAAATTATATGACGTCATGACCCGAATAATGTACATTAATAGAACGAGATTCCGTGACGTCATGGCCCGAATAATGTACATTAATAGACCGAGATTCCGTGACGTCATGACCCTAATAATGTACATTAATAGACTGAGATTCTGTTCCGTCAAGATCCGAAGATTGAATACTAATAGACTGAGATATTAGTACGCCGTGACGCGAATAATTGTATATTAATAGACAGATTCAGGGACGCCATGACCCAAATAATGTACATTAATAGACCGTTATTCCGTGACGTCATGACCTGAATAATGTACATAAATAGTCTGAGATCCTGTGACGTAATAATCCACATATTGTACATTAATAGACAGAGATTCCGTGTCGCCATGACCCGAATAATGTGCATAAATAATAATTTACATTATAGACCGACATTGTGTGACGTCATGACTCGAATAATGTACTTTAATAGACTGAGATTCTCTGACGTCATGATCCGAATAATGTATATTAATAGAGCGAGATTCTGTAACGTCATGATCCGAAAAAATGTATATTAATTTGAACGAGATCCTGTGACGTCATGACCCGAATAATCTATAATAATACCCGTCTTGTATTTATTTATAATTTATTTTGTGTTAGTAACACTCGAAACTGCTTATTTTGAAAAAAAAAGGTTGTAATTATATTTCAACGAGTTAGTATTATTTATAATAATGAAGTATAGCTCTAACTTAAAAATTTTGCCGTGATTTTTGACAGCACAGGTACACTAGTGTATATTAATAGACCGAGATTCGGTGATGGTATTGAACCTACTAATGACGTACATAGACCGAGATCTCAGTACGCATTCACGCGAATAATGCACAGAAATATCAGTGATTCCGTGTCGTCGTAATACCGGAATAATCATCACTAATGGGCCGAGATTTCATGACGTCATGAATCTTTATCAAAGAGAGAGGTGAGAGAATGAACCCCCCCCCCCTCTTTTCCTTTTCGTGAGGTGGATGGGCTCAATTAGACCTCATCTTTATGACGTAGATCGGCGCGATTTTGGGACAGAGTTTCGGGTAAAAAAATCCAGGATACTCCCTTGTATCTTAAGGTGGTTCCTGGGAATAAACAAGGCTGAAAAATCATCTAAGGAAAAAAATGATAATTTAATTAAGATAAGACACTTTAAAAGCGATTCGAGAATTTATTACTCCTGATGGAAAAGTTTCTTTGGAAAAAGTTAATTTGAATTTTACGCTCTTGCAAATTATCTGGAAATTTGCAGACGCCTAAATTACCACCAAGCGAATTTTTAAGTTAAAATTAGTTACAAATTGGGCACACCATGTTTACAGGTACTTCACCTGTAAATATATATATATATATATATATATATATATATATATATATATATATATATATATATATATATATATATATATATATATATATATATATATATTTCCAAAATACTATATTGATGTTTTTGTATGGTCCTGATGATTTAATTTATTGTTTAAATACATATCCTGTCATTAATAAAAGTTTCATTTACCTATCGTGCATACAAATACATAAACATCAGTTTTTCATGGTGTGTTGTAAACTTTGGCAGGGCACTGTATATATATATATATATATATATATATATATATATATATATATATATATATATATATATATATATATATATATATATATATATATATATATATATATATATATATATATATCATCATCATCACTAACTCTATAATTTAAGAAGGGGATTTTTTTGAGTATTTGAATAACTTAATCTTAGTTTGGTAATGACTTATGTTTCTTTTCTCAAAGTTATTTCTAATAATTCTTTTTTAATATCAAATCCAAAAATGGTGAAGTTAAGATATAAATATAAGTATCAAAATTTTGTGAATTTTTTAAAACCAAAGAATTACAAATGGTGAAGTTCAGAAAATTTATTTTTATATATCTTCTATAAAATTATTATAATTGGCGAAGTTCAGAAAATTTATAAAAATTTAACCATGGCTGCTTTTTTTTAGATATTAAATTTTAATCTTAGAAGCGAAGCGCAACCTGCCCCCCATAGGGGGGAGTCGCGAAGCCATTGCCTGGTATATTTATATAAATACAGGGTGTTTGAGCTAAATTTTATGATTTTTAATGTATTATTGAATAGTCGACAGCGTTGGAGAAGATACAGAGTGAATTTTTAATTGGAAAAAGTTAGCTGACATATTAGGTAGGAAGCCATCTGAATATTGAAAAAGAATGATCTCGTATCATAATGAGTCGCGCAGGGTATCAAAAGGCAGACATCCTAATTGCTGCTCATTGCTCTGTGACCGGTGGAAAGGCTGTAAGACGTGGCATGGACAGCTCTAACGAAGACAACGAATCTGGAGCTAGCAGAAAGGAACACAACAGGTGTTCTGATTGCGTCCGCATTCCAGAATTCACCCAATAATTACAGGAGAAGTCGAGGGAAGATCCGAGCAAGGGAATCCGGGCTTTGGTGAGAAAGATAATTGTTGAAGTCACCATGATGAAGCTTGACCTAAATTAGAACCTTCGCTGACAACCAAGGCAAAAAAAAACCGCATGACGAAGGCGAAGAAGCTCTTGAACAAGCTGAAGCATCCTGTTGAGCCGGGGACGATCTGGTTCTTCTCAGATGAAAATAACTTCTGCCAGGACCATTTGCACAACACCCACAACAACAGCTCGCTTGCCTATAATCCACGCGACGTTCCACGTATCAAGCAGACCAAGAACCCCTAAACTGTGATGGTCTATAGGTATATCTCTAGTAAGAGCGACGCCATGCCGCTCCACAGGGTCTTAGGCTCAATTCAGACGGGTATGTAGAGCTGCTGGAGACTTTGGTCAAATCCTGGCCGGAGATTGTTGCTGCTGGAAGGCCTCCCCTCTGGAGAGAGACAAGAGGTTTTTAGAAAAATCCCAACAATTTCACTAACCTCACTTTCTGGCATCCTAGATCCCCTGATCGTAACCCCATGGATTATTATGTGTGGGGCTCGGTTGAGAAAGACACCAACCGCTCTACTTGCAACACAAAGGACAATCTGGTGCCCAATATCAAGGAGGTGTTCAATGATCTTCACAGGAACACTGAAGAACACATTCGCCATGTTTCGAGTCGTCTTGAGTTCGTGGTGGAAGTTGAGGGCAGCAAATTTGAGTAAACTGTTATCTCCCGGCCATACTCTAGTTGATATATTTTTATTTTTTTTAATATATTCATTTTGGGCTGAGATATTACGTAGGGAGGGGTTCTTTTATGCAAGCCATCAACCTGTACATGTAAAAATCCTTTCTTACTTGATGATTGCCTTAGGGAAATCAGAGTATTTTCTTAATTGTTTGCCTGCATGAAAGGAGAAACGGACGGCACAATTGAAAATGGATGCATCTCTTATGTAGGAACCTGACATACTATTGGGTTGGATTATACATAAATCATAACATACAAAGGAGTTTTACAAGGTCTAGAGCAGGGGCGGGCAACCTTTTCAGAGTGAGGGCCAGATGAGCTTTTGAGAGCAGGCCGCGGGCAGGAGTGACAAACGAAATCCCTAAAGTGACCATATATATATATATATATATATATATATATATATATATATATATATATATATATATATATATAATTATGACATAACGCGTGATATAGAGATGTATTTAAAGGCCCAAAGAAAATGGAAATTGGCAACACAACCCAGAAAAACGCTAGGGAGAATATTATATATACCAATGAAAGCTTAAGAAAGAAAATGAAAGATGTAGAGAATGGAAAGATAGGGCAAACTATTTTAACCGTTTTATGAAAATAAATAAAGAAGTTGGATTTGAACCTGCGTCATCAAGCGCTCATTGCTTAAAATAGTTTGCCTTATCTTTCCATTCTCTACATCTCTCATTTTCTTTCTTAAGCTTTCATTAGTACATATAATATTCTTCCTAGCGTTTTCCGGATTGTGTTACCAATTTCCATTTTCCTTGGGCCTTTAAATATATATATATATATATATATATATATATATATATATATATATATATATATATATATATATATATATATATATATATATATATATATATATATATATATAATAGAATACATTATACAAGAGGGAAATACATTTTTGTCTCATATTTTACTCATTTTCACTGCCAGACGTAAGACTCATTCCCCTCTTCCTCTACGATTCTCCTGAGACAAATGCTGATTCGCAGAATTTATTTATTTTATTTTATAGAGGGCTGGAGTTTCGCGGGCCGGATTGCAATATTAATGCCGAGCAAGTTGGCGGGCCGGAGGTTGCCCGCTCCTGGTCTAGAGAAAGGCGATTAGCTAAAATCTAAGGCACATAATTTCATTTTTGTTGAAGGGAGATAAACTCTATGATGCTTTTGGTGTTTTAGACCTGATGAGACTCGACTAAGTAGGGACGTGTGAATCGCATCACCTTCAAAATCTTTCCCAAAATTATCGATAATTCTACTTTATCGATTTTTGTTCTCGCCTTAATTATTAGGGAAATATGGAGGAGAGGCTCCTTTTTACCTGTTTTCCCATTGGTAAACCATAAAAACTCTCCTTGTTTCTACAGGCTATAATATCCTCCCATTGGTAATCCATTAAATCCCTCCTTATTTCTACAGGTTATAATAACTCTCACCCTTTGTAATCTATCAAATACCCCATTGTTTCTATACACCATACTGCTTCCCCCTTGATAATCCATAAAATGCCTCCTTCTTTTTACAATCACTCGAACCCCCTCCTTGTTTCTAAACGAAATAATGTTTCCTCTTCGCTAATCCATCAAATCCCTCTTTTTTTCTACACAATATAATGTTTCTCCCTTGGTAATCCATCAAATCCTTCCTTGTTTATAATGTTATAATATCTTCCCGTTTGGCAATCTAGCAAATCCATCCTTGTCCCTACGCGCCATAATATTCCACCCTTGCTAATCCATTAAATCTCTCCGTGGAAACGGAAAACAGTAAAATAAAATTATGCAGGAGAACGGTAAGGAAACCTCACCTACATACATTTTTCCCTATCTGTCTCTATGTTTTAAGGTATTTACTAAATGGATCTTGCTAAATCTAACTAACGGAATCTAAACTTACAGACTGAGCTCTCGAAGCAGAACCTGAGGATAAGCTAGAAAAACATAGATCCATACATGTCATGAATGGTACGCATGGACCACATAAAAAATAGTTGGATAAGAACACAAAGACTTTTGATGGAAACAATAAAAAGAGTGAATTTCTGAAGTGGAAATGGATAGAGCACATTGCCAAAAGAAGCGCCAGAAAATAGACGAAGGACTTCCTAAAGTGGACATTCTTATACACAAAGAGAGACCAAAGACCACCTCGTAGAAGGTAGGAGGATGAACTTCTTTCAATTGAAGGAGTAAAATGGTAAACACGAGCGCTGGTGGTAGTATCAACCTCCCACGATTTTTGAGGAGGAGGGGGATATTCTGTACAGGTTAATAAAGGGCTTTTGTGTAGGTAACAACTCATATTACTAGTTTTGTAAAAGTTAAATGCCTTCTGCCAAGATAATTTAAAATGATTTGAGTTCCGAATTCCTTCGTTAGTTGTAGAAAGGGATGATAGATTAAATGTCGAACATTTGAAAATTAGGTGTCAAAATTTGATAAAAAGAATGAATTTGAAAAGAAAGGTGAACTGCTGAACTGAGACCGGGAAGGCTTTGGGGCTGCTTTTTTCACCAACTCCTGCTACCGAGAGGCGGACTGATTGAAAATAACTCCTGTTTCTGCCGATTGTGGCTGGGTATTTCCAGGCTTAGGTGGACTGATTGGGTATATCTCCTGTTTCTACCTGGTCTGGGGGAGAGACAGTGACCGGGCACCGTGTTCTTGTCAGCCTTCCTCTTGAGACTTGGACAGGCCGTCGCCGGAGGGATTGGAGGTACTTCCTGTTTCTGGCGACCCTAACCAAGGACCAAACAGGTTGAGATAGACTGATCAGAGATACATCCTGTTTCTGATACTTCACGAAAACGAAGTGGGGCACCCCCCGACCAATGAAAAGATGTCCCTGCAATGAACGGAGCGGGAGAGTTGCTGGACTTTCGGGTCCCACTGCGACTAGTCGGTAATGAGAAACCCGAAAAAACTAAGGTCTTTGACACTATCTTTGGGAAACTAGGGATCGGACTCAAAAGACTAATCGAAGCCACAAGAGGATACACCACGATTTGCCACACACCAACAGACCTGGTGAAGCTGACCTCAACGACCAGCATAAAAGAACTAAGCGCCAATGGATTAGAGCACAAACCTTCCCCAGCCCTAGCGGCAAGGAAGGCTATCGTATGCAAGCGAATCGACCCATGGGTAGGCGAAAGATCAGCCGAAGACATCAAACAAGAAATAGAGAGAAATAAAAAATGGGAGGAGGTGACCGAAGTGGTTAAATTTCTGAACCTCACACACGTGTTTAAAATCGTGTTGAGAGAAATGTAGATAGCGGTAAAGGCGAAGGAAGTAAGACTGAATCTATTCTCTATGATTATCTTCCTAGAGAAGATTGAAAGGGAGAGATTCTTTGAGCTGCTAACTTGCTTCTCCTGCTACAAGGTCGATAAATACTTTACTAGTGCCTGCCCAGAAAAGGAGAACGCTAAGATCTGCTTCGAGTGCGCACCAAACGGTCACGACTGGATGCACTGCATTAACGACACAAAGATGTGTAATACCTGCGCTGTTCCGAACCGTACCTTGAGCATGCAGTGCCCAGTCAGAAAGGAACAGCTAAAAAAAAGAGAGTAACGGCTGACAGGCCGAACATCTCTTAAGCAAATGCCGCCAAGATCTCACCACAAACAAACACGACGCCTGCACAACCCCAAATAGTCCTACAGCTCACCGATGTGACCCATCCTAAAATCCTAGCATGCATTCTTCACGCGCATATGATGAACCTAGCCTGCCCGGGTTCATTTTTATGCCGAGATGAACAAGATTTTGGCTGCAAATGGCCTGGAATATATCACCTTCTCGGACAATCCACAGTCAGACAAAGTTCTCTCGGTAACATGCACAAGGGAGCACAAGCAGAACCAGTCAAGCAAACTAAAGAACCAAAAACCCACAAGGATGTACCTACAGCGACTGGACATGGGCCTGCAGCCAACCAAACACAGCTGCCTGTCTTGCCCAGACATAAAAATAACAAAAAAAGAAACCAAGAAGAACCCAGAAAATAAGAGGAGGAAACAGAACGACTACCACAGCAGGAAGAACACAAGCTCGACGGAAGGGATATCAAACTCACCATCGCCCTTAACAAAAACCCCACACAACAAAGAGAGATATCCATCAAAGCGGTGGTCTCACGAGTTAAAAGAGGCCACATCAAGTGGTGTTATGACTCACCCAAAGAAGAAGAATCGGTCAAGACAGTCTTAATGAAATGCAAAGTAAGACTCTACGACGACAACTTCAAACTCTACGAGCCATCCTTCTTCAAAAAGCGACGATCGGGCAGACCCAACAACCAAAAACCCTCAAGCAGCTCAGACACACAAGATGGCAACTAGAAATATGCTAACTATTCTAGCACACAGAGTGCATGGGTGGAAGATGAATAAACACCAGCTGTACAACGCCTACCGAGAACTGGATTCGGACATTCTTCTGTTTTCAGAAACTGGAATCAGGGACAACAACAAGCAGAAGATCTTCGGATACAACGTTTTCTAAAGGAACGTAACAGGAGAGAGGTTCGACGGAACTATAATAGCGGTCAAGAAAGATCTGCAATACAGACCAGGGAGTTCAATGGACGAATCTTTTCTATCATTCATACTGAGGTGCTCTCTGGGTGACATCGAATTGGGCGCGGGCTACCAACCTCCTCGCCGTTTATACTTGCCCTACCACGACATGTATACCCTTTACAAAAAAGAACAACCAGTGCTGTTCGCCAGGGACCTGAAAGCCAGGAACACAGCAGCGGGCTATGCAAGGACAAATGCAAGAGGCAGGAATCTTGACCTCTTGCTAGGAAAGGATATCGCTGAACGCATCAGGCTTGACACCCTACATTCTTGTATCCAGGGTCGGCAAATAAACCTGATGTAGTTCTCGCGAATCCCGGCTTCCCCTTCCACCACCTCGTTAGTCCAGAACCACTGACACCGAGCGATCACATTCTCATGTTAATCACCATAGCATCTGCTGCTATTCCAGTTCCTGTTGCTCCAAGGAAAGACTTCTCGAAGGCCAAATGGGAAGCATACAGGAGGGCGTTCCCATTGGACCTCCCTGACCTGGACCTAGCATTAATGCTATTAATGCCTGCATTTAAAACGCAGATGCGATAGCTATCCCAACAACCTCTCACACAATCACTCTGCAACAACCCCTACACAAGAGAGAGTGGTGCTCCAACAGCTCTTCGCTAATGTTTACTACCGCATCCTCAACATGGGCTACACCAAGCCCATGGATTTCCGACTCGTTCAATACCTCAGGGGACAGCTGAACACCACGCTGGCGCACGAACTGATGGATAAGTGGAACCGTCTAATTGAAAATTTAGACACTGACAGGAATCCGAAATCATTTTAGGCAACATCAACAGACTAAAGGGAAAATCCCGTTCCCATAGCCCAACTGCAATTTCGCACGAACGTACCTAGGGCGACCCCTCCCAGAGAGAAGGAGAGGCTGTTCCGTGGAGTCTGGAAAAACGTTTTCAAAATCTCCGATGAAGAGGAAGAAAACTTTGAGCTAGGCTTTGAGGATCAGGTTTTCGAGTACATGGAGATGAGAGAGGTTAGGTTCCACCCTTATGGAATCTCGTACCTTCACCGCCTGCATGGTAACTCTCAAGAGGGGAACCCCATTACCAGTGCGAAATTGTAGGAAGAAATCGCTTCATTTAATCCTAAAGCTTTAGGCCTCAGCCAAATCACTATCAGGTACCTGAAGGAGGCACCCGAAAGATTTCGGACTAGGCTGGTGAACCTGCTCAATTCGTCCCTAGCAATGGAATATTTTCCAGATGGCCTAAAAACCTCGAAAATGACTTTCATCCCTAAGCCTGGGAACCAGCAAACCAGGTCATGAATTTCAGACCTATATCATTGCTGGAGACCATTGGGAAGGTTTTTGAGAAAATTCTCAACAGTAGACTATCAAAACACCTGTCAGAGCAATCTCTGTTGAACGAGGAACAGCACGGATTTAGAAGACACCGAAGCACATAAACAGCCATAGCCCACATGCTTCAACACGCAGCGGCAGGGCGGGCTAGAGGGTTCTTGATCGACGTTGTTTGCAGAGACGTAAAGAAGGTCTTCGACAAAGTTTGGATCGACTAAGACTCACCACCAATTCGAAAAGATCCTGGGTAGCTACTTGACCAACAGGCAAGCTGTCATTGCCTTTGATAATTATACAAGGGAATCCTTTGAGCTCCTGTCCGGCGTCTCTCAGGGAGGATGCCTCAGACCCACTCTCTACACCATTTTTACGAGAGACATCCCCAAACCAACTGATGGAAGAACTCTCAACATACAATATGCGGATGATATTACCTAAGTTGTGGTTCGGAGAACAAATTATGCGAGAATGATAGCCAGGGACACTACAGCCGAAGCTGAAAGAATCTCCAGGTTCGAGAAACGCTGGAAAATACAGACCAACGTATCAAAATTCTTAGAAACGGCTATAGGCAGACGTCGTTCCGTCCCTCTCAATCAAGAAAACTCTGAAATTAACTACTCACCACACGTGTCAGTCCTCGGCTACAAACGTGCCATTACTGGCATGAACAGACAAGTCAGTTCCAAGATTGGATACGCCAACGCTGAACTCGACAAACTCTTCCGATTTAGAAACCTCAACACAACCAATAAAAACAAGTTGTGCACCAGTCTAGTTAGATTGAAACTGGTGTAACCTGTTATTCCGCTCAATACGGCGCCAAGGAAAAATATGACAAGGCTCCAGAGAGTGCAAAATCGAGGCCTCCGGTTTATTACCAACGATAAGTGGTATGAGTACCGGACCTCGAGGAGCTTCCATGAAGAAACAGATTTTGAATCACTAAACACATACCTCTATAAAAAAAGGTCGAGACATCTGAGCAAGAACAACTAAACGGAAAGAGAAAATTGCAAAATAACAAGAGACAATAAAAACAGGGGGACAAATTAGTATGTCAATAACAAATACAAAATAATAAAAAGATCCCGCACTGGGACAACATTAATAAATATGAAAATGAAACAAAATAACAAATGGAGATAGCCCGTTCACCGGGCACCCACACACACATATCTGACTACTACTTCCTTCCTTTTCTCACTATTACCCTCCACCCTCTCTTCCAAACTCCTCCCCCTCTTATTCTATCTTTCTCTTTCAAGTTTAAAGTTTCGATATAGCAAGAGGCAACAGAATGGACTTGACATTCTGCGACGTCGCCAAAGCCTTCGACAAGGTATGGGTCCCAGGCCTTAAAGCAAAAATAACCCAGCTCAGTTTCGAGACAAACCTAACCAGAATCTTGTGTAGCTATCTGGAAGACAAGAAGGTGAAAATCACCATTAAAAACTATAGTGGCAGTACTTTCATCCTAAAAGCAGGGGTCCCGCAAGGGAGGTGCTTCAGCACTTGGAAGAAAGCACAATGTATATACAACTAGCCGACGATGTCACGCAGATCATCGCCAGTGAAAAGCAAAACCCAAAGGATATCACACGGCGCACTGCCAGACACATCATAAAAATAAATGAATTCGAGAGAACACATAAAATAAAAACAAACAATAAAAAATTTCCAACCATACCAATGAACAGAAGGAAGACGTACCGAGTCACCGCCAACAACACCAACTACCCATACAGCAAAGGGGGTAAGGTACTCAGCCTAAAATTCGCCCAAAACGGGCACAATACGCATGTGAACCAAAAAACTACACAAGCAAAAAAAACCTTTCCTCTCTACAAAGGTTGAAAAACCTCTCTGAAGATAACAAAAGAAAACTAAACCTAGCCCTAGTTCGCCCCATTTTAACGTACCCCGTCATCCCGATTAATACTTTGTCCAGAACGCGAATGTTAAAATTACAAGTAATCCAAAATTCCGCGACCAGATTTACAACTAACATCTCAAGACTAGAAGGAATGCCGTCAATAGAACTGATTTGTGTGTTTTTACGTTAAGCAACCTTTGTATCTCACTTGTTCACGATCGATTGACAATGGTGTAGGTCTCCGTCGAAACCTGGATGGCGCATATAAAATTAGTTCTATTACTGTGATTTTATCAATGTATATATATATATATATATATATATATATATATATATATATATATATATATATATATATATATATATATATATATATATATATATATATATATATATATATATATATATACAAAAACTAATTTAATAAAATATACTAAGGAGACAAATAAATATCATATAAATGTAAGAAGTAAGATAATGGCACACGAAAGTGCATCAAAAATCAAGCTAAACTAACGAAAAGAAGACAACTTTAAAGAGAAAAAAGAAAACAATACATAATTAACTATTTTTGAAACCAAAGAAAACAAAGTCTCCTATGCTGATAAGAGATAAACAAAAGTAAAATAAAGCAAATTAAAGCGATTGCCAGGCAACCTGGTACACACACACTCACCCTCACACACATAACTGACATTATCACCTCATCCCTATCACCCCATCAATCATCTCTCCTTTTACACCATTATTTCCATCTATCCTATCTTATTCTCCCAAATATTCACCACTTTTTAAATCTCAATCCCAAAGATTTTTTTGTTTTTAATTATTGGACAAAATAAATTTGCTATTGGCATGTCGCTACCGGGTAAAGGAGGTAAAGGTTCTAGTAGTCCAAAAATGCCTTCGCTCAGTAAAGAACTGTGACAACCGATTTACTGTGAACCAATTATAGAACCCCATGATACTTCAAAATGCTCGTCTTTGATGAGGTGGTTTTAAGTCAGATGCGATTCCATAATGTGGTCCTAGTGTAGCGTGCGAGAAGTTCAAGCGAGCATCTTAAATGCTTTGCTTGAATGAGTCTTTTTGGGGATTCAGGATGGCTGAGTGGTTTAAGACTCTCGCTAACGGCTGTCTATCGACGCGGGAAGCGCTTTCAAAACTCGTTTCGCTACTTTTATTTCTTTATTTTTCTTTGCGCCCCTTTCCTACACAAAGATATCTAAAATGGTGCCGCAGAGGAACTCCCAAATCAAACGATAAATAAAGTTAGACCCATCGAAAGAGAGTACAGGAGCCTACACTTTAGGCAAAGCTTTAGAAGTAGTTGAAGAAATATACAGGATGAAATCGAACGGCTTAGAAGGGGGCCTGTGTAGCATGCGAGAAGTTCAGGCGAGCAGCTTAAATGCTTTGCTTGAATGAGTCTTTTTGGCACTCAGGATTGCCGAGTGGTTTAAAGCTCTCGCTAACAGCTGTCCATCGACGCGGGAAGCGCGTTCGAAACTCGTTTCGCTAATTTTCTTTCTTTATTTTTGTTTGCCCCCTTTCCTACTCAAAACTATCTACACCAGCACCACAAATCATTGGGTTGATTATAGCCAGAGCATTTTGCGTTTGTTGTTCCCCAACGACAGCTTCTCGACTCATCTTTCATCTGCACAATTACCTTCGCTTCTTTTATACGGGGCAAAACAAAAATGAATAAAAAGAGAAACAAAAATATACATATCGCTGTTAGAGAATATCAATTTGCTTATAAAAGGACTAAGGTAAAACTTTCCATGAAATCGATTGACGGTGGAGGAGAGAATCAATTAGACCTGAGTGGTATATGAATGGAATAGGCTCATATGGTAGAAGCGTCCTCCCTAGGTTGCTAGGTGGAACTGAACTTGAGGATGGGAACAAGAGCCATCCTTGTATAGGCTATATTGATTAGCCTTTTTTAGACTCCTTTTCTTCTGTTCTTACCTTCGCATCATATAAAATTCTTTTATTTTGATCCCGATTTATTTGATGTTCTTTTTCGTGAGATGTGACTAAAGAGAGGAATGGAAGTATTTCTGCTGCATACATCGTGTTTGTTTTTGTATAAGTGTTTATCCTGTATAAAAGAACCGTAGTTAGTTCTATAAACCTCTATGCAGTGGAAAGACGAGGCGAGAAAACTCGAATCTAGTACAGTAACTGTATGTCGAAAAAATATTCTCGTCGCATTGATTTATTTCTTGATTTATTTAGGTGAGCAGTACGCCATTACAGACCAAACAGTGGGCTACTACAGCCCCAAAAGTACGCACTTTTCCTTCCTCCTAACAATTTATTTTTGTTTTTCATCTCGAATTTAAAAGCGCAATAGCAACGAGGCCAGATCACGCAGACAGTTAGTGAGGAGAGATCGGTAACGTGAAGGTAGGAAAAGCGAAACTAGTGGAAGATATAAAATCACAGGGGTATTATCACTGCTAAACCAGCCACCCCCTCGCGGACCATAACAATTAGATGAGGAAAAGACTCATAATTCCTAGATGTTGCTAATAGCTAAATGTATAAAGCCAGTCAAAAATTCAATTCAAAGTCAATGTGAATAATTGAGTCACTCGCTCACGAGAGTCGACTCTAAGTGACTCCAAACCAGGACTCCTTTATCTATCTGATACTGTGGCGATTCATTAAATTTTAGACAACTCTGCCATGGCCGGTTCCAAGCTCGGGTGTGTATGTGTGTAGATACGCCATCCATAAAAACAAAAACGGGTGTAAATAAGGACCGGGCATTTTCATTGTCCTGATGAAATTTCGCAAACCATCCGTAATATCGTAATATTCATCAAACGATCTTGGTTAGAGAGAGAGAGAGAGAGAGTGTATGTCACAAGGAAAAGTAGTATCTCAAAGGACACTGTTGAGCATACCGTAGAGGTACTATTTTGGGGAGGCCCTAACCTATAGCATGAAAAAGCGTAGCATAGATGAAGGCTCTCCCCACCCACCTCTCCCACCCCCTTTTGCGGGCCAGAATGCGGAAAAAATACCTGATTGTGCTGTAAAAAAAGGAACACAATCAGGAAATTTTTATAGAAAAGTTGAAACCTATCTACTTGCTTCTAAAGTATACGCTTACTATAATATATATATCAAGGTGGTACCATCTAGGTCAAGTCGTAGATTATCTCGTCAAGTCGAGATTTGAACTGTCTGACTGACGAACTGTTCACCACTTATGGCGGTAGACGGTTCCACGTTCCGCAGATTTTGTACGAGAAGTTACCTCTTAACTGGCGCGTCTCCAGGGAGAACATCCCCTGTTCTCGTAGCCGCTGCTAATAACTTTTATGGTCAAGGGAAGGGATCAATTTTGTCGCTCTAGCCTCTACCCTTTCTACACGTTCAATGTCCTTCTGAAGGGTTGGGGGGCAACATTGAATGGCGTGTTCAAGGTGTGACCGGACTAGAGAGTTGTACAAGGCGAGAACAATCAGCCTATTTCGGAAGCGAAAATGTCTCTTTATTCACCAAATATTTTCTGGGCCCTCTTTTCTACCTGGAGGCACTGATTGGAGAACTTCAGGTCATTGCTAATTAGCACGTCTAAATCTTCTTTAAGGTCAGTGGTATCTAGCTGTTTGCCTAGTAAGGAGTAGTTTTCCCGAGGGTTAGCATGGCCGATGTGCATTACCTTACACTTGTCAAGGTTAAATTGGCATCTGCCACTCACCTATCCTTAGAAGGCTATTTCGCAAGCGTTCCACTCCTTCTCGCGAGCTCACACTACCTCCTAGCTTGCTATCGTTGGTGAACTTGGCGATCGAGCATATTAGTCCTTCGTCTATATTATTGATGTAGACGATGAATAATAGAGGCCCGAGCACTGAGCTATGGTCACACTCACTCAAAAGACTGTGGTAAAATTCTAGTAGATTAGTGAGAAATGAGCGGTTCTTGCGAAATCCGTGCTGGGAATCCAAGATTAGGTTGTTAGACTCTAAGTGCTGCACTATACGGTCTGCCATTATTCCCTCGAGTAATTTGATTACGATGGATGGCAGACTGATAGGCCGATAATTCCCCGGGCATTCGCGCCCCCCCTACGTCTGCTATTTTTCAATCTTCTGGCACCTTTCCAGTTTCCAAAGACTGGTTGAAAATGGTGGTGAAGCGTGGAACGACCTCCTCGCTAAATTATTGGAGGACGCTAGGAATAAAGCCATCCGGACCTGAGAGAGAGAGAAATATATATATATATATATATATATATATATATATATATATATATATATATATATATATATATAGAGAGAGAGAGAGAGAGAGAGAGAGAAAGAGAGAGTATGAGGAACACGAATCTCCTCTTCATTTATATGAGCACAACATCTGATACTTTAAAAAAAGATAAGAAACTCTACATTAGTTAAAAACTCCTTATTAGAGGAGAGATAAATAGGGAAACTACTTTGAGTTAGATGCACTTGCCTCAATCAGCGGTCAATCCCCTTTCCCATTTTATAAATAGAAACATTGTAGGACTCAAGATGATGCATGTAACTTTGAGCCAGAAACCGTTACACTTCAGAAACTAATCCTCAAATAAACTACGTACTACTTTGAATATTCTGAATTATTCTCTTACATCTTTCCCAATACTCTAATTCTAATACAATTAAAAAATCACTAAGTTTTTGCTTTCCAAAACAATAATCAAACATATTGCTTCCAATTTTTGGCATGTTTACATATTGATTCCCATTTTATATATTTAAAATATGCTTTACAACATGTAACTATCTTAAGCAGGTTAAGTTAGGATATTTTAACACTTCTAACGAGTTAAGTTAATGTAATTCCCATTAAAGTAATAATAATGTAATGATATTGGAATTTGGTTCCAAATATATTACCTACATGTTAATATTTCAACAAAGGACGCTTTATGGTGATATTTATTTTTAATGTTAATTAGCAATGAATCATATGGACAAAAAAGACCCTGGTTCTAGTATCTCCTAGGTAAAACTCATTAAAATAGTATTAATAAATTGATGATTTGTCTTGTTATAAAATTTCCAAAGAACCGAATGCCGATTAAGATTTTTCCGTATTTCTAAATAGCTAAATATTGTATACTAGCTTTATCTGCACCACCAAATAGCTGCATATTGTATTCTAGCTATATTTGCACCCTAAATATGTATTCTAGCTTTATCTGTATGCCCAAATAGCTGTGGATTGTATTTCAGTATCATCAAATAGCTGCATATTTTATTCTAGCTATATATGTAACTCTAAATCGCTGCCTATTATATTCTAGCTTTATTTGTGTCTTAAAATATCTTCATATTGTAGTCTAGCTTTATTTCCATCCCCGAATAGCTACATATTGCATTCCTGTATCCTCAAATAGCTGCATGTTGTATTATAGCTTTATATGTATCCCCAAATAGCTGTATAATGTATTCTAACTTTATCTGTATTTCTAAATAACAGAATAATGTATTCATTCTTGTTTCATCTGTATCCGAACAACAGCTAGCTATTTTATTTCAGCCTTATTTGTATCCACTAATAGCTGCAAAATGTATCCCTAAATAGCTGCATATTTTATTCTAGCTTTAAGTGTATCTTCAAATAGCTTTATATTATATTCTAGCGTTATTTATATACTTAAATAGCTTCCTATTATATTCTAGCTTTATATGTATCTCCAAATAGCTGTATATTGTATTATAGCTTTATATTTGCCCCCAACTAGCTGCACATTGTATTCTAGTTATATATGTATGCCCAAATAGCTTCATACTGTATACTAGCTTTATCTGCACCCCAAATAGCTACATATTGTATTCTAGCTTTATCTTTATCATCAAATAGATGCATATTGTATACTAGCTTTATCTGCACCTCGAAATAGGTGTATCCCTGTATCTCCAAATAGCTGTATATTGTTTTCTAGCTTATTTGTATCTCCAAATAACTAAATATTGTATCCTAGCTTTATCTGTATCTCCCAATAGTGCATATTGTAATCTAGTGTAGTTTGTGCATTAGATCATTCGACGATCCTACGGTATTTCTTTAAAAATCAAGTGTTAATAAATATTTCGATCGTAATGACCTAAATTGGTGCGCTAAGCTTTTATCTTTTCTTAATTGGGATTTTAATTGAGCATAAATTTTAATAATTTTTCTATCTGATTGACGATAAAGCAAATAAAAACGAACGATCCAGCGTCTAATTGCGGCTGTTCCAGAAACATGAAAACGCGCATTGGAGATGGTGACGCGTTTTGATGGTGTGGCGGCCAAATTCTGTTATTTCCGCCGTATGGATAGACCCCGTCTCTTTTATTATAGCTTTTAACGAGAGGTGTATTCATGGTTATCTCTGTTCTAATCCACCTCCATATGAATCAGTTGGTTATTCTTTCTGGGTGTGGTTGAATGTGGATCTGGCGATTTACAGTATAGTGACTATAGGTTTTTTATAGCAAAGGACTTACAATTATATAAATTGTAAGTCCTTTGCTATGAAAAACCTGTTATGGCAGAGGATAAAATGTTGTATTTTCTGTCCACGAATTGGTATTCATAGCAACTCGATTCGATATGTGGTGAATTTTATCGATCTATTTGTTAAAAATGTTTGTGGGTTTCTTTTTGATGTGGTTTAGTCTATATTTAATGAGTATTAAAGTGATAACGTTTTCTTTTTCCTAGTTGGTAGAGAAAGTAATCTAAAACAACGGGGAAAAACAGTGGATTTAGATTATATTGACATAAAAAAACGAATTATGACATTCACTGAATGGAAAGAATTAGAATAAATGCGATAATAATAATTTGTATACGGTGCGTGCTCTTCAGGACCACGAGCCTTTACAGACCGCCTGTTTGCCAATTAAGACAATTTTGAGAGGATAAGTGAGTTTTCAAGTTACGCTTAGATGTGCCAGGAAAGAGGGAGGAGGGTATGGAAGAGGGATCTTTATTCCTTATCATTCCTACCATTTTTAAAGTCAGTGATATCACAACAAAGTTGAATTTCTCTACCTTTCCCTCAAGATTAAAGTGGTTTTCTCAGACGCTTGCCACTTTGCTTACTTTAATGGTTGATTCAAGGAGTTACCATACAATTTTTGTGCATACATGAGGGTTAATAAGTATTCAATTACTTACCATACAATTTTTCTACATACATGAGGGTTAATAAGTATTCATGTATACATACATGAATACCTATCACTGTATTCATTTTAACGTTATTATTGTTATATTTTTCTTTATTAATGCTTAATGTAATTCGATCATTATTTACGTCACTTGCTTGTCCTTTTCCTAACTTTTATATAATGCGTAAGGACTACGGCCGGAGTGAAAACAGCGCTTCCAAAAACAACTATATTAAGCTACATTGAGTCTAGAAAGTTACCGAATGGAGTCCCGTGATAAATAAAAGGCTCCACACAGGGGGCAGGTCTGTCGCTACCCTGTTATTTATGTATATATAAATAATTAAACGCTGTCAGATTTTCTCAGGCAATCGTGTACCGTCCAACTTTTCATATATCTGCTTAGATTTTTGTTTCTTGCATCGCCTCATTGACGCAGTGGTGTTGCTATCGGGATGGGAAGAAGTTGGATGTCCTCGCAACTGAGAACTTTGAATAAGCCTCCCCAGTTACGATGGCTCTCATTGAGGGCAAATAATATGACAATTGAGGGAGAAAGGGGGAGAAAGAGTCTTTATGAGAGTAGCGAATATAAGAAGAATGAGTATAAAAGACTGGGAATCGTTCTGTTTCAAAGGTCTTTAGGACTAAGTTTGACACGGGAATACAATATATAATACCCAAACTGGAAATTAACAAGATCGAGCGAATACTATGCTACAACGCAATGGGTAGATATGTCAACATAGAAATGGTCACTCACAAAGGAAACTTATTTAAGTTAGAAGTTGGATTACCTCAGTGCTGCTGATTGAGTCCCACACTATACTAGGCAACAACTTTATAATTGATAAGGTTCATCAGAACTCCTTTGGGGGACAATGGCTAAAGATGTAAATGATAACATATCTCTCTTCAATTTATTCATTTATGATAATAAAAGAAAATCAATAGGATCTTTCTCCCAAAATGATTTCCATAGGAAGTTTATATAGAAAGTGATGAAATAAGAAGTAAAAATGTATGGTAGTTAAAAAGGATTACTTGCAAAATCTGTGACAAGCAAGGTGCTAGCTGACTTTCCTTAATCTGGCCCCTGTAGGAGGGTTTTGACAAAGGGGTACAAGTCATCTGAATAGAAAACTCTGAGGGTGAGTTCGTACGTATGAACACTTGCGGGCTTCAATGAGCGCTTACTCTTAAACATTTTTTACCTACATTCCCTACACCATTTAGTGTTCGGTGTATTTCCTAGTCATGCTTCTTTTTTTTACACCCATTATCATCTCTTTCCCCTTTCTTTTTTGTATCTTTTCTCTATGGTTACCTTGAGGATCTCAAAATGAACTGTTCGTTAAGTCGAATGGTGTCGACACAGAGAATCCTTCGTTACCTCACTAGCAAAGGGTATCTCTGGCACTTCTATGCTAGAAGGAGAGATTACTGGTACTTCATCAGTAGGTGCTACTATGGAGGTTCCCCGTAACCAGTGACACAATGCTCAAAGTGGGTAAAAAATAATAATGATAATACTAATGCTAATGATACTACTACTACTACTTGTTGATGTCCTGGTTCTCGAGAAACACTGCTGGTTGATCATGATAAGGATAGTGATAATGATAATTACAATGACTGTAATAATAATAATAATTTCAAAGTTGAATTTCTGCCAAGAGATTAAATAAACGCTCCTTTAATCAGGATAAAAAACCATTTCGATGCACATTAGACAATATTGAATAAAAAGATATAAAATATAAGTAGAAGGTTTTGGTCTTATAAATGTTGAAGAAGATTCGGTTTCAATGAAGAATACTTTGGCCAAGTTGAAATGCGGATAATTAATAATCGGGAGTCAGAAGAGAATCAAAATGGGAGGGAGGGGAATAAAAGGGAGAGGAAGAAGGGATGGAGAGGGAAGGGGGATGAAGAGGGGAGAGAGAGGGAAAGAGAAAGGCAGAGGGCGTGTATATGAGAGTATGTGTATGAGAGAGCGTGTGTTTGTGTATGAAAGTGTGTGTGTATAAAAGTGTGTGTATGAGAGTGTGTGTCTTTGAGAGTATGTGTGTATGAAAGTGTGTGTGTGTGTGTGTGTGTATAATGGAGAATTACATTAAATCCTATCCAATAAACTTGAGCAAATAAGGTCTAAATGTCTGAACTCCGAATCTCGGTGTCGATTGTAAAAGAAATCGCCGCAGCGAAAATTCACGGGGCATCGATGTAATTCGCGGATTCAAATTGAGGGATGGATCATGAACGAGACACTACTTCAGAATCTCCCTAAACAGTGGGATGCCACGTCTCCTTAAGAATATACTGTTCTCCCATCACCATTAATATGATGCCTAAGTATCTGGCGATATCAGTGTTCAAGAATATTTAAAGCCTTTATTTGTTTTAAGTAAGTGTTGAAGTAATTTGTGGACATCGGTTAATCTGATTTTATGTACTCTTATCTAAAAATCATCTTTAATGTAAAGATGAACTTACCATTAAAAGTAATATCTAAATTGATGTAATAAGCCCTAAGAAGAGATTGAGTAGTACAATTCTAGACAGGTGGATAGCAGAAATGGACAAATCCTACCTTGAAAGGATATAGACGATTCTTTAAGACAGTGGATAGATTTAATAATGTCATTAATAACAGTGGAAAGATTAATTAAAATTCTAAGGACAACGAAAGGATTCAGCTTGTACTGTAACCTTACTTGGATTAAGCTAAATATTTGCAAAGAATATATTTTTATGAATATATTAAGTTAACCTTCAATGTACGCAGCTTTGGTAAACAGCTACTATAACAATGGTAACCTCGAATCTCCTACCACCCTAGGAGAACGCGCTATGTAACTGAAAAAGTGAAAGTTAAAATAGCCAATTGGAGCAGGTAATTTTAAGGCTGTTAAACTGGACTGTTGAATATATGAGGCGTGGTGTGGTTGAGAAGGTCTTCGAGGTATGCTATGCTTTCTATAGTGTGAAGGAGTCAGGGGGAAAGGTGCACTTTAAAATATTGTCTCAAAAATTGGGGAAGCGCTACTTGAAGTAGCTAAAGTTTGGTAAAGATACAATGGAGTAGTTGAAGTTGGATGGTGAAGTCAGGTGACGTTTGTAACGAGTCAACTAACAGATTTTGCCTCACATAGCTGGAGGAAATAGCGTGAAGTTCCTACGGTGCATCGAAGCTAGATCTTCCTCAAATCCCCGCACCACCTTTGAACCTGTAGCTTATTTTCTCCCGCTAGGCGAAAGGTACAAACAATGTCCGGCGAATGGCCTCCTCGCAACACAAGAAAGCCATTCATCAATACAATAATATAAGTGTACTTAAGCCTCTTGCTCCTCTCTAAAGGCGGTTGTTTTCTATGTTCTGACAAAAGTTTAGAACTTAATAGAGCAAAACCTACTTTCTGAATCAAGAAATGAATAGTAAATTTTAAAATATACAAGATTGTATACAAAATTGTGTCCATTAAATAACATTTATCCAAGAAATACAATTGCCTGTAGGCGAAAGTCTATATAGTAGGCAGTCTCGAGCCTACGTAGCGTGTTAACTAAATCAACCAAATTTCAGTTGCCATAGAGACCACGTAGCCTACGCATAGCTATAAATGAATCCATCAAATTTCATTTGTCATAAAGACAACGCAGCCTACACATAGCCTTAAATAGATTGACTCAATTTCCGTTGCCATAGAGGCTAAATAGCTTGCGTATAGCTTTACATTATATTAATAGAAATTTCGTTGCTATAGAGACAAAATAGTTTGCTTATAGTTTTAAATAGATCAACCAAATTTCCGCAGTTATAGATCTCATCATTACAAGGATATTCTCAATAATCCATAAGAAATAAAGATGATAAACAAGCGATTTCGTGTTTTTATAAGACAAAACAAGGATTATACATACAGCCTTGGCCAAAATTAGGGAGCAGGTATGAACAAGTGACGAATATGATTGAAACTCATTAATTTCATACTTGAAATAATACAAATAAACATTTTTGGTATCTTCTATCAATAATTAATATTTGATACGCCCTGCTTTTTCTTTTATAACCGCTTTTATGCGTTTTTTTGCATACTTGAGAATAAGTTAGCACAGTTGATTGGCTAAATTTCTGCCACTCTTTATGAATTTTGGCAGGTAATTCACTTTTTGAATAACATTTGAGCATCTCACTCTTGTGCCCAAGTGTGACCACAAATGTTCAATGGGGTTGAGGTATGGAGATTGAGGGGACCATTTCATTAACGGTAACCCTTTTCTTTTCAAAGCAACTCTTTGAGACTTTAGATGTGTGGCGTGGAGCATTGTTTTGTTGGAAGATTACACCATCTGGTGTGTCATCATTCAAAGTTTTACCTAAGGAAAGTTGATAAACCTGGTCTAACATGCTGGTGTAAGTGTTCGAATTCATTCTGCTCTCACAAGTGAACAACAATTCTGGACCTGAAGACGACATGTGGCCCCAAACCATTACATTACCACCTCCAAATTTAACTGTTGGGAGAACACACCCCAGATCATAAACTAAACTTCCACAACTCTTCGACGAACATAAACAGCTCCAGGGGTTCCAAACATCTGAGGAGAAATAAAAAAAATACTGATCATTTTTGGTATCCAATAAAAATTTTGGTATCCAATAAAAATGTGTATAAGTGTAATGAATTGGTGGAAACTAATGTGGAGAACCTACCTCGAAGTTGCTTTCATCAGACCAAACAACTTTAATCCAATCATTATCAGTCCAATCTTCATACTCTTTTGCCCAAGACAATCGCTTCTTTTTGTTTACTTGAGACAACCACAGTTTCTCTTTAGCCTTACATCCTTTGAGCCCAGTTTCTAATAACCTTTTTCTCACTGTGCGTCTTGATATTTCTTTGTTTGTTGCTGCCCGAAACTCAGCAGCTACATCAGAAGAGGTTTTTTTCCTAGCTGCCCGAGATGCCCTTTTCAGCAACCTCTCTTCTCTCGGAGTTGTACACCTTTTGCGACTTTGATCATCACGGTTTTTGAAAGAAATGGCCTCATTGTACCTTTGAATGGTTGCTTGGACACTATTTCTGGAACATTTCTTCAATTTTCTTGCAATTTTGAATTGGGATAATCCCTCTCTGGACAATGGAATGATTTGAGCTCTTTGAGCTTCAGGAATCTATTTTTTCGGAGACATTTTTAACAAAAATTACCACTTGTAAGTTAACAATAAGATAATCACTGAAAAATAAGAATAAACGTTAATATCACATATTCAATGGTAGAAGGTTGCCCCAACCACTTATGCACAATATGCAAAAACACATTAAAGCGGTTATAAAAGAAAAAGGGAAACATAAAATGCTAATTATAGATAGGATATACTCGACTGTTTACTATATTGTTTTCAATGATTATGTGAATAAGTTTCATTCTTATTCTCTATTTTTTCATACCTACTCCAAAATTTGGGCTAAGGGTGTATATTAAGAAATAAGGAAGAACTGATTAAAATTTTACGAGTGGGAATTGAGTCAAGGAAGAGTTGATTAAATTTGATGACAGATACAGATTCGGATACGGATTCTAGTTCACGTTTTCACTTTCTTCAACATTACGAGTTGTAATGACAATGACCTTGTCGGAGCTATTAATTAGCTCCCTGAGTGTCTTTTATTTAGGTGGAAAAAAAGTTCCTGCACTACTTTATTTTAAAAGTTTATATATATAGACTTTTAAAATAAAGTTGTGCAAATCGGTAGGGAAAAATAGAGGAAGGGGGATGGCTGTTTGTGGGGGTGTTAGGACAAGTTATGACAAGTCAGGACCTGCAGCCGGACGCTCCTGCCTCGTCTATTTAAGAAGCAGTAGTTGATCGCAGATCGTCGGTCACGAATATTTCAACAATGGAGAAGGTTGAGCACCGCACAGTGATCAAATTTTTGACCAAGGAAGGCAAGAATGCAAAAGAGATCCATGAACGCATGGTTGTAGTGTACAGCGACACCGCCCCTTCCTATGCAACCATTGCTCGCTGGAATAGGGAGTTCCGCCATGGTCGTGAGTCCCTTGAAGATGACCCCCGTCCAGTACGCTCGTCAGACGTGACCAACGAGGAAAATCTGGCCCGTGTGGAGAGGATGATCTTCGAAATTCGACGGGTGAATGTCGAAGAAATCGAGCGACAACTTGGAATATCACATGGAAGTGTTATCAACATCATCCACGACAATTTGGCCATCACCAAGGTTTCTGCCCGTTGGGTCCCTAGAAACATCACGCCCCATGATCCACTTCAAAGTCGTCAAAGTCCACAAGGCCAGAGTTGCACAAGCTGCCCTGCGCGAGTGCGGATTCGAGGAGCTCCCCCCTCCCCCCTACATTCCAGATCTGGCCCCTAGCGACTATTTTTTATTCCGCCAGCTCAAGGCTGCAATGCGTGGACGCCGGTTTAGGGACGATGAAGATGTCCAGCTCACCGTCCAGGAGTGGATTGAACAGCAGTCGGGAGATTTCTGGTTGTCGGGAATTCGAAGCCTCAAGGACAATTGGTCTAAGTGCATTGAAGTCGAGGGTAGTTATATTGAAAAATAATAAAACACTTTTCCTCATATCTCGTTTCCTTAGATCCGAATTGCAAAAATTATTGACCGCCCCTCGTGTATATATATATATATATATATATATATATATATATATATATATATATATATATATATATATATATATATATATATATATATATTTATAAGTTTGTTTATTTATTGATTTATACAGGGTGTACGACTAGTTGATTTGTAGTGGCCGAGTATTTCCTAGGCCTTGTTTAAAAACTTATGCAACTGCACAGTAATTAGTCGGATACCCTATATGGCAGAGGTGGGCGAACTTCCGCCTGCGGGCCGCATGTGGCCCGCGGTTCATTTTAGATTTCGAGAAAATTTTGAAAATTAATTATTGAACATTCTGACAAATTTTCCTCCTATTATTTTTTATTTAAGCGCCAGATTCTTTAATCAGTCATTTTCAAATATATTTCATTCGCAAATAAAATGTTTTTAAAAAATACGATACTTTATAAATATTTATTCTCATTAACCCTTTTCTATACGCTTTCTTTCGCTCGCGGAAGTTAAGGTACGTTGACTGTGGTTAATAATTGAATGGGAGAAGCCTTGGCCCTGGCTAATGATAACATGCTATAGAATTGTAAAACGTGGTTCGGATTCCACGTTAAGCTGTAGCTCACTACTCTGATATGTTTAGAAACAGTTATATGCAAACAAATGCCCAAAGTTAATTGTAAATAGCCTTTAAGTATTTGAAATTTGCATCTAACTGTTTTTAAGTGTGGCCCGCAAAGCTTTACATAACCTTCAATTTGGCCCACTGCTTAAAATTTCTGCCCATCCCTGCTATGTGATATCTAAAGGTTAATAAATTACCTATCAAATAGAATTGAAAGTGATTTATAAATGAATTTGAAGTTGCGACCCGACACGAGAGGGAAGAAGAGTCTTGTGAAATCGCTAATCCAGTCTGGTTCCTGAATTCTCACAGAGGCAAATTCAGTTTCCATATTTATAGCCAATTACAACATTATTTTGACGTGATTGTCGCTATATATGTTTAGACATTCTGCTTACATTATCTCGCGACCCTTTTTCCAAAATTTGTTTGTTTGGGAGGAGTGGGGGGGGGGGGGGGGTAACTCGATCTCAATAAAAATACTATGCTGAATATTCAAACTGTATATATCAATTTTCCCCCGATACAGCCATGAAATTACATAGAGCGAAAAAAAAATACTCACTTCGCTTCAGTGACTATCCACCCTCCTCTTTATTTATTCTCCTCCCACTTATTCTCTGTTTTTGATCCATTATGAATAAATTTACATGCAATTTGACTGTCACATTTAAATATCCATTTTTAACGTCCTTTTTCAGGCCTTCCTCGATCTAACTTTATTCTTAAGTAAAGATTACCCGAGACCTTGGTTAAGTTAGCGAAAGACTTAATGGTTTATTATTCCATCTCCTCTAATCTATAATTAATGGATGTAAATATTCCTATGGAAATAGTGAGCAACACGACATGGGAAGTCGGGTGAATATCTGAAATTTGCGATTGAAAATATACCAAATCATTCACCTCGGCATACATAAGAAATTATAGCAAGTTAAAATAATTCCTCTAAATTTATGTGATCAAAAAAGAATAGCTGAGTAGTAAAAGGTTAAGGCTGATTAATTTTTGTACTCTTGAGTACTCTATAGTACATCCGCCAAAATTAGGGTTGACAATGTTTACCTTACAAAGTTTGCCTTCTTTACTACTTTACACTAATTCCTTTATACATAGTAATGTTTTTGCTTCATGTTACCAACTTCATCTAGTGAGGATGCCATTTGTTACTGTAGTTGGATCACTTGAACATACTCCAACCCCACATGGCAATTGAACATCCTCCAAACACGCGTGCCATTTAAGCATACTCCAACAGCACATGTGATTTTAAAATCCTTCAACAGCACGTATCATTTGAACATCCTCCAACCACAAATGCCGTTTGAAAACCCTCCAACCACACACGCCTTTAAAACATCCTACAACCGCACATGCCAATTGAACATCCTCCAAACACGCGTGCCATTTAAGCATACTCCAACAGCACATGCACTTTCAGCATTCCCCAACAGCACATGTGATTTTAACATCCTTCAACAGCACGTATCATTTGAACATCCTCCAACCACAAATGCCGTTTGAAAACCCTCCAACCACACACGCCTTTAAAACATCTTACAACCGCACATGCCAATTGAACATCCTCCAAACACGCGTGCCATTTAAGCATACTCCAACAGCACATGCACTTTCAGCTTTCCCCAACAGCACATGAGATTTTAACATCCTTCAACAGCACGTATCATTTGAAAATCCTCTAACCACAAATGCCGTTTAAAAACCCTCCCACACACACGCCTTTAGAACATCATACAACCACACACGGCACTAAAAACCCCCCTCCAACCGCACATGCCATTTGAACGTCCTACAACAACACATGCGAATTGAAAATCCTTTAACAACGTCCTACAACAACACATGCTAATTGAAAATCCTTTAACAACATATGCCATTTGAACCTCCTTCAACCATACATGCCATTTTCGCATCCTTCAACCACACAAGCCAATTGAACATCTTTAACAACACATACCATTTGAACATCCTTCGACAATAAATGTCATTTGAACGGGCTCGACAATAAGCCCATTTGAAAATCATCCAACCTCAGATGACATTTAAATATTTTTCAAGTACACATGTCATTTAAACACCATCTAACCACACATGCCATTTTAACATCGCCAACCACACATGCTATTTGAAAATCCTGCAACCAAACATGTCAATTGAATATCATCGAACCACATATAACATTTGAACATACTCGAATCTCATATGCTATTTGAACATACTGTAACCATACATGCCATTTTAACATAATCTAAGCACACCTGTCATTTGAACATCATCCAACCATACCTAACAGTTGAACATAATTTATCAAAGACATGCCATTTGAACATTCTCTAACCACAGATGCCATTTGAACATCATCCAAACACACATGTCAATGGAACATCCTCAAGCCAAATATGCCATTTGAACATCCTCCAACCACATATGCTCTTTAAGCATAATACACTGAACATGCCATTTGGAAATCCTCCAGCCACACATACAATTTAAACATCCTCACACCATGGAATTCATTGGAACATCGCACAACAACACAAGGCATTCGAACATCCTACAACCACACATCCCGTTTGACCATACTCTAACAACACATACCATTTGAACACCCTCCAACTACATTTGCCATTTGAACACCCTATGACCACACATGCCCTTGAGCATCCTCTAACCACACATGCCATAGAACATCCTCTAACCACATATGCTATTTGAAAACTCTCCACCACATATGCCCTTTAAACATAACATCTTCCACCGCACATACCATTTGAACATTTTCCAACCACATATACCATTTAAACATCCTCTAACTATGCAAGTCATGGGAACATCTCCCAGTCACACAAGGCATTCGAACATCCTAAAACCACACATCCAATTTGACCTTCCTCTACCACATATACCATTTGAACACCCTACAATCACACATGCCATTTGAATTGCCTATAACCACATATGCTTTTGAACATCTCCTAACCACACATGCCATTAGAACATCCTCTAACCACACATGCCAGTTGCACACTCTCCACCACACATACCCTCCGAGCATAACATCCTCAACCACAGATGCCATTTGAACATCCTCCAACCACATATGTCATTTGAATATCCACCCACTCCATAAGTTTTCGCGATGGAACATCGTCACATTCTAAATCTTACTGGGGTTGGGGGGATGTCCAAATGATCTCAGTGGGTTTCTTCATTCGAGAACCCCATAACATTCTGTAAGTTTACCATCTCCCTGGTGCTCTCCCTGCCTTTCGAATATCTCCAAGACCGACATTCCGTTGATGGGTTAATAGCTTTTATGGATCACCTAGTGATAAATAACCCCAATTCCCTCCGGAAAAAGGTGGCCCCTAATCTCCCCCGCATAGATATAAACGACCTGACATGAGAGATAAAATAGTAAACAACCTAACTTAATCTCGTTTAACCAAATGATAGAAAAGAGTGGATCGTCTGTTAGAAGGGGTACCACAGGGGTTATGATGGGGTCTTTATCGCAAGGATGTATCTTGTAAATTAAACTAAGGTCACAAGCCGACTATTTGTTACCTACCGTATTATCAAGACTTTATATTTTTCTCCCTTAAAGGATAAAGCGACTCTTAAATTTTCACTTCTCAAGAAGAGCAACCACAACTTTTCTAACTCGAAGATGAGCGACGCACATAGCCCCTGGGGTTGCTTGTGTTCAGGTGATTTGCTTTTATCATTCATCAAAGCTAGAAAAATACACTTAAAAGTGATAATATACACAAAACTGAATTCGTTTATCTATAACTGGCAAGCGAGGCCCTGCGGGAGAAAATCTGGCCTATCTTCTCTTTTGTATGATTGGGCAATTGATTTGTGGTACATTAGAGCTCTGTATAGTTCAAGGATACATTTGTAGATAAGTGTGTATCGTTGTGTAGAAAGAGTGAAAAAAAAGATTGATTTTAGTTGATACACATGTAGTTAAGTGTGTAGTTGTCTGCTTCTACTAACATTAGAGTTAACGTAATCTTTCAGGCACAGTTAATTTATAAGGTAGCTAATCTGGTTGGTCTTCTGATGTAGTTTGTTGTACCTTTCACCTTCTGACTTCTCGGTCTGGTCTTGAGTGGATCTAAAGGTCTTTGATGGGCTTGGTTCTGTAGTTATACCTTGGTTTATTCGAAATAAAAGTTCCAGGGAAGCTCTAACATACATACGAAGTAAATATAAAGACAAAGGAAATCACAGAAAGCCATTTTCCTGTTAAGAAAAAAAAAGAAAATCACAGAAGGCCATTTTTCTGAAAAAAAGACAAAGAAAATCACAAAAGGACATTTTTTGGAAAAGAAAAGACTAAAATAATCAGAGAAGGCCAAATCCTGAAAAGTAAAGCCAAAGAAAATCACAGAAGGCCATTTTCCTGAAAAGAAAAGACAAAGAAAATCACAGAAGAACATTTTTTTGAAAAGAGACAGAAGGCCAATTTTTGCTGAAAATAAAAGTCAAAGAAAATCACAGAAGGCCATTTCCCTGAAAAGAAAAGGAAAAGAAAATCCCCAAACACCATTTTTCTGAAAAGAGAATACAAAGAAAATCACAAAAGGACATTTTTCTGAAAAGAAAAGGAAAAATAATCACAGAAGGCCATTTTTATGAAAAGAAAACAAAAATAATCCCAGAAGGCCATTTTCTGAAAAAATGAAAAAAATAACAAAGGGCCATTTTTGCTGAAAAGAAATGGCAAAGAAAATAACAAAAGGCCATTTTTCTCAAAAGAAAAGACAAAGAAAATCATAGAAGGACATTTTTCTGAAAAGAAAAGAAAAAAATAATCACAAAAGGCCATTTTTCTGAAAAAAACAAAAACAAAGAAAATCACAGACTTATAAGGGGTTTTATTCAGGCCGAATCCTGAAAAGAAAAGTCAAAGAAAATCAAACAAGGTCGAATCCTGAAAAGAAAAGACAAAGAAAATAACAGAAGGCCATTTTCCTGAATCTTAGTATAAGCATTTTTATAATAAAAATTCTAATTATGATAATGATAATTTAAATTTTAAAGTTTCAACTGATCAAGCTTAGACTTATTTCCAACCTCCTCCCTAATTTTAAGTCTTGATCTTTGGTTATTGTATTTGCCGTTCCCAGCGCCGTAGCAATGTCTAGTGCCCCCCCAACCCCCTTAAAAAAACTCAAGATTGTGGGTCCCTATAACAATATTCCTGTAATACAAATATTCTGGTCTATCATTAATGACACAATTGAAAGGGAAATTATAAATCAGATAATTACAGAAAATGTGTATTCAAAAATTTTAGATTTTCATTAATAAAATAAAATAAATGGCCACAGTGGGGCCCCTTCAAGAGCCGGCTGGGTAGGGGGCGGTTGCTACGGCTCTGGCCAACCCTCTCCCCCATCAGTTCACTATCGGTTGAGGTACTCATCTAAGCAACAAACGTCAATACATGGCTGATTACCTAGGCCCAAATGTATCGTCCCATCTGATTCATCAAATCCTATCTTATGATGAATCTGAACATCAACCTATTGAAAATAACACGCGAGAGCTTTTTAGCGTTCGAGGTTTTTTTTGCCTTTAAGATCTTTTTGGCGTTCGAGATCTTTTTGGCGTTCAAATTAATTCGATCAACAACCTCACCCTATCCCTGATCAAAGGTCAGGAACTCGAGTTCACGATAAACATCCCTCCTTTCCTTATTTCAGGCGAAAGACCGATTTGAAATTAATTCCCTAACGCTGGATTTCGCCCTCATCAAAACGTAATCGGTATATTCAAACGCAATAAAGGTCAGCTCAAAGAAACCGAACCTAACCTAACCTAACCTAACCGAAATGGTGTTAAACGACCGGATTCAAGTCCTGCCCCAGCTCCCCCCAAATAAACAAAGAGTTTAATTTATTCTCTCGTTAAGTTTGATAATTATATGATATGCGTGGGGGTTATGCCGGGGCATTCTTAGAGTCCCCTGCCCAGGGGCGTAACTTGAAAGGGGTACACCTCAATCGCTACGAAGGACCAATTTGACGTGGACAGAAATATGGTTGCCTTTGAGCTTCATAGAGGGGGTAGGAATGGATAAGTAGAGTAGTATTCGGTTGCGGTGATGCGCACCAACCACATTTAGAACACGTTTATCATTAAGTAAATTGTGTGGGGGTGGGGGATTATATATATATATATATATATATATATATATATATATATATATATATATATATATATATATGCATGCAAATGAATGCAATATATATATATATATATATATATATATATATATATATATATATATATATATATATATATATATATATATATATTCTTTTGCTCAATATTTGACAGGCACTGAGATGACTTGAAGTCAGTGGTTCCGGACTTATAAGGGGTTTTATTTAGTTGATTCTGGGAGGTGGCGACCCAGTCCGGGGACCCTTATCAGGGTTCAGATTCCCTTTAAGATACATGCCCGTAAGCGGCAAGGCGAGCTATTTTACGACCCACGTACTAGTGGTCCTTCTATACGGGAGGGGGGTACTTATATTCACACGCCCCTAACCCGGAACATGATCGTTAGGGGGTAGGCCAAAACAAAATATTACCCGAACTCCCCCCAAGGAGGACCGACTCCTAGTACCAAAGAGTGTCAGTCTGATCTATATATGTACTTCATTATCCAGTGGGGGGATCTCGTCTAAGATGCGAGGGATGGATGGTGCAGCGTTAGGATAGACAGATAAATAAAGCAAGGGTATTCCCAGCCGCACAAACAGGTATTATAAATTTAATAATGGTACTTAATTATATTACCTTAATTATGATACTCACAGACGATCTTGTGGAAGAGGCAATTATGGCTGTGGCTCCTGCAGGGTTTTGAAATCAGAGTTATCATTCTCTTAGGTGGACTGCCTGTCGTCATGGCTATGAGCCCCACCTACCGTGGTGCCCAGACACGCCGGTAACCTTCCTTAGTAAATAGGGTCAGCTTTAAAAAGACTCCGGGCGGAGATTCGAACTGCTGACCCAACGATTTCCGGGCGAACGCGCTAACCACTATGCTAGCTAGGAGGGTTAGTATTACCTCCGCTGTACTCAATAATTCTTTTTTGTTTTTTGTGACATCTTAAAATTTCACGTGAAATATAACTTTCATTACGTTTTTTATTTATATTTTCTTTCCATTCAAGTTTCTCTCTTTTTGGGGGGGCCTTAATTTAAGGTCTGTTGACTGATGTTAGAAAGTTCCATACTGAATTGAGGGTCCCGGCCCCGGTTTACTGGTCAAACTTATTGTGTTCCTGTTCCTTTTCCTGTTTCTGTTCCCGTTTCTCTTTCTGTTTCTGCTTATCTTCTTCTTTCTGTTCCAGTACTTTCCTCTTTCTGTTTCTGTTCCTCTTTCTTATTTTGTTCCCTTCCCTTCTGTTTTTGTTCCTGCTTCTGTTCCTCTTTCCGTGCTTGTTCCTTCCTTTTATGTTTCTGTTCCTCTTTGTTTTCATGTTTCTTCCTCTTTCTCGATATATTCCTGTTCCTTCCTTTTTTTGTCTTTGTTCCTCTTTCTGTTCTTGTTTGTTCCTCTTTCTTTATCTGTGCTTGTTCGTCCCTCTTTCTTTATCTGTTCTTGTTCCCAACGTAAGGGGCGCGGCGATTTGCCATCCTGGCTGCCGTGCTGACGGGACTCAGTGCCCCGTCCGGCTCCAGCTTAGCCTCTTCTCCTTCTTTCAGACAGCCTGTATTTTTCCCCTACTTCCTGACTTCCCCTACAACCTCTCTCACATTTTTCTCTGGTGGGCCTCTATTTTCCAGGGTAGATGCTGACCTTCTTGTCAGCCAACTATCCCGGATCGGGGCTGAAGGGGGAGGGGACAATGTTCCCTAACTCCTGAGCTCCGGTCGGGGGTGGTGGGTTTTAAGAATCTGCTTCATCCCCACCCCTACCTACCTCACATCCCATTTCCTTCTCACTTCACCATCTATTTTTTTTACGCCATGCCCAAGGTGGAGCCGCCATGATGAAGGGCTGCCAGGTCACCAGGCGGGAGGGTTGGCATTAAATGACGGCACCTGGCTCTGCGAGCCCCGTACGCACTCCTTGTAGAGCTGGCTACTGCGAGGGCTGATGAACGTTTGCTTTCAGTAAGAAGAAGAGGGTCACCAGGCCCAATAATGAGAAAACTAATAATCTCCTCTCAATTTCCCCCCCCCCCATCCATCGTCGGAGCCACCCTTGGGCAGCTCCACTGAAAAAATGGAGGTCTTCCTTCCCCCTGTGCTATCGCAAGGGACCCTCCAAATCTCTCTAACCGGAGAGGAGGCTTACTCCTATCCTTCGCCTACGGGTGTATGGGACTCTCCCTTACCCCCTTGTCTCTGGGTGCCTTCGGGCACCTCCCTTTTTCAAGCGGCAGTCCCCCCTTTACTTTCCAAGGGAACTGCCAGGAAAGCCAGAAGGCAGCCCATAGCTGACTGCTCCCCATTGCAGCGGCTCGGTAGGGCAAACCCAACCGGGGAAAGAGGGAAGCCAGGTTCATTCGGTTGCTTCTCTCAAAAGACATGCTGGCTATAATATTAAACCTAGCGGGGGTCAAGGCCTGTGCCTCCCCAGACTCGACTAATGACACTGCTGCTAATAGGACCTGTGATGTCCTTGTCCTTGAGGCAACCCACCCTCAGACGGTAGCGCCTTCCATGGGAGCGAAACCGGGCTCGTGGCCAAGCACCGAACTCAAGCCCGCTCCTATACAAGGTCCTCCTCAAACGGCTAGGGTTTTCAAGGCAATAAAAGGAGTGGAGAGATCTCCTCTTCCGACCAGTGCCTCTACGACTGCCAGGACGTTCTCCATCTCGGAGAAGGACCTTGCTGAGGCCTGTTCATCCAGCCTGGGATCTCCTGCCGGTGGAGGGGAGAAGAGGGTTCATTCCCTGCCATCCTCTACTAAAAAGAAAAACAAAACAAAAAAAAGACTAAAAAGACTCGGGGCCTCCTCTCCATCGGCGGGGGCTGTGGGGACGGATGGTTTGCTGCTATTTCGGTAAGCGACCAAGCCAAGATAGGCACATCCGGCTCCTCTCACCCCCCGGCTGCAGAGCGCCTGACTATGACCAAAAGTGCGCAGGGTGGAGCTTCAATAACATCGGGGCTTCTCATTCAGAAATTACCCGGCGTTTTCGAGCCCGCTGGCTTCAAACGCTTTCTCGTTATTTGCTCTATTGATGGCACAATGTTGGCTAAGGGAAACATGATCCATCAGAGGAGAGCTTTAGCTAGTGTGATTGGTAAAGAGTCGAAGGTGGCCCGTTTCTCAGACGGGGGCCTTTTGGCGAATGCGTTGAACCCCTCCGAGGCGGTCATGATTAGTGCCCTTCAGACAATTTATAGCACCATTGTGAGTGTGACGCCGCACTCTACCATGAACTTTGTGAAAGAAGTAGTTTATGCGAGGGAACTCATGGACTACTCCATAGAGGACATCACCTTAGAGCTGGCTGACCATGGGACGGTCAAGGTCGAACGTGTGATGAGAAAACAGGGAGGGGCCCCGAGACTTACCCCTACACTTTTCGTCACGTTCGACTGTGACAAGCTCTCTGAGTCGGTGCGTGCCAGTTGGTACCGCTACCGCGTGAAGGCATTCGCGCCACTGCCGCGGAGGTGCTATTACTGTCACCGCTTCTGCCATGCGAATCGCTCCTGTAGACGTGAAAAGTCGGGGTCACCCGTACTCGGTGTAAATTGCTCCAAGGTCGCACACGATAAGTCCAAATCGTGTGTGGCCAAGTTTGTAAATTGCGGAGAACCGCACCCCGCTTCCTCGAAGCAATGTGGTGCTTATCTCCTTGAGAAGGAAATCCTGGCCGTTCAGGCCCAAAATCGACTCTCATTCCGCGAGGCTAAGGACTTGGTCCTGGCACACCCGGCTCTGCCTTGGACGTCATATGCCTCAATGGTTAGAAAGGCACCCTCTGCTCCTGGCCCACCTAGGCCAACGAGCACGGTTGTTTCCGCGCCCATTCGGAGCCCTTCCGCGGGTTCTCCTCAACCCATGCGATTCGCTGGTAAAGCTGGCGGCAAAAAGGGTTCAGACCAAGCCTCGGTTAAAACAAGGACTTTCCCCTTTCCCCAGCGTGACCGTTTCCTGTAAGGCGAAACGGCCACGCGCCTACACCGAGTCGTTAGACTCACAGGAGGCAACACCCCTGAAGTTGGTCGCCAGGCTATCTTTTGGGGTTTCTAAAGCTGGCCCCCGAAAGGAGGGCAGCAACAAAGGAGCTTCGGTCCCTTCGCTCACGCCCCGAGGTGGAGGGGGGTGGCTCGTCGGAGACGGTGGATCCTCGAAAAGAGGGCCTCCCCGCCTCTGAAGCCGCAACGCCCACCTAAGGTTTCGAGGAAGAGGGAGGAAAAGACTAGCATAGCGAGCCCAACCCTTCCCAATAAGTCTTCGAAGGCGACAGCGCCTTCAGCGCATTGTCCGGCCAACAGCGCCTATGGTTCTATCTCCGGGAAGCGTACAGCCATTCCCGTGCGAGTCTTCTCTTCGAAGAGGGTCCCCGCGTCTCCTCAGAGCTAGGCCTGGAGGGCATATTCCTTCAATGGAATTTTCGTGGACTTCGGGCCTACTGGGAGGAGCTGCGTGGGCTCGTCTCGTCCTGTTCCCCGTTAGCTATTTTTTTTTTACAGGAGACCATGCTAGGCGCGTTCCCCCTGCCCGCCCTGCTGGGGTATAAGTTTTTGTGACGCCACCGCCACCAGATGGGGGCCGGGCTGGGGTATGCGCGGTTAACACAAGGCACGATGTCTCTATTCTTTTTTTCACTTTAGATACCTCCTTTCAGGCATGGATGTGCAGCTTCACCTCGATAGGAGGTATACTGTTATTTCAGCGTACATTCCTCCGTCAGCTGACTTCGACGCGGGGGACTTCCGCCGCGTCGTGGCACTGTTGCCGAGGCCCTTTCTCTTGCTTGGAGATCTGAACGGCAGACATCCTTTCTGGGGAGACTACTAAATAAACTCCAGGGGACAAGTCCTTGCCGATATGATTCAAGTGCTTGAGATAGGTGTCCTAAATGTGGATGAGTTTACGCATCACTGCCCATGACCTCCATGGTAGTGATACTTTCCCATTCAAATATCATTTCAGGATGTCTGCCGCCTGAGAGCCCACCTCGGTGGTGCTTGGCGCGGGCGCGGTGGCCTACATTTCACGAAATGACTGAATTCCCTATCTCAGTCGAGCAGTTTAGGTCGCTAGATGAGGCCGTTGAGTTCTTCTCCAGCAATCTATTCGCCGCGGGCCTAGCTACTATTCCCAGAACATCTGGCCGTTTTGCACGCCGATCATTCCCGTGGTGGTCGGCCGAGTGTGGGACGGGCTTAAAACAGAAGCGTTATGCCTACATGCGCTATAAGCGTCGACCGAAAGATTTCTCTGTCGGAGAATTTCGTAGGGCTAGGGCTAAGTTCCGGTATATTTCGAAGGACGCCCAGCGCTCTTCTTAGCGGCAATACGTGTCTTTACTTAACGGGAAGACTCCTCTAGCAGAGGTGTGGAAGCGAGTCAAAAGGATTCGGGGCAAGTTTTTGCAGGACACCCCTCCTGTTCTCCAGGAGAATGGGACCGCAATCTCAGACCCCCATCCGTGGCGGAATCCTTTGAGAAGGCTTTTTCCGCATTCTCTAGCCGGGATGCTGCTCCGCCAGCATTCAATGCACGTCGTCATGTCGCGGAAGGCCACCGACTGGACTTTACCTCCAGAGGCTGGGAACCCTTCAATGACAGGTTAACTGTGAGTGAGTTGCGTTCCGCTCTTGCTTCGTGCGCGGACACCGCACATGGTCCGGACGATGTCCCGTACGCCATGCTTCGACACCTTGGTAAGCGATGCATGTTATTTCTGTTAGATTTTTTTAACAGGATCTGGGTGGAGGGTCTTATAACGGATTCCTGGCGAATCGCTAGTGTGCTCTCCTTTCGCAAACAGGGAAGAGATCACTCTACAACGGCCAGTTTCCGCCCAATCTCTCTAACCTCTTGCGTGTGAAAGTTGATGGAAAATTGGTAAATGTTAGATTAGCATTTACCTAGACAGTGGAGGCCATCTGTCTTGTGGACATTGCGGCTTCCGCAAGTTGCACTCCACGTCAGATGCTCTGCTGCGAATGGAAAATGCCGTCTGCGAGGCCTTCGATCTGGAGAAGGCCTATGATACCTCTTGGAGATACGGTATCATGGAGACTCTCCACACGATAGGGGCGAAGGGACGCTTCCCAATGTTTGTGTTTGAATTTTTGCGAGATCGTCTATTCCACTTACGGGTGGGGGGAGCCCTCTCGGACCCAATAGAGGAGGAAGAGGGTGTCCCGTAGGGAAGTATCCTCAGTGTCACACCCTTTGCCCTAAGCATCAAAGGCATCACCTCGGTGCTGCTGGAAGATGTTCTCGCTACGCTCTACGTGGACGACCTTTCGAACTCCTTTGGCGCGGCCCAGATACCAACTCTGGAGCGTCGACTCCAACAGGCATTTATCCGCGTCTTTCGCTATGCCAAAGCGCACAGGTTTCAGTTTTCCTTGGCCAAGTCTAAGGTGGTGCACTTCTACCGCCATTCACGGCTCCACTCTGACCCAAACTTGTTTCTTAATGGGGTCCGCCTGGAAGTGGTTAAATCGCACCGTTTCCTTGGTCTTATATTTGACCGACGTATCACCTGGGAGGCTCATATTCGCAGCCTTAGTGTCTCTTGTACCCGCGCAATGGATATTCTACGTTCCGTAACGTTCAGCGCTTGGGGCGCTGATAGGGCTACTGCCTTACTTTTTCTCGGTCCTTTGTTCGTTCGAAGCACGACTACGGATGCGAGTTTTATGCATCTGCAGCCGAGCGTTTATTGCGGAAGGTGGACTTGATCCACCACAGCGACCTTCGCTTGGCTACCGGTGCCTTCCATAATTCCCCCATTAAGAGCTACTAGTCGATGCTGTGGAGATGCCACTCGCTCTACGCCGTGTACAGATCATTATTCGCCTGTACGCTTGATCCCGGTTCCTCGTTCAGTTGTCACCAGCTCTCACTGCATATGCAGCTGATTTAGACGGTGCCTATGCCGCCGAGAGATGCCAGTCATACCCTAAGCCCTTTGTGTTTAGGGCCAGGAAACTCCGTCGAGAGCTAGGTATAGCCCTGGAGCTGGTGGCGCACCAGGTTCTGCCTATGGACGCCACCCTGGAGGGTACCACATTTGGCTATTTGTTGACACACCTCTGCTCCCAAAGCTTGTACAGCTCGGGGAGTATTGCGTTCGACCTTTTTGGAGCACACCTCGTGTCACGCTGGAACCGTGCCAGTGTATACGGATGGCTCCAAGTCTAAAGAGGTGGTCGGCTTCCATGCCCTATCCCCTCTGTTTGAAGTCAGCAAGGCTCTGCTAGGCGCTGGATCTAGCTTCACCGCCAAGCTAGTGAAAATACACCACTCGGTACAGGAGATTACGTGACGTGCCGGTTCGGAGACCGGATTGTGATTTATAGCGACTCTTAAAGCCCCATGAGTGCTCTCGGGCCATTGAAATCTACGCATCACCTGGTTAGCAATATCCGCGTCCCCACGGTTTTGGTAAGCCGGGTGGATGTCGAGATTATCTTTTGCTGGGTTTCTGGACATGCAGGAATTGCGGAGAATGAGCGCGCCGATGAGGGCGACAAAGAATCCACGAGGACTCTGAGACCGGACCAGCGTTTCGCCCTTCCTCGCACCAACTACATGGCAGGAATACGGGCAGCTCCTCGCGCTGCTTGGCAAAGAAGATGGGAGACGGTCAAAGGGGACTTAAAGTTGAGTGCCAGTGCGCCGCGACTGTTCCAATGGACCTACCCCTCAATGTCGCGAAGGCTTCAGGTTGCTTTCTGTCGACTTCAAATTGGGCACACTCGCGGGACGCACCGCCATTTGATGGAGCGCTTACCAGCGCCCTACTGTGAAGACTGCGTTGTCTCCCAGACTGTTCGGCACATTCTTGTTGAATGTCCTAGTCTGGACGATCTCCGCGCACGTTACCTCTCCCGGTACCGAGATGGGCTGGGTCGCTACCGCCTCTCCCTTGTACTCGGGCCGAGTTCGTGCACATTGACTGGTGGACTTATAGACTTTTGGGGGGGAGGCCGTCCTTCTCCCCTTTATTTAACTAAGTTTTGTTATTGCTGTTTTCTTTGTAGGTCACACGCTCCTGCGCCGGGGGGAGGGGGACCTCCCCCGACGCCGGAATGTGCTTTCTAATTGTTGCCACCTTCCCTTTTTATCATTTTTGTGTTTTCCTATTCTTATTTTAAAGTAGCCCAATGCTAGGCTGTCGTGATTGCGGCGACTTATGCCCAAGTGAGCAGTCGCCAGATAGGCTCCTAAAATTAAAAAAAAATATATGTTCCTGTTCCTTTCTTTTTATGTTTCTGTTTCTGTTCGTTCCTCTTTCTGTTTTTGTTCCTGCGTCTGTTCCTCTTTCTGTTCCTAACTCAAAAAATCTGGGGAGGCATTTTTTTTATTCAAAAATAAGGCGAAAGCCAACGAGGGCATCTTAGCCGGCAATTTATTGAAGGATGTATGGATTCGTGGTGGCAAAGGGGTGGGGGATGCAAATGGGCGAAAGATAAAAGGTTTTGTGGCTCTGTGGAAACAAAGATACGCAACTCTCCTGGACTACATTTGTACCGGGATTGATATGGGTCCATTTATGAGGAGGAGGGGGGGGGGGCAGAGGGGGCCATAAGTTATGGTTGGCCTCTTTCGCTTTCAATCATTTCGATTTGTCCCTTTTCTTCAATCTTCAACTGAAACCTCTTCCCACATGGCGTTGTCGGCGCATATCAACGCCACAAAAAACGCACCTTTCTTCAATTCATTTTATTTAAATAACAACGAATAATTTTTAGGTATAGACTGCCATCCGGCAGCTCAAAAAGCGGCGCTAAAGCCACGCGTTGCTTTTCCTTATTTATCGACGAGACCTTTCTAATTATCTAACTTTCTTTCTTTATTTAGTTATTTTCATCGTTCCTTAATGAACACCGATTTATTCATCAGAACGTATTCCTCTTTTATTCATTTAAAAATAAAAACAGGACCAACAAGGGCATTTCGTCCAATGCCTTTCATAGTTCTTTTCTACCTGGTTAATACGAGTATATGTACGTTCTCACGTTGCCTGCTACCTATATCGGGATAGCAGCGTGTAAAGGTAAGGCCGGGCGGCGCCACCGTACCGCGACGCGGAAGGAAATACCCAAACCTGTATCGTTTGTGATCTGACATCTCGTTAACACTACGATCACTACCACAACGCCGGACCTGATCCCTGGAGGACTGGCAACATGTGGTGTGGTCCAATAAGTCACGGTTCTAGTTGCTTCGGCCTAATGGTAGGGTTCGAGTATGGCTCCGACCCCATAATGCCATGGATCTCAACAAGGCACCGTAGAGGTTGGTGGTTTCATACTGGTGGAGGTGGTGTTCACGTGGCATTGGTTGGGTCCACCTCAACACGTCAATGACCTGTGACCACTACGTTAACACGTTTGGTGGCCATTTGCATCGGCTCATGGACTTCACGTACCCCTAACAAGGTTTGGATCTTTTAGAAGGATAATCCAACGAATGTGATCGTAATCAAGCTGGCAGGAATTGGTTCGAGGAGTATTATGGAGTGTTCCGAAGAACGATGTGATCGCCGGGCGTACCCAATTTCTCTCTAGAGCAGTTATTAGCACCGTTTCTTTCGTCATATATCCCTTAGGCTTGATGTAAGCAACTCTTCCCTCAACCCCATACGATAAAAGGGATAAAGGACCCCTAAAATAAGGTAGAAAAACATTTACTATAAAGGCCTTACACAAAGTACTTATTATATTAATACTCGTAGCGATCGGCACCAAATAAATAGTACCAGAAACAATATGACTCGGAACTCCGATGCTTCATTGTCTCAAGTATATTTATTTGAGGCCAGGTTGATTACGTCACTACCCGCGGGTTAGTTAGTTAGTTAGTTAGTCGACGCCAATCCTTCCTTAATCCAGGAGGATTCCCAACCGGATAATGAAATCTACATAAATGTCAGTATGACAATCGCTGGTCGGCCGGAGGGCACCAGGCGCCGTTCCTCTTTTGGGGAGAGGTGCTAGGAAGTATTATGTTTTTGACACCAAATAGCGTTCAGGTGGAACCTTCGCTGCCCCGGGGCAGAGAGACCCGTTCCGCGTCAGAGGTAGGTGGATATAGATACTCATCCGCAGGTCGTCATCGGCTTGCACGCGGTTTCTTGCCTTTGTCTTTATCGCTACTAAGGCTAAACATCTGAGTTCACATAAGTATGTGGTGAAAAAAGAGAAGCAGCCCTTTGAAGACAGGGTGAGTCAGAAGTGGGAATGAATGTGTTTCGTTCCCAAACCCACACATCCTATTTTAGGAATGATGGAATTACCCTCAATCATTAGATAATTTTATCCCTGGTTGAGATCCACTGCTCTTGAGGTCTCCCTCCCCCCCTGAAGAATCGAGTTGGTGCAATTCGACAAGATGGAAGGGAGCCTACACGATACTACCAAGAGGTACTTATCTCAATATTTTTGGTACCTCAATGTATATACAAAACATTAATAAACATATGTATGTGCAGAGGTTGACTAAAATAATGAAAATATTATATTTAGATTACTGTTTCCTCTACTTGTAATATGGATTTGATCCTCCTTTAGCGCTAATAATAGCTTCAATGCGTCGATGAATTGATTGATACAACTTTGAGACAGTTTCTAGGAAAATTTTAATCTATTCCTCAAGCAAAAACTGCTCCATCTCTTTCAGGACGTTGGAGGAGGGAATCGGTTCTTTAATCGCTGCTCCAAATGATACTACAATTCCTCGATTTTATTAATGGGATCAGGTGATTACCGAGGCCAAATCCAAGCGTCATTTTCATTCATTTAAAGACACTTTTAAACGACTTTAGAGGTTACATGGGTAAATCATCAACTTTAAAGGTGGCGCCACCAGTAGGACAGAGCTGCATGTAGTCAGCCGAAATTGACAGATACTCTTGGGAGTTCACCCTCTCATGCAGTATTACTACTGACTCACTGGAATCCCATGATATTTTAGCTTCTTTAGGTGTCCTCCAGAAGTAGACCCAGACATGGAAATAATGTAAAGGAAGATTCGTCCAGATATATCACATCATTCCATTGGTCCATTGGCCAATTCCTATGGTCTCTAGAGTACGACGATTTTTACAACGGATTATGTTGACTTTACGTAAGCAAATGATTGGTAATTAAAGCTCTTCCATAATTCCGACTTCGTAAAGCTTTTAAGGAACATTTTGGGTCTAAACATTATCTACTTGTTAGTTGCTGATTAACCTTTGAAGCTGTGGTCCTATGATTATTCGAAAATATGTACTTTCGAATCTTACAATCTCCATTACTGAGAGATTTTGTGCAGTATTACTTCTGTTGGAGTTTGGCTCTCTCCGAGTTACACTATCAGTCATTATCTTAGAAAGACTTCGCCTGAAAACAGTACACATTTGAGCAAGACTTTTTTACCCATATAAGCCTTCCAAGTTTCCTATTCTCTGCACTCTTTGAAAGTTTTTGAAAGGTTTGTCAGATTACTAAAGGTATTATTAAATTCTAAAAAAATACATGAGGCTTATATCATAAATCAATAAATAAAAATATTTAAAATAATAAAAATGTTTTTTTCCTGCGTTTGAAATTTTGGGTGATATTTGTGTCGTGCAGAAGATCAAATTAAATTAACCACTGTTTTCGTCATTATTTTCTAACCCATATATATATATATATATATATATATATATATATATATATATATATATATATATATATAAATGCAAAAAATCTTACAGGAAAATGAAAAGGCGGACTCCAAGTACTATCGAACCTGTTCAGTTCATTATCAAGTGAATAAGTTCTTCGAAAGTAGTACTTAGAATCCGCCTTTCATTTTCCTGTAGGAATATTTGCATTTATTGCTCTACTCACGCGCTACTTTGTGAGTTTCTAATATCCATATATATATATATATATATATATATATATATATATATGGTGTCCCCCAAAATGTATGCACACTTTAAATAATTGTGAATTTTGAATATATATATATATATATATATATATATATATATATATATATATATATATATATATATATATATATTAAAGCACTTGTGAAAAGAAAATTAGTTTCGTGTCTATGCCAGGTTATTCCGTGCTATCTACGTCAATGGGTTTTTAAAAGATGAATAAATAGCTCATTAATGGTTCATTTGCTGTAACATAATTGCTTTTAAAGCGATTTAAGATCCTTAAATTGACATAAATATTGGTTAATAAAATATTGCTTTTCACTTTATTTCGTCGAATGCATTATTCTATCTTCGGCCATCCTCATTAGTCCCCCAGATGGCAAAAGTTGAGAGTTAATTTCTAACTTTTAATTTTTCTATTTTTTTTTATGCTTTCGACTCGCTCATTTTTTAAAGTTAGGGAATTTTCGAGGATTTTATGTTGTTTTTTTTATACAAAAAATGATATTTGTGTTTGCCAGTTTGCTTTAATTAGTGGTTCTGAGGTTCTTTTGGGGAGAATTTAAGCGGTGTTATTTTTGTCCCAAGGATCGTTTAGAAGCAAAACGTTAATAGAACCCATTCAAAGAACCGTTGAATAGAAAAGACTGGTGCTAGGAAATTTATGAGAAAAATCACTCATATATATGATTAATGTTCATGACTCAATTTGCATAGTTAAAATCAGTAAAAGGTAAAATATATACCGAATGACCTGACATTTCTTGGCCAAACGTCGAAGCAGAAAAGGAACCATAGGAGTTATCGATCAGTCTCCAGCTAAGTAAGTAAGACATAAATATTCGTCTGAAGTCGTCTGAACAATGAGATTTGGCGCGGAGCTTAAGGATTCCTCTCGGACTTTGTAGTCGCTCAGACTTGTTGCTAACAAGTCGTGTTTTGAATGAGGATTTAAGGTTGTTATGCTTCTTATGCACATTCGTTTCAGCCACTTCTTGTGGATTTATTAGAGCTTTTCTGAAAAAAAAAATCCTGAGCTGTATAATCCGAAAGAGATGCCAGAAGAGCAGAGCAACGTATATAAGGCTCCATTTATACGTTCGACACCTCGTTGGGAATAACGAACAAAATGCAATAAGAAAAAAAATGACGGAATGAATAAAGGAAGGGAATAGGCGGAGAAAAGAAAGTTCGGGAAAACAAAGAAGGAAAAGAGCCAATGCCGGAAAGGACTGAAAGGAGGAAGGAGAGAAGAAATGACTAAAACAAAGGCAGAAAGGACGGCAATGAATATATGGAACAAAGGACGAAAAGAACAAAATGACAAAACGACCAATAAAAGGGTAAAGGAGCAAACGGCTGGAAGAATGCGGAACAGAAGCGGCAAAGGGAAGAAATAATAAAGAAGGAAATATTCATAAAGAATAAAGGAAGGAAAAAAAAGGTCAGAAGGGAGAAGGCGCTAAAATACAAAGCATAGAAAGAAAAGTGGACGAAAATAAAAAAGATGAAATAAAGGAACGAAGGATATAAATAAAGAGTGGAAATAATAAAAGGCGGGAAACAAAATAGAGAAAAACAAAGAAGAGAAGAACAATTGTAATAAGGGATAAAAGATGAAAAATAAAAGACAAAAACAAAGGAGGAAACATAAAATACAAAAGGAACAAAGGCGAAAAAATAAAAGACAAAAAGAACAAAGAAACAGACGGGGTAAGCCAATAATGGAAGTAACAAAGGTTGGAATGTACAAATGACAGAAAAAACAAAGAATAAAGGACATAAATGGCAGGACACAAAAATAACTTAGGATAGAAATAAAAGATAACAGGAAGAAAGAATATAATGAGGAAAAGCAAACGCTAGTTTTTTTTATACAACGTCAACCGTTACGCTCCACATGTGCCAAGACTACTCCCCTTCCCCGCTGCCCCAAGACCCTTCGAAGTCGCAAACAAAGACGTATTTCGGTCAGCATATTTCGTAATTTACGAGACTGATTGTATAAACTTTCATCCCAGGGGTCAAGCAACCAAGACCTGCTCCCTTCGTCCGTTAATATAGACATAGGAGGGTGTGAGAGCCTTTATAATGAAAATCTTACTTCCTAAGTCTTCGTCGGCAGAAAATCTAGGTCCAGGCTCACTGTCCCATCCGATTGTTTATGTCTATTTTCGTCAAATCGACCAAATCTCACCTTCCCCGTGCGTAAACATGAAGGGGCGAAAATTTATGTCCTAGGAGAGGGGCTTAACTGTTGGCTATTGAGGGTTCGTACCTCTTAAACTCCCTCGTCTCCCCTCCCACGATTGGATAATCGACGTATATCTTTTGATCTTGAGAAATTTTGGAGGAGAATTCGCGTAGCCATCAAGAGAAGAAGACGAGTCCTTGGGCAAACAGTGAATAAAGAAGATAGTTGGAACCAAGCGCGACTTACCCTCCCAAGGATGTTCCTTTGGTCGCTTAGAAGAGCATACCAGTGGTATTGAGACCAACTCTCCTACCATTCTCATGCAGAGAAAATCCCGTATCTCAGTTTTCTGAAAAAGCATAGAGATACGCCTCACCATTGAAGAAAACCAAAGTGAATTCCCATTTGAGAAGAGATGCACATCTTGGTTAAGTCTTATCGTCGAGAAGCCAGAATTGGAAACACAGGAATCGGGATAACTTCCACTCATCCAAGATCCCGTCACTTACATCTTCAAGTTGAGAGAAACACCGTCACTAGCCTCCGCCACCCTGGGAGAAGCATCAGTTGTTTTACCGACTCATCCCACCACGCTAGTCACTCGCCTCAACCACAAGGTGAGAAGCATCAGCTGTTTTCTCGACCCGCCTCGCCTCAGCGGAGACGTCCGCAGTCAAACTCGCCCAGACCAACTCATCGAGGCGGCCCACTTTCAAGGTCACCCAACTGTCGACACACTCCGAGTTAAAGGTAAAACTAATACAAATAATATTCACTTTGTTATTTCCCATTCCGTGCGAAATTGTATTCAATCTGGTAGTCGTAACCAAACTATTTCAATTTCAAATGACTTAAGAACTCGCATTAATTGAGCTTAAATCTCGTGTATTTGAAGTGATTTTTGTGTCAACCATCTCGTATTACTTATTTGTATTGTTAATTTTTATTAGACCCTCTTACTATTGAGTTAGTGTATTTAAAGATTTAAGATTTTGTGCTTTTATGTAATTAAAGGTATATTTTGTCAGAGTTGTTTAATTAGATACTCGAATGCAGCATTGGCAATAGATATATCATAATACGAAGCCTCCCTGGTTAAAAAATTAAATTAAAGCACCCTTAGAGAAAAGTGGAACGGATTCACTCAGGTACGAATCAAACATACATCCGTACTCGGCCGTAAACTACGACATATAGAAACAAGATTCATAAGAAATAACAAAGGATGTCAATATCAAAGGATCCAAAGAACCAAGGTCTCAAAGAACAGAAATTTGAAAAAAAAAACAAATGACAAAAACCAAAGGGTTAACAGAACACAAAACGCAAAAATTAGAAAGAATTGAAACTTCAGAAAGAACAAAAAATCGTAAGAAAAAAATTAGAGGAAGATCAAGGTACAGAAGAAAAAGGATATAAAGTGAAAAAAAGGACGCAAAGAAAAAGGAGGGGCATAAAAGATAAAGAGAAAAAAAAGAAGAACACAAAGGACAGAGAGACAAAAATATAAGAAAGATAAAACGGACAGAAAGGTAAAAATATAAGAAAACAAAAAGCAGAGAACAGACAAAAATATCAGAAAGAGAAAAAGAACAAATAGAGGAAAAGGACAAAAAAGACAAAAAGGAAAAAAAATATATAAAAGACAAATGTAAGAACATGACAGGAGCAAAAGGACATACCACAGAGGAAAATGACAGAAAGACAAAATGGACAAACAGAGACACAGAGAAATGACAGTAAGACAATAATAACAGATACAAAAAAACAAGAATGACAAACAAAGGAAATGATCATAAAGACAAAAAGGACATAAAGAGAAAACAGAGAGAACTACAAAAAGGACAAACAGAGAAAATGTAAAGAAAGACACAAAGGGCGGGAAGAAAAAAAGACAAAGAACAAAGGACTCACTGAGCTATGGACCGAATAGGAAAGGACCGAAAGAAGAAAGGACGGAAAGAAGAAAAGACGGAAAGAATAAAGGACGGACAGAAGAAAGGACGGAAAGAAGAAAGGACGGAAAGAAGAAAGGACGGATAGAAGAAAAGTCGTAAGGAAGAAAGGACGGAAAGAAGAAAGGGCGGATAGATGAAAGGACGGAAAAAAAGAAAGGACGGAAAGAAGAACGGACGGAAAGAAGAAAAGACGTAAAGAAGAAATGACGGAAAGAAGAAAAGACAGAAAGAAGAAATGACCGAAAGAAGAAATGACCGAAAAAAGAAAGGACGGAAAGAAGAAAAGTCGTAAGGAAGAAAGGACGGAAAGAAGAAAGGACGGAAAGATGAAAGGACGGAAAGAAGAAAAGACGAAAAGAAGAAAGGCGGAAAGAAGAAAAGACGTAAATAAGATAGGTAGAAAGAAGAAAAGACGTAAAGAAGAAAAGACGGAAAGAAGAAAAGACGGAAAGAAGAAAGGACGGAAAGAAGTAAGGACGGAAATAACACACAATCCCACCTAGTCCAGGAACAAGAAGTGGGTGTAAAAATGTTTAGAAATACGGATTTCAACTGCCCTCTGGAAGCAACCTTAACACGGTCTCACCAGCCTGGAGCATCTAGGGCTGTTGTCGACCATTTAAAATTAACAGCCTGCCACAGCAACCACACAACCACCTAGTTAACCACCCACATTCCACGATTTTCTTTACTTCTAGTTATTAACTAAAAAAATGAAAACCAACGAGAAATCTCCATCAGAGAGTTCCTGAGGAAAGATATGAAAATATAGTAGTGAAGTTAGGGTAAATGAAATGTGTGAAAGATGTATTGCTAGATAATTTTAAATTAAATTTAAAGCGAAATCCAACGAGGGCATCTGTAAAGAAAGTTTTCTGAAGGTGGGCACACAATCCCCAGATGACAGTTGTAGCATGCTTTCCTATGCTACAATTGAAACCCCCTGAATGGTATACACTGGGGCATGGAGGGCGTGTTATTCCTCCACAACCTCTATATCCATGTGGGTGTGTGTTGCCCATGTAGTGTAAAGAGGAGACAACTTGGAGCACTATGGACAAGGGAGGGGTACGTAACTCTCCATTCTGCCCATCGTCCATGGTTAAAGTAGACGAGTGTGAGAGAAGTAAAAATGGGTGAAAATAATAAGATCCGATCGGGTGTAAAGAGGAGACTACTACGCACGTTCTAAGAGACATGGAATTGTGAAAAGAAAGAATGTATCGAGTCTCAAAAAACTGTGATCAACGGAGGCATGAACGGGGCGAGAGAAAATTGCTTCTTCTACCTGAGTACAAAGTACATACAGTCTACTTATTCCCTCTTGAGTACAATATACAGTGTACTTCTTCCTGCTTCTGTATAATGTACAGTGTACTTATTCCGGCTTGTATACAATGTGCAGTGTACTTCTTCCGGCTTATGTAGAATGTACAGTGTACTTCTTCCGGCTTGTGTACAATGTGCAGTGCACTTCTTCCGACTTATGTACAATGTACAGTGTACTTCTTTAGGTTTGTGTACAATGTGCAGTGTACTTATTTCGGCTTATGTACAATGTACAGTGTACTTCTTCCGGTTTGTGTACAATGTACAGTGTACTTCTTCCGGTTTGTGTACAATGTGCAGTGCACTTCTTCCGGCTTATGTACAATGTACAGTGTACTTCTTCCAGCTTATGTATAATATACTTCTTCCAGCTTGTGTACAATGTACAGTGTACTTTTCCCGTTGAGTCCATTTACAGTGTAATTTTTGCTGCCTGAGTAAAATGTACAGTGTTCTTCTTGCCGCACGAGTACAATTTACAGTGTACTTTTCTGCTTGAGTACCATGTACTGGATATTCTTCTGGCTTGTGTATAATATACAGCGTACTTGTCTCAGCTTGAGTACATTGTGCAGTCTACTTCTTCCAACTTGAATGAATTGTGCACTGAACTTCTTCCCGCTTGAGTATAATGTATAGTGTACTTCTTCCTACCTGAGTACATGTACAGTGTACATATTATGACTTGAGTATGATGTAATTTTTCTCGCTTGAGTACAATGTGTATCTCTAAAACAGGAGTGAGTTAGTATCTTCTAATCGATCTCTTTAAACCTGAGTTCGTTCATACGTTTGAGTTCATTTGATCCTTTGAAACAGGAGTGAGTTCGTATCTTTGCGCCCATCACACAAATTTATTGGTTTAAAAATTTCCTAGGAAATCAATGTAGTGGGTTCAAGGATTGTACCAGTCGGTGGTTAATTTTCACCTTTTTATTTTTTCTGGTTTATTTTGTTTTCTGCATCAAAAAAACATATTCAAAATATCTTAATTTTTGAAAAAAGGTTCTTCACATTTAGGTTTGGTTTAATTTTTTTCTGTGATTATATATCGTTCGTTTGTATTAACTTTCTTTTTCCGCCGGTCTTTTCACTTTTGCCTTTCACTAAATATACTTTATTTTTTCCTCCTTAAGACAGGTGTTTTGTTCTAGAGAAATTATGGGTTGATTCTCATCTACTTGAGATTGGCTTACACTTTATAATGTCAAATCAAAGTTCAAGAGAGTTTTTTTTTCATAGGAGTTTAATCAAAGCTGTCTTTAGGTTTCCTTCCATACATCCATTCCTTCCCATCCTTATTAAGTACTCCCAAATCGAGTCACATATATAGAGATCGGGGATTATATGTTCTTCCCAAGTCTAACTAACTCAACCTTGCTCAAGAGTTACTTATTTAGTGAGAGGATAGATCCTCATAAGTCACCCTGACGAAGAGTAAAAAAGATTCTGACGAGAAAATAACAGAACAATCGAATCAAGTCCAATTTGTGACCCGTCTTTAAAATCAGTACCCAAATGACATTAACAAACTCGAGAACATCCTTGACACTCAAAAGGCCTTTTCATATCAAGACGTAGCAGTCGGTTAGGTGAGCTCCGTTCCTTAGGTGCCATTATTAGCGAGGACAGGTTACCTTTGCTGGGTAGATTGACCGCTTATGCACGAGCTGACATCTGAAATTGACGAACCGTGAAGCTGAAATCCATTTATATCAAGCCTCGCTGAAGCGGCATAATCCTGACTCTTTTTACCAAACTTGCGGCATCTTAATCAATGTCATGTTGATTCACTGAACCAGGCAATCCTTATCGTTCGGATTTAGTTATGTTGATGACACATTCTAGATGTACTTGAGTCATCAAGTAATAAAGATAAGCGCGATAGTTATACATCTTTATTTCCACCGGCTTTTTCGGATTTTTCGATAATCGATTGGTAATAATAGGCTCCATGTGGTGGTAATTTAAGAGGGAAATCTCGTCAAAATTTTGCAGTGAGAAAAATAAAAAAATAAAAATATAACGAACAATGAAAGAAGTCGCCATTTAAATTGTAGATTTCATCACTGAGATATCAAATATATATGAGTAATCAAGTTATGAATTTTTGCTCATTTATTATTTTGTAGTTTAATGTTAGGGTGTGGCTTTCGAATGCATAATAATTCCTTTTTTATCCTAATTTTGATTAAAGGATAGCTGTCACTGATGCTGGGAGGTGGAATTTCCGATCCTTGGAAATTTGCACTCCAGGACAACGTTCCTGGTCGAAGCTTGAGCAATAATTCTCGGCCTCCTTTGCTAATGCTTCGATCAAAGATTATTTTTTTCATTAGTTCTTACCATACTATTACTACTACTATTCCACTACTATTACTGCATCAAAGTATTTTTTGTCCATTGCTTGAGTCTCTTTCCTCCGAATAATGGAGCTGAATTTACAAACTATGACTCCCAATCCATCTTAAGCGCAGTGCCTTCCTTCTACATTCCCACCATCCTGTTTTGTGTAAAATTCCATTTTTCAAACCCTTAAAGATTTGTTCTCCCAAAATATCTCCATTTTCAACTAATTTTTTGTTTGACTCAGTAGTAGTGTCCAAAATTACTAGACAGTTATTACTAATATATTATTACCCCATACCGCAAGAAATCGGCTGACACAGATAGAATGTGGAGGCATATATTTATCTACGGTCGTAGCAATGCGACAATAAACGCGAAAAAAACATTTTATATTGGTCAGAAAATGGACGAAAATTCTCGACAAGAAAACCATCAACCCGAGAATACTCGGGTTAATCATTTAATGGCTTAATCTCTTATTGGGAAAGAAAGACATAGAGAATGAGAGGAGAAGGCATATCAAATGAATGAAAATAAATACGGAATAAAGAACGAAAATATTAATTTCTCCTTCATTTTTTTTTTGTCAGAGCAGTAGTGGAGGTCAATGAATATTCTGATTGTGTGGAATTATCATAAATAATCGATCTTGAAGGATGTTGAAAGGTGTGGCAAAGACAACATTTATTATATCAAGTTATTTAGAAAGAAAACTTAGTGCGAAGAGTGAGAGAAATATTTCTTTAGCTATTATCTACTTGTAACCCTCTGGCTAATGCTACTTTGTATTTGTAGAGTATTTATTGAAAACAAACTTTAATCCTTATATTTTTAGATTATTATTGAAATAAACTTAAATACTTAATCTTAAAATTATTATTGAAATGAACTTAAATACTTCATTATTTTTTTTAGTTTATTATTGAAATAAACCTCAATTCTTAGTTTCATAATTATTGTAACCTTGGCAGGAGAATGATACTAATTAGTATTTGTAGGGTATTTATTGGAAACAAACTCTAATGCTTAGTTTTTTAGATTATTATTGAAATAAACTTAAATTATTCATTATTTTTTTATAGTTTATTATTAAACTAAACCTGAATTCTTTATTATTTATTAATTCCACCCTCCCCAGCATATCCTGTGGCGATCTTGACATCAAATCTTCGCATTAAACACACACATTTGGCTTAAGTGTGCAATACGCCTTGCTCTGAACTTGGATGCATTAACTAAAACAAATTTATCATTGGAAACAAGTTTCTCAAAAAATAGGACAATATTAAATTGTAAAAACGTCCCCAGATATACTATTTAAAGTAATGGTGAATCATATGATCCAGAGTTCATTTTGTCTTCCGAATCTAACGCATAAATCAGTTATGTTTAACAGAGGTTGATGCAGGAGCTGATCCTTCCTGAGACATTATGGAATAAATTATCCCGATAAAAGATGGTTGATATCAAGAAAGCTACGATGAATCGCTCGACTGAACTAAACTGATACCCGAATATCTAAATTCTTATTTTTTAGTCATCATAATTAAAAATCATAATGATAATCAAACCCATGCGAGAATTTATTTAGGTAGTAAGTAATCCTTTGAAATTGTATTTAAAATGGTTTGTAAATCGAGAATCTTTTAATAATCGTCTCAAAGATTCCAGGATTCCAAAATTTTATATATGAAAAATAACAAAAAACTGTTGGAAATATTTGTACTAAGTACGCCATGAGAGTTTCCATTGCTTCTGGTTCGGGAATAGTGTTCCTTAAAGTGTCTAGGTTTTTTATTTTATGATTTAAATTATCTAATTGATACAAGTTTCCATTTTGAACCTTAAAATACCTTACTAATATGGCTCCCATTTTAATCCTTAGAGCGTCGATTAATATGTTTTATTTTTTAACTATTATAGAATCAAACATATAAACTTTCAATGTTAAACTTTAAGGTTTCTATTAAAGGTCTCAAAGTATCCATTCGATAGGCTTCAGATTTTAAGTCTAAGTACCCAATTGATATGTTTTCCATTGAAAGTCTCAAAGCATTGAATTGATATGTTTTTATTTTTATTCGCAAAGTAGCGATTTGATATATTTTCAATTGTAGATCTCAAAGTACCCAATTGATATGTTTCCGATATTAAAAAAAAAGTACCCAATTGGTAGGTTTCAGTTTTTAAGTCTTAAAGTACCCAAATGTTATGTTTTCGATTTTAAAAAAGTACCCAATTGATGGGTTTTAGATTTTTAAATCTCTAAGTACCCAATTTATACGTTTCCGATTTTAAGTCTCAAAGTATCCAATTGATAAGTTTTCCATTGAAAGTCTCAAAGTGTCTAATTGATATGTTTTCCATTGAAAGTCTCAACGCATCGAACTGCTATGTTTTTTAATTTAAGCTTTAAAGTAGTGAATTAATATATTTTCCATTGAAAGTCTCAAAGTACCCAATTGATATGTAACGGATTTTAACTCTTTTAGTGTCAAACTAATATTTATTTTCAAATGCTAATCCTTAAAAAACTCTAGGAGTAGAAACAACGAGATTAACCACATTTTTTTATCTTTACAAGATCATTTCGCATCTCTGGCATTTTAAGTTTACGCAGGGCATTATATTTCCACTATTATTCATTTTATTAAATTTCTATTCATTTATCATTAATTTTTATCCCCAGTAAACGATTTTCAAGGTTAAACTCTTTACTTTTCTTCTTTAAAAATAATATCCGGGCAATTAACTTTATAATATAAAGGAATATGAAATAATTATATAAGTAAAAATAGTATCAGTATTAATAAGATCTATGAAGTTTCTTAGTCTCCTCTTTCAACCAGGTTGTACTGTGGTGCACACACTATGTGCTCACACAAACCCATGAAGTAGTAATCTGTAACTCAGCCAATATAAATAAATTTATGTGTGTGAAACGAAACAAAAAGAAACTCAAATGAAACATTATAACTGGTAACAGGATATTTTAGAACCATTCCCATTTTTGATTTTACGAAAAGACCAAAGTCTCTGTGAAAAGTTAAACTGGGAATGAGACGCATTATTCTGTGGTTACAAAAGGGAGCCTTAAAATGGGTTAGCCCGATCGTAACGACACTAGATAAGCATCAAATTATAACCATTATATTATAATTCTATTTTGTTAAGGAAGACGAAAAAAAGTGTTTGACCAAATTTCAAAAGTTTCAGTATATTTTCTCACGAGAGAAAAGGTTTTCAAAAGTATTGTATATATATATATATCTGTATGTTTGTAAATGTGTCCAAGTATAAAACGAGCAAATCGAGGAAGAGAGAGATCATTCATTTTTCCTTTTGGGGTTTGTTTTCATTTCCCTAATTTTCCATTCACTAAAATCTCGCGAGACAAACTTTTCCTTCAACACGTCGAAGAGGACATCAAGGAGGACTTTCTCACTTTCGTCCTTGCTAAGAACCTCACCGGTGAGCGGTTAAAGTTAAATGAAGATAAGACAGAGTATATAATTATTGGTTCAGAGACAAATATTCAGAAACTTGGGGTTGTCCAAAATTTGAAAATAAACAGTACTGAGGTGAAAATAGCTGACAGTGTGAAAGTTCGAGAGAGAGATCATTCGAGAGAGAGATCATTCGAGAGAAATCCTTTCGAGGAGCAGTTTCACATATTGCTCGGGTCATACCAATCAAGTAAGTTGCTCCGCATTAGGAGATAGCATTTATACAACTGATCTTACATCAAGACGAGTCTTATTCATTCATCGTACCAAAGCAGGAACATTAAGAGAGTTGTATTCAAGCATCATCAAAGATAAGTCCGTGAAATCGATAATCAGTCTAATTCGAACTCTTTCTCCATTTGCCACTCAAAGCCACTAAATAAATAGAACTGCAGTCTTCTTGTTTTCATCACCATTTCTGCTCATCCCCCAGCCAAAATTATTCGTCATTACCTTTAGGAGTCAGGTAATAATTTCTCGGAACGTTGTCGTATCACCCAAATCCGGTTTAACGATCAACGTTTCGCATCAATCTTATGGGGAGCGCAATAGCAAAGAGGATAACAAATCAAGCTGGAATATAAATATATCTGGTGACCAACGAAGAGATCCTTTTCATCACCCAAATCCCCCAAACCCAATCCAAACCACCCCTAGTACTATGCGGTTATCATAGCAACCGTTAGCAACTCCCGCTTGGTTGAGTAAGCCTGGGAGACGCTCTTAATTCACTTCAAGCTAACAACTAACTCCAATAGGCCACTCTAAAATTCATCAAAACTGTTTTAATTGGCTATTATTTATCTCTAATTTTACCGTTTAAGCGCACCAGAGAAATACACCCATTTTTAAGGAGACGTACTATGTTATGATTTTCAGACAAACTGTGATGTGGGCATTTGGGTTATGCGGAGAATCCCCGGTATAGTAGTAAGCTGGTAAAAGTGAATGTTAAATTAAAATATTGAAAGAGTTTTTCAAAGAGTGTAATGTTTGCTTGATGCAGCCACTTGGAGTAGATGAAACGTCTCCCAGCTACGTTCGATGCAATGTGGAAGTGATTAACCGTTGCTAAAGGATACAGTCACTTGATTTCCATAAACAAGAGGATTGAAAGCGATTTAATTTGGTGTCTAATTTGTTGCTCTATCTTGTTTAGATCAAAATTTATAGTGCAAAACATGATTTAAGGGATCTCGGAATGGTGCTATTGGCCGAAAATTCAAAGCTCCATGCGGCAATGCTTCTTAATATCCTAGGCAAAGGTAGTTGTAATTTCCTGCTGGGAAATTTTTGAATGGGGTTACATACACAGTGACATGCTCAAATAAGAGCTATGAAAACAACAAATTGAATGAGTAAATTTTAAAAGACGTCTATAGTAACCTAACTCAATCCGACATATGCATGGATTATTGTTCCTCTAAGATCACCCTATTGGTACACAGGCTAGCATACAATCGTCAGAAGTCAATGGCAAATTTTGCTCAAAAAAGGAATCTTGATTCACGCAAGATATTAGAATTTTATCACTAAAATTAACCTCTGAGGCGCCTGTAATTCTATGCTTATAAATAAATAAGTCTTTGATTATTATTTATATTTTTTTTAACTTTACATCAAGTTTAGAAAATTATTCATTAATCTCCTGACTTTTTCTTCTTCTGTGCCTTATCAAAATTCTGGTTTTATGGAAAGTTATAAATTAGCTAATAAATCATGCGGCAATTACTATATTCTTATATTTATGTGTACACATGTAAGTAGAATTTACATTTTATGTTACGTACAGTCGTTTTTAGGATGGCCTATTTAGACTGTAGATGGCGATGAATATTTGTTGTTCTCTTTAAGGCAAGAGACCATTAATATCTATTGTCAACATTTAGCCTTTAAAAGAAAGACATCTCTAACCCGAGGCCATTGTTAGGCAATAACAAAGTGTCTTTGGATGCCAAAAAAGATAGGATAAATGGATAGAATTTTTATGATAAAACATTTAATAAATATCATTTAAAAGCTTATTGAAAGGAGTTGAAATATTTGTTTTCCTCAAGTTTTATTAAGCTTTCTTCGAACTATCTTAAAGACCAGGACAAACTGATCTAAATTCTGAGAGGGAGATACAAGAGAGAGAGAGAGAGAGAGAGAGGGGGGGGGGAGTCGCAATGAGTCACAAGGAAATGTTGTACCTCAAAGGACATTGCTGTCCATACCATGCTGGTACTATTTTGGGAATACCCTAACCTATAGAATAAGAAATGGCGTATCACAGGCGAAAGCTCTTCCTTCCCACCTCTCCCACTCGCTTTTGCGGGGACAGAAAGCGAAAAAGACACCTACTTGTGATGTGAAAAAGGATTACAATCAGTAAATTTTAATAGTATAGCTGAAATTCATTTTACTTGTTTCTATAATCTACATTCTATACATATTCATTATCCAGTTTAGATTTGAATTGTTCTACAGAAGAACTATTCACCCCTTCGACTGGAAGATTGCTCCATGTACCGCACATCTTATACGAGAAGTCGTTCCTGCAAATACTAGTTTGGAACGGGGGCAAATCCAGCTTGTAACCATGGTTACGGGTCGCATTTATGTTTAACATGAACATCCTTCTGTAATCCAAGTTTTTGACACCCTTTAAAATCTTGAAGGTCTCTATTAGCTGGATTAGCTGGCCTCGTAATCGGCGGGTGTCCAAGTAGAAAAGCTCCAATTCTTGAAGCCGACGCTGATATCCTCTGTGCCTAACTGAGGGAATTAGCTTAATGGCCCTAGCCTGGGCACGTTCCATTCTATCTATGTTTTTACGCAGTGTAGGGGACCAGAATTGAACGGCGTACCCCAGGTGATGTCTGACTAGAGAGTTTTACAATTTGAGGACAATTTTCTTGTTTCGGAAGCAAAATTGCCTCTTTATGTAGCTCAATAGTCTTTGTGCCTTTTTTTTTCTACATCGATACACTGCCTGGAAAACTCTAGGTCGCTGTTGATATGCTCACCTAAGTCCTTTTCCAGGTCTGTCACCTCCAGAACTCTACCTAACAAGTGAAAGTCCTCTCGAGGATTGGCATAGCCAATGTGCATCACTTCGCACTTTTCAAGGTTAAATCGCATCTGACAAGTCTCGGACCACTCATCTTCCGCGAACCTGGATATCGAGCAAAGGAACCTATCGTCTATATTATTTATATATATGATGAACAAGAGAAGACCGAACACGGAACCTTGTGGTACACCACTACTCACTTGGGCCCATCTCGAGGCTACCCCGTTCATTTTCACTCTTTGTCGCTACCCTACCTGTGATGCCAACTGCGCGGACTTTGCACATCAACTTGCTGTGTGGCACCTTATCAAAGGCCTTTTGAAAGTCCAGGTATAAGATGTAGACAGCCAGACTACGATCGTACTCACCCAAAATTCCATGGAGAAATTCTTTTAGATTTGTGAGACACGATCGGTTCCTGTGAAATACGTGTCGGGAATCTAGGATCAAGTTGTTTGTTTCTAGGTGCTTTATTATTTATTTTGCTATTATGCTCTCTAACATTTTTTCCCCAACGGAGGTCAAACTTATAGGCCGGTAGTTACCCGGGTTTTCGCGCTCTCCCTTCTTAAATATGGGAGTCACATCCGCCATGATCCACTGCTCTGGTACCTCATCGGCTTCTAACGATTCGTTGAGGTAAGTTGCGGAGCAACCACACCGCTCATTTCACGAAGGACTCCTGCCTGGACCTGGAGAGTTGTACGGGTTCAGGTTATTTATTCTAGCCTCCACTTCCTCATCGTCTAATACTATTTCGCTTAGGTTCACCCCTTCATTCAGATACACCCCCGGCTTCGGGGTGGAACCATCTTCTTCCATTGTAAACACAGAGGTAAAGTAGTCGTTCAACACGTTAGCGATTACCAGATTCGACTCTTGCACGCGCCAACGTCATACCTTAGAGGGCCTATGCGCTGGCGAATTGGTTTGTAAATATTTGCCTTCAAAAAGAATTCCTTTGGGATCACTTTGCAGACGGACGCGACCCAAAGTTCCTCGTTGCGTTTAGCTTGGCGTAGCAGTGTTTTAACAGTTTTAATATTTTGTCTATACTGCATGAGACTCTCGTTGCTCCCACTACTTCTCCATTTAGCATAGCTCTTTTTTCCCTT